>PVKB01001404.1:0-196592 GCA_004027205.1 Ctenodactylus gundi
GGAGGAAAGGTAACATCTAAAGAGAAAAAGTAATAAAAAAATAGATTGGCAATTAAATCATCTGATTGCTATACTTTTAAAACAGTACCAGCTGCTCTATAAAATCTGTGAAATCTCCCCACATCATTATTATTAGTAATAGTATAGTAGTGTGCAAAATAGAATAATTACTAATTAATAATGCAACATGGGGAATTGACATAAAATCTTTTAAGAATATAAATGCATGAATATATGGATGAATAGACAGATAAAATTATAAACCAAATCTAGCAGAATGTAAATAATCAGTGAAATGTTGAGTAAATACGTTATGAAAGTTAAAAAATTCTGACATAACTAAATTTGCCTTCATATCTGTTACTTTAAGTATATTTATGTGATATAGGTTTAAGTTCATTTAATGTAGCAATGTGATATAGTTTTAACTTTGTTTTATTGTAGCAATTCACTTATTAGGTCACTGATGAAAATTTATCCTAAGAAAACTGATGTAAAAGAGCCCTGTGAATGTACAAACATGTACCTTCCAGTATTCAGTTAAGGCATTTGAAATTTAACTTTTCTTTTTCTTCTTTTCCAAATTTACTAGTCTTTTGAACTACATGCTTGTAGTTATTTTCTAATGTGAACTGGTGGGTAAGGCCAGGTTGAAGAATATGACCAAAGATATAGCAAAAAAGAGAAAAAAAAAACTTTTGGTAAATATCCCAATACAGGGATTGGTTGGATTCAGAGAAGAGACATCAAGATTTTACTACTGTGACCCATTCAAGGAACAGGAAGCTGAGTTAGAGTGGTGACTTAAGTGAAATGACTTAGATGCAGAAGATTAAATATGTTAAGTACTGCATAGTATCTCTGACTTGGGAAACCCAGACACAAACATTCTGTAGAACCACATGAAGTGATAGCCAGAGTTGGGGGAAGGGATACGGAGGGTTTGGGAGGGTCAAAAATGGGAAGGGATTGTAAAGTTGATATGATATATATGTGCACGAAATACCCAAATTCATTGTAAACACTATGTATTGAATATGTATATTAATAAAAATAGTGGGGAAAAAACAAAACAAAAAAATTGCTCAAATGCAGGAGTTCCAGTGAACTGGGTGAAAGAATGCAACTTGGACCCAAGGCTCTCTCTTTCCTTCCACCTGCAAATCTATTAATTGCAAGTCATATGTTCTGGCCCCAAGTCTATGCATGTAGCCCATGAAGGAATCACAGGTGTGCAGCAACATATCCTTCCAAGAAGGCATAGAGACAGAGGACAGATCCAGGTACTTTGTCTTTTGATTGATTAGTCCTCCTCTGTTATCAAGCAGACAGGTAAGTGTGTGTTCTATGGCACTCTTCCCCACCAATGAATGAAGTCTCTCTGTGGAAATACTGAGAGAGATGATTAACTGACTTTCTTTTCAACATAAATGAATGAATCTCACTTCCAGGGCAGAAAACAAGACATCCACAACTTTAGGGAAGAATGCTTTATTTTAGCTCACAGTTTCAGAAGTTCATAGTCCATTTACATGTGGGAGGCTGGAAATGATGGAACCACATGGCAGGTCCAAAGCCAAAGAAAAAGCTCTTCAAGGCATGACAAAACAAAGCCAAGTATGAGAGAAAGCAGAGGTAACACACACTCCTCCAGCTGAACCCCCAAGCCCCCACCCTTTTCAGGCAGGTCCCACCTCCCAACATTACACAGTATCCTTAGGTACATGTGACTTTTGGAGGACACTCCAGACCCAAACTACAATAGGTAGTCTTCCCTTCATGGCTCCATGTGCAATATTATGTACCTAGTCAGGATGCAGTAAGCCAGGAAAGTGCATTTTTGATGAACAGATCACTGAAACTCAAGCTAAGGTTCCATATATATTTGTATGTGTATGATGTGTGTGTGTATTATTAATTCCTACCACAAGTGACAAATACATTTACATTCTAATTTTATAATCAAAAGGCCTGGATATATCACATGGTCCTAGAAAGTGATGCCATTCAAGATGTGGAGAACTGTTCTATGAAGAATTACAGCCAAACATGTTTGATGGAACAATATGATCCCAGAAATGAACACAGGCCCAAAAAGCCTCAGCATTTCTATGTATTCGTATACTCAATTACAGAGATGTTTATTTTACACCTCTGAAACATGAAAAGCCATGGCAAATGCTTAGGATATAAGTAGAAGACAGTTGTCATAGGCACTGTGTTGTTACTGATTAGACCATCTTTATCTGGCTGGCATATTCTAAGTGTTGGCAACTAAAGACTCATACCTGAAGAAGCCATCTTGGGAACAGGCACATCCCACACTTGGCAACCATCCTCTTCTGGACCCTCCCAAGATTCCAGCAGCTCACACGCCCCAGCGAACCCAGCAACAGCCATACTGGGCATGTTGCCTGTACTGCCGGACTCTCCCTGTGCTCTTTCAAGGCCCCAGTAGTGTATGTGCCTCCAGGGACTTGCCTGGAAGTGATCACATGCCTAGGTATATATAGCATGGTACCAGACCCACCGAGAGGCTGCACCAAGTCAACGTTTCCTGGGTTCTGTGCAGGACCCCAGCCTGAAATCCTACTGGACCCACCCATCCATCTAAAGGCCACCAGGTACAGCTAGAAATAACACATGAACAAAGAGGAAACCCCCAGGGTCAGTAGCTGAGTAGAACTCACCAGACTGCAAGACCCAGCATCTAAGGATATTTACATCAAAATAATACAGAGGGGTAACTAATTTTTTTTGTTTGTTTGTTTTGCTTTGCTTTGCTTTGCTTTGTTTGATATGCTGTGTTTTGATGTGGGTTCTGTTGGGTTCGGGTGATGTTGTTGTAGTTGTTGCTGTTCTGTTCATGTGTTTCTTTATCTTTCTTTGGTTTAGGTTCCTGCTTTTTCTAAAATTGACCAAGTTTCCTCAATTTTTTCTTCTCTATTTTTTATATTCTTTGTTATTTTTTTCTTTCTTGTGCGTATCTCTTTCTCCCTTTTCTTTCCACCTTCTTTTGTCTCTTTATTTGATAGTTTCTGAATCTCTCCCCCTCTTGATTAACTATCTAAGCATATAGTGTCATAAATATTTCTACAGAAACTCTCTCCCCTTCACTCAGAGTTCTCCATAACTTACCTGAATCTAGTTTTGAGTGTTCTTCCCTATCTGTTGCTCTCTGACAGGGAAAGGACCACTGACAGATTGCTCACTATCATAGGGATATTTTTCTGACTCCCACTGTATATCTAAAGCTCTCGTATTGTCTGGGATATATTACTGTTATCCACAGTACACTTTAATAAGTCAATAATAGGCTAAATTAGATATATAGTAAGGGAATATTGGACCTATTAATCTTGTGGGTAGAGAGGTTATACTGTTAATTTAGCTACTAGGATCTGCCAGTGAATTGTTAATATTGGATAATACTGTAAATGTAAACCTTTATTCAAAGTTTGGATGTTAAGATTGCTAAAGACCTCCATACTGAAGGTATACTAACAAATGTTCTGGCTATAGACGATATATAGTTCTGCACTCTGTTTCTTCTCCACCAAAGAGTGCAGAAGATTAAGGTCTCAATAAAAGTCTGGACATTAAGAACACCTTAAAAATTAATAGCTAAACAAATTGAAAACTGTCTTAAATTCTAAAACTGAAACAAAATCCAAATAACAGTTAAGGCAAATCTAACAAACATCTCTGGAATAGAGAGAGTCCATCAACAATATCTGAGCTTCAACTCATTACAACAGAACCATGGGGAAACAAGGTGCTAAGTCACTGACAAAAGGGCCTAACACTCCAGAAACTGATACCAGGGATCTTGAAATAGCAAATCCATCAAATAGTAATCCCAATAAATATGACAATTTCTGGGTACAGAAGCTCACATAGGACATAAAAGAGATGTACAAAGAGCTTAAAGTAGACATAAAAAGAGTACAAAAAAATTTACCAAAAGTTTGAGCAATTTAAAGAAGAAACAGACAGATAATGAAGGCAGTTCAAGAAATCTGGGAAGAATTCAGCCAAGCCGTACAAACAATGAAAACTGAATTCTAAGAAGTAAAAAAACTCACAGGAAAAAATAAATAACCAGTTTGAACATTTTGAGAACAGACTATCAGACCTGGAGGATAAAGTGGATACACTAAAACACACAGGCAGTGAAGAACACACACACACACAAAAAGAAATAGAATGGTTACAAAAGCTGATGAGCAAAATGAGGACAGAACAAAAGGATTAAAGAAAGTGTTCAATAAAATTATGAAAGAAAATTTCCCAAATCTAAGGAAAGAAATGAACATGAGACTACTACAGGCATATAGAGCACCAAACAACTTTGATCAGAAAAGAACCTCATCAAGACCCATCATAACTAAAATTCTAGACCCCCAACACAAGGAGAACATTTTAAAAGCTGTAAGGGAAAAGCAGCAGGTGACTTATAAAGACAAGCCCATCAGGATAACTTCAGACTTCTCAACCCAAACCCTAAAAGCCAGGAGATCATGGAGCAATATCATCCAAGCGCTAAGAGAACATAAATGCCAAGCCAGACTGCTATATCCAGTGAAACTGCCCTTTACATTAGAGGGACAAATTAAAACTTTCCATGATAAAGAAAGCCTAAAGAAATTTGGAACCACTAAACCAACATTGCAGAAAATACTCAACAGAACCTTAGAGAAATAGGGACTAACACTACCAAAGACTCTAGAGAAAAGGAGACAACAGAAAGATGAGAATGAGTTGGCAAGAGAGCAAGGCAAGCAAATAACACTGAAAAATTATAATGATGGCAGGACATACCAAATACACCTCAATACTAACTCAGAATATGAATGGCCTTATCTCACCTACCAAAAGATACAGACTGGCTGAATGTATCAAAAAAAAAAAAAAAAACCGCCACAATTTGCTGCTTAAAAGAGACACACATTACCCACAAGGAAACTCACAGACTGAAAATAAAAGGATGGAATTCAATATTTTCATGGAAGAGGGCCCAGGAAACAAGCAAGAATAGCTCTACTATTCTCAGACACATTAGACTTTAAAACAAAAAAGATTAGGAGAGACAAAGATGGTCACTATATACTGGTTAAGGGAACAATAAAACAGGAAGAATTCATAATTATCAATATATATGCTCCCAACTCTGGAGCACCCAATTATGTAAACCAAAAATTATTAGATCTGAAAGGACATATAGGCCCCAATACAATTATAGTAAGAGACTTTAATACTCCACTATCATAGACAGATAGATCAACTACACAGAAAATCCACAAAGAAATACAACAGTTAAATGACACTATAGATAACTTGGACTTAACAGATGTCTACAGAGTGTTCCACCCAACACCAACAGAATACACTTTCTTCTCAGAAACACATGGAACATTTCCTAAAACAGACCACACTATATAGGCCACAAGTCATGCTTAAATAAGTACAAAGGAATCAAAATAATTCCATGTATACTTTCAGATCACAGTGAAATAAAACTGGATATTAACTGAAAAAAGAAATAGCAGAAAATTTTAAAAAATACATGGGGACTAAATAACTTACTACTAAACAAATAAAAGATCGCAGAAGAAATCAGAGAAAAAAATCAAAAATTTCACAGTTAAATGATAAAGTACCTCATATCAGAATCCATGGGATACAATGAAAGCAATACTTAGAGGGAAATTCATAGCTAAAAATGCACACATCAAAAAATAGAGCAATCACAAATAAATACATTAATGATGCATCTCAAGGTCCTAGAAAAACAAGAACAATTTAAGCCAAAAAGTAGTTAAAAAAAGGAAATTATAAAAATCAGATCTGAAATTAATGAAAAAATTAATGAATCAAAGAGCTGGTTCTTTGAAAGAATAAACAAGATTGACAAACCTCTAGCATACTCACCAAAAGAAGGAAAGAAAAAACACACATTAGTGCAATTAGAAATAAAAAGGGTGAAATTACAACAGACTCTGCAGAAATTCAGAATATTATTAGAGATTACTTCAAACACCTATATTCCAATAAGTAAGAGAATTAGGAAGAACTGGATGACTTCCTATACACATACAAAATACCAAAATTGAACAACGAAGACATAAAAACCTCGCATAGCCCCAATACACACACAGAAACTGAAGCAATAATAAAGTCTCTATCTACAAACAAAAGCCCAGGGCTAGACGGATTCACAGTAGAATTTTTCAGTACTACAGGGAAGAACCAACTCCAATTTTTATCAAAATACCAATAATTTTTTCACAGAACTTGAAAAAACAATCCTTAAATTCATATGGAACCAAAGGAGACCCAGAATAGCCAAAGCAATCCTGAGTAACAAGACTTAGGCAGGAGGCATTAACATTCCAGACATCAAGTTATACTACAAAGCAATAGCCATAAAAAATTATATGGTACTGGCAAAAAAAAACCCAGAAAGGTAGACCAGTGGAACAGAAATGAGGATGCAGAAACAAATTCAAATACCTTGAGCTACTTGATCTTTGATAAAAGAGCCAAAAGCATATACTGGAAAAAGAACAGTTTCTTCAACAAATGGTGCTGGGAAAATTTGATATCCATAAGCAGAAAAATGAATCTAGACACACACCTGTCAGTGTACACTATAATTAAATCAAAGTGTATCAAAGACTTAGACTTTAAAACTGAAACACTGAACCTCCTGATAGGCAAATTAGGAGAATGTCTAAAAGATATAGGTGTAAGCAAGGAATTTCTTAACAAGACACCAAAAGCAAAAGAAATAGCCCCCAGAATTAACAAATGGGATTATATCAAATTTTAAAAAAAGTTTCTATACGGCAAAGGAAATTTGCAACAGTGTAAAAAGAGAACCGACAGAATGGGAAAACAAATTCACCACTAGTAACTCAGACAGGAGGCTCATAACCAGAATATACAGGGAACAGAAGAAAAGCAAGCCCCTCAAAATCAAAGATCTGATTGAAAAAATGGTGAAACAAAATGAATATATAGTTCTCAGATGAAGAAGTCCAAATGGCCAATAAATACACAAAAAGATGTTCAACATCCTTATCCATTAGAGAAATGCAAATCAAAACATCACTAAGATACCATCTGACTTCAGAGAGATCGGCATATATCAACAACACAAACAGCAATCAGTGCTGGCGAGGCTGTGGGGGAAAAGGAAGCCTCCTGCATGGCTGGTGGAAATGTAAACTGGTACAACCGCTATGGAAAGCAGGATAGAAGACTCTCAAAAGACTGGAAATAAATAACCCCTTTGATCCAGCAATACCTCTTCAGGGAATTTTCCCGAAAGCCTTAAAAACAACATATAACAGAGGTACACGTATATCCATGTTTATAGCAGCACATCTAACAAGAGCTAAAATGTGGAAGATACCCAAATACCCATCAACAGACAAATGGGTACATAAATTGTAGTATGTACACAATGGAATAATACTCATCTATAAAGACAGATAGATAGCTTTGAGGCTTCTGTAGGTAAATGGAGGCAACTTGAGGCCATCAAGCTCAGTGAAATGAGTTAGAAGCAGAAGGTTAAATATCGAATGGTTTCTCTAATATGAGAAACCAAGATCATAATTATTTCATAGAACTAATAATGGGAATTGGAGGGGAGGGAAGAAGAGGGGATGGGAGAAGAGAGAGGGGAAGGATTTGTAATTTTGCCACAATAATGTATATGCACAAAATACTCAAGATCAATGTAAACACTACCTATTGCATCTATACATATCAATGAAGGGGGCGAAAGCCTTATACCTGCTCTCTTCTCTAGAGAATTATCCTTTCCAGATGGAAGCCCACTTCCTGATCCTGCTGCCAGGGGCCAATAGTCAATGACTGACTTATAGAAGCATATAAAAAGCTACTTCCTTGCCTCAAGGGAGGATAGCTCCGTAATGTAATTTATGTACCAAAGTCCTCCCCATGTGCATCAGGCCAAGACTACGTTTTACCCAAGATTCTACCATTGCTTGGCTCTTTTCCCTCCCCAACATTGCTTCCCTTTCCTCCTTTCAGGCTTTTTCCTGAAAAGCATTGCTTCATCACATCACTTTTCAAAAATCCTCATCTCATCCTCAAATGTGGATACCAGGGAAAAATAGTTCTATGAATTGTCTAGAGCAGGAAATGTCATTTTTTTTTTCTGTAAAGGGACAGGTAGTAAATAGGTTTTGCAGGCCATGCAATCTCTGTTGCAACTCTGAAATTCAGCTATTGTACTAAAGTAATCACAGACAGTACAGTGAATGAGCATAGCTGTATCCCAAGAAACTTTATTTACAAAAGCAGATGGTAAGACAGATTTAGCCCATGGACCATAATTTGCCAACCACTGGCCTAGAGAGAAAAAGATCTACAGATAAGCTTAGAAAACACTGCGTAGTCTATCTTCCTCTTGGAGACTCACCAAGCACATAGCATACTCCACGCTCTGAAATTCTGTGGGATAATAAAAGCTGCTTTCCTTAGTTCTCAGAATTATTTGCCTTCAATTTCTTATTCTCGTGTAATTACTATTAGCATCCAGCAGAAATGTTCTGTGAAACACACTTTGGGAAACACTGACTACAGAGTGAGTTTTAGAGGAGCAAGGAAAGCACATTCCATTTGGCTTGAATGTCCCATGCCATGGTCCACACCCAATCCTTGGAGAGTAGTAGTCACCACAGTGACTGGCAGATCCAACTCCAGGAGCCCCTGCTGCACTCCCTTCCCCCTCCTGCTTTGGCCAGAAGTATGGGGGCAGTGTATGGACACAGTTGTTGTCAGACAAGAAAGAGACCACTTCCTTCTTTCCTCTGTCCCTCCCTCCCTCCTCCCCTGCAGTAGCAGCTCTTGTTGCTGCAGCCAACTACTTCTCTGCATAAATGTATTTAATAGGATCCTTTAAAACCTCCTAGACAAAAACAGTAAGAAACATTCATGACAACCATTAAAGCAGATGAACCTAATAATAATGAACTATACATTTTTTAAAGTAGCTTAAAACAAAGTCTCACCTTCCACTTCCAGTGAGGCAGGCTATCTCTAAAAAGATCCCACTGGCCCTGAGTCCCAGTGCTTCTTACACTTCCCACCTGGGCCACCACAAAAACTTCAGTGAGTCTTTATGTAGCCTTTAGTTTCTTTCCCAGTCCAATCTACCCCACACTCAACTGAGAAACTAATCCTGTAAAACACCATTTCATGAAAACTTTTCGTCAAAGCCCCTCAGTATGATTCCCACTGCCTCTGCATCAGAACTGGTTTAGGTCGACCATATGGAGACTCCTCCAGGCATGTAAGTATCCCCTAAATAGAAGCTGTTTCTTCCCAAATCAATTCTGTTTGTTTCAGAGTAGACCTTCTAGCCCAGTGGTCCCCAAATATAGCTGGTATATAGCTGATGCAGGCAAATTATCTGGAGAATTTTTATAAATTACGTATTTCCAGACACTACCTCAGACTTCTCTCATCTGAATAGCCTAGGGATGAAGCTTTAGAAACTTGTATTTTAACAAGCTCCCTAGCTGATTTTTATGTAGTCATCCCAGACTAACTGGAGACCACTGATGATCCAAATTCATTTAAGAAATGAGAAAACCAAGGTTCTGAGACCAGAGTCTAGAGACAAGGCCACACATGCTTTTGCAATGACTAGCTAGGAGTCTTATTTGTTCATACATTTATCATTGAAGAAATGAGATGTATGCCATAAGGGTCCATAATTTTTTGCAGCTGGACAAAACCTTCTGCAATAAGATATTTAAAGTCAAATTTGCAAAAAAAAAAAGAGTCAAATCTCATTTTCAAAAATAGTGACATTTTAACATTTATAATATTTATGCAATTGATAGGAAAAGAAACTCAAGCTTCTTTAACACCAACAAATCCAGGTGGATCTCAAGACTGGGGATCACAAAGACAGTGGCTAAATTTTCGGAAGATTGAACACATGACCTTGCTGAAGTCTCTCAGGGCTTCCCAGCATCCAGCTGGTGTTTTTCATGTCATCTGATGACAAATGTTCACCAGAGCCTCATATCTGCTAGGCAAGAGCACACCAGGAAGCTATGTGGTCAATCCTACACACAGAAGACACAGAACCAGCAGCCAGTAGCACACTGGCCATAGTAAACCCTATCATTCCACGACCAGCCTCAAGATAGCCCAAAAAATTCAATTCCCTACAATAATGTTTACCAAAATCCATGACCTGTAAAATCCATGAAAGACAGAAATGGAGCTGAACTAATAAACACTCAAAAGACAGAATCTGTGCCTTGCTTTGCTATCATTTCCCTAGTATCTTAATCAAATACCAGCAAACATCCTCTACTCAACATGTAAAGTAAGCCAGCAGTGAATTAAATACTGTTTTTGTTCCACTGGACAAGAGGTCAACAATTCATCCCATGGCAATTGGAACAAGAGAGCACCGCAGTAACAGAGTACAGACTTTGGAGTCAAACCAGGCTTTACACCTTGTTCAATGTATAAAATGGCCACACAACCTCTGTGAACCATAATTTCTTCATCTGCAAAATGGGAATAGCTCATGAGACTAGAGGCATAGCTCAGTAGTTAGGGTACTTTCCTAGCATGTGCAAGGCTCCGGGTTCAATTCCCAAGCACCATAAAAAAATCAGCAGGCACGGTGGAGCACAGCTGTGATCCCGGCACTCAGGAGCCTAAAGCAGGAGGATTGCCGTAAGTTTATAGCCAAGCCTGGACTACACAGTGAGCTCATGACCAGTCTGATAATCCACCTAACTCACAGCACTGTGAAGATTAAATAAAATATATAAAAAGCATATGTATCTGGACTGCTAAACAGGCCTATGAACTACATAATAACTATTCAATAATGACAGCTTCTACTGTAATTAGAATAAAAATGATTGGCTTCCTAGGCATAGTTTCTGCTACTGCAAACAGCATCTAATTCAAAGCAAGACACTTCTTTCCTCTTGCCAAATAGATGAAAACCTAGACTGAGAAAAAGCCAGCTCAAATTCAGATTATAAACCACAAAGCAGACTATCCCAATCCTAATCTGTGCCACTGGATACTACCACTGTCAATATTGGAGGGAATAATTTTTTAAAAGCCCTTCCAAATCTCATGGCTATCTCAGCACTGACATCTCAGGCAGTTTGTACTGAACATCTGGAACTCTCCCCAGCCCTGCCATGGCAGGCTAATTCAATATTGCTGACACCCAGGAAAACACTGACAGAGAAGCTCAGGGACAACTCTGGTGGGGGTGAATAATCAGCACTATAATGAGAACTAGTCCCTGGACTTAGCAGTCACATGGTAGAAAATCATGGCGATTCTTGAAATCCATTAGATTTTGGACAAAATTCACAAAACAGATTTGCTGTTACAAGTAAAGAATGGATTATGGGTGCTTTGTTTTGGTATAAAAAATTTTTTTAAACCATAACAGAGTTTTGCTCTTCTCTTTCCAATAGAGAGCTGAGCTGAGTCTGAGTCAAACCCCACTGCCTACTCCACATATTTAAAGCCATTACAACACCATCTTGCAGGGTCAACAATATGGTGCATCACAGATAAGGTCATCTGTTGCAGGATTCTCTTCAGACTTGTGTTTCCCATAGATAAGACTGAAGAAAAGTGTCCTATGCATTCTTCTTGCGCAATCAAACAGGCATCCACAACCATTACAACTTATAGGCATCTCATGATTAGTACTTATATCCTTTCTACTAGTTCCTGACCCATCTATACAAAGGTCTAGCAACAGTAACAGAGGTAAATAAATTTTTAAAATATCTTTCAAAAGGTCCTGAATACTTTACCATACTCATCATTTGAATTCCCCTTTGGTTCTATCATTCTGTATTAGGGACAGAATGTGAGAATAATATCTTTTCCAATTATTGATAGTACATACTTAAAACTGTGATTAGCATCCAGTTTTTTGCATGACATAGCCCTTCTTGCATGAGCTGTGTCCATCAGAGGAATGTGGCTTTTAAAAATTCAACAGAACTCACTAGAGAAGGAGCTGTAAAAATTATGTAAGAGCCAGAAACCAGGGGCTGGAGGAATGGCTCAGCATCAAGTGACATTCCCCAGCACCACATAAGCTGGGCATGGTGACACACGCCTGTAATCCCAGCACTCGGGAGGCTGAGACAGGAGGATTGTGGTGAGTCCAAGGCCAGCCTGGGCTCCATAGTGAGTTCAGGACCAGCCTGGGCTACAGAGCGAAACCCTGTCTCAAAAAATAAATAAATAAAGAGTTAGGAGCCAGCCATAAAATAAATTCAGTAATGATGACAATGCAGAACTCAGTGAGATCACCACTGATGCAGTGCATCAGTACAAACATTTCATAAAACTGTTTGGCAGCATCCACCAAAGCTGATCCTATGCCTACCTTTTAGATACAGAAATTCTAGGCTAAGACATATACCCAAAAGAAATGAAAATACACATCCACACAACAGCTTGCACATGAAGGTTCATTGTAAAAGTTAGATTTACGCATGTGGTGGGATACTATACACCAAGGATCTACATGCAGTATAGCTGAATCACCCAGAAATCATTTAAGCAACAAGATCCAGACACAAGTATATACTTCATAGTTAATTTATGTCAAGTAAAAAAACAAGTCAAAAGAATATAGACTGTTAGAAGTCTGATTACTGCTAATCTAAGAGTAGGACCGAATTATGGGAAAACAGGGCTTCTGGAGTGCTAATTATATTCTGTTTCTTGATGTGGGTATACAGTATAAGTGTGCGTTCAGCTTGTGGAAATTCATTGAGTTACACACTGAATGTGCACTTTTCTGTGTGCATATCATATATCAATAAAAAGTTTATTAAAAAATCTACGAGAGCCAATTTTCTATAATGTCCTTAAAGCGCCACCTTGTGGCACAAATTAAATGTAAATGAGAGAGACGTTTTACCACTAGCAACTTCAAAAATACAACCCCATTTCTTAATAGTATTTGCTGGGTTTAGGCTAAAACAGTGCCCTAGACTAAAATCGTTGATACAAAGGGAGAAACTTTTGTTTCCCTGTACACAGAATCCTGACAGAAGGATTCAGAGACAAATGAAGCTCTCTACTACAAGGAGCATGCAGGTCCTAGTGAGCTGCCTATGCACATCTTCTCCCAACTCCAGCTCTAGGGAGATCATCAAGGTAGGGTATTTGCAAGACAAACAGCAGCAAAAGCTGCAAACTGGAGCTTTCCCTCTATCCCTTGGAGCTAGGCTTACCAACACCCCACTAGGTGAGCCCTACAAAACTTATCACGAAGAGCAGAGCATTCGGGAGGGAGTTGGAAAGAAAAATTATGTTACTGTGTTTTCTCCGGATAGCCTTGTTTTCCTTCTCACCTTTGAGGTGCACTGCTGCGGTAAGGTCAAGTCTGATTTCTTCTGATTATGCTTGAAACAGAGTTGGAAAGGTTCACTTGCAGCAAGCTCTGAAGCTGCCAGTTGAATAAAGAATATTTACTCAGAGTTTTACTAGTAAAATTTGAAAGATGATGCATCCTGAGCAGACAAAAGTCTCCAAGAAAAACAGCAATGTATAGATAGATATGAGCCTCATGACCCTCAAGTGGGGAGATCACATTTCTGGCTATTCAGTCTTCTGCATTTCCCAACTAGAACTCACCTTTGTTTCACTGAACCTCTACTGATACTATTTTAATAAGCTAATTGTTGAGAGTTGATCAGACACCAGGCTTACTGTTCAAAGTACTCTATAGCTCTTATTTCATCACAGTATCTCCTATCATTTAGTCATTATAATAACCATAAAAACAGATACCTCCCCTATCTCCATTTACAGATGATAAGAATGAGAAACAGAGAGACTAAGTATCTTGCCCAAAGCCACAAAGCTACTAAGAATAGAGACAGGATTCGAACCCCAAGCCCATGCTCATAACTCTTCGGTCAGGATGCCTCCCTGAATTCAACCCATATTGTCCTTCATTATCCTTTCTCAGTAATTTTATTGTACCTATGAACATCCATTCATCCTTCCCCACGTACACACTCACTCCTTCCCTGACCCTTAGGTATGCTGTCTGTCACCATACAGTGTAGGAAGGGACAACGAAGAAAACTAATGCTTCAATTGTCCATTGTTCAGAGACATAAAAACCAGCAGCAAATGATCCCTGGGGGAAAAACTGGACTGTCTTGTTCCTTAGGGGAAATACAGTGTGCAGCCTACAGCCCAAACTAATAAAGCACGATGAAATGGGATTCAGTGAGACAAATGGAATATGACACAGTCACATATGAAACACTCTGAGCGAGCATGGCATGGGCAGTCCTTAGGCATGACTGCCTGCAGAGGGGGAGGAAGGCTGAAGAAGCTGCAGGGTTAGGATCTCATCACAATCTCTGGGCGCCCCACTTCTCAACAAAGTGTGGGCCTATGGTAAGCACATTCCATCAACACTCAATGGACTGATTAGGGAACTGATGGCAGTGTCTAGAGGAAAAACACCAGCAAAGTAAGCTGTATATAACGCAGCAATAGCATACGTGTAAGATAGTGAGGAGGGGGAAGAGGGAAACTAAGAGAATAGGTCACTAGGGTTCAGTAAAGCAAATTTATTAAGAAGTTTCATAAAATGAAATACATTTCTCATAATGTTTCAGCTTGGTTGTTATTCTGAGACACAGATTCACAGCATAATATCAGCACAGGAGTTGGTCCTCAGGCTAGAGAGCAGGGTTACCATAACTCTGAAACATTAACTCTTACTCACTCTGGGTGGGTGACCTTGGGAAAGTTCTTGTTCTCAGTACCTTAGTTTACTCGTGCAATAGCAACTGAGGATAGTGAAAGAACCTATCACATGTGACTTTTTTTTTTTCTAGTACTGGGAATTGAGCCCAGGGCATTCACATTAGGCTACATCCCCAACCCATTTTTTATTTTTGATTTTGAGACAAGGTCTCACAAAGTTACCCAGGCTGGGATCAAATCTATGAAACTCCCGCCTCAGCCTCCCAGGATTCTGGGATCACAGGCTTGCTTCCCCTGGCCTGGCCACATAAGACCATGAGGAGGACTAAATGAGTTATAGATGACACCAGTTCCATGGTTTGCATACTTTTAAAATCAATTTTGAAATGTATAAAATAATTAAGCTAGTTCTGTGGTTTGTATACTTTTTAAATCAGTTTTGAAATGCATAAAATAAGTATCATCTATGTAAAAGTTCTTTTTGTTCCCTTTGAGAAGATAAAATAAGGGTTACTCTTGGCCTTTACTACTACAAATAGGGAACTCACATCAATCTCTGTTTTGGGCAAGATAAATTTAAGTATGCACTGGAGAAAGCACATTAAGCATTTTAAATTAATGTAGGAAAGATTTCACATTTAAAACATAATGGTGAGCACAGAGACTGAAAACTCCCATCGACTTTTGCATAGCAGATCTACAGGTAATCTGTGACATGCAGTGAATGATTTTCCATTCTCTGTAAACATTCATCGTTTAATTTCTAGCACTTTCCAAGAAACTTTTTCCAGCTTTCCTCTTCTACAAGAGCAACCTCTGTCATGTAACTAGCTATGAGACTTCAAATAGTGCATTTCCACTCTGAACCTCAACATCTTCCTCCATAAAATGATACACAATGATTAACGGGAAAGCAAGCACAGAAAAACATTAAAATTGAAAAGACTCTGAACCGATAGATATAAAAATTGTGGTACATGTACACAATGGGGTGCTACTCTTCCATAAAGACATATAGGTTGAAGGCTTCTGTGGGTAAAT
The DNA here is from genome assembly GCA_004027205.1 of Ctenodactylus gundi. Lineage (NCBI taxonomy): Eukaryota > Metazoa > Chordata > Mammalia > Rodentia > Ctenodactylidae > Ctenodactylus > Ctenodactylus gundi. The sequence goes on from PVKB01001404.1 coordinate 15,829, forward strand.
GGAGGCAACTTGAGACCATCTTGCTCAGTGAAGTGAGTCAGATGCAGAAGGTTAAATATCACACATTTTCTCTAATATGAGGAACACAAAATATACTCATTCTATTGAACCATAGGGGGGTGACAGTGGGAGATCAGGGAAATATGGAGGGCGTGGGAGAGCCACAAAGGGGGAGGGAAGGGGATTGTGATTTTGACACAATATATACATGCAAAAAATACTCAAGCTCAATGTAAATACTGTGTGTCAAATATATAAAATGGGTGAAAACAAATAAATAAAAAACCTCTGATACATTCAAAGGGAAGATAAGGTCCCTGGGAAGCCAAGTCCCAAGTTGTAAGCCAGACTGAGGATTCCAAAGTATGCAGAGTAGCTGAAAGCTCTTATGTGGCAGAATAATGGGGAGCTAGACATCCCACATGAGACAGGGGCCTGGGACCAAGATCACTCCAATGCCAGGCTCGGGTGGCAAGTACACTCTTCTACCTGTAAACCTGCAAAACCGGGATACAACTTGTGAAGGTGCTCAGGGCTGTTTACGTAAGGAAAAAGGAGAATGGGAAGCATATAAGAAAGCCTCTATCTCAGAACAGTGCCAGTAACAATCGCTCAACTCACGAGGGTTCATAGGCACACTCACACAACCACTGTTTTTCATTTTCAGTATCTAACCAATTTCATGAGATATTCAACAGTTTCTTATAGAACAACCTTTCTTAGATGACTGTACCCAACTATAGACTAATGTAAGTATTCTGAACATATTTAAGGTGGGCTGGGCTGTTACAATGTTCAGAAGGTTAGGTAGATCAAATGTGTCTTTGACTTATAATATTTTCAGTTTACAGTGGATTTACTGGGTCATGGGCCCATCACAAGACAAGAAGTATGTGTATAAACAACATCATTGCCTGGTGCTAGCTGGTACCTGATAATTCTGATATTCATATCAGATGGAAGTACTATACCTGAAAAATAAAAGTCTGCCCTAGACTAAAGACCACGGGCATAGGACTATGGAGTGCAGCTGGCAGAAGCAGCCACTGAATGGCTACAAAGGAAAGAGCTCACAGAACTCAGAATGAAATTTAAGCTCCAACTCAAAATAAATCTGCAAAACAAACTTCAAAAAGGAGCACAGAAGATAAAGCCTAACATTAAGAACAACTGAAAAGAAAGATAAATTTGGTAAAAAATAAAAATAGAACAAGTCAAAAACAAGTTTAAAATGCATAAATATAATTAGGACATGCAAAGTTACAGAATACATAAAACAAACAGAGAAAAAGGTTGACGAAAAAGAATGGATTACAAAACCTAGATTCAAAGAATAGCAAAAGAGGTCTCAAAACAAATTACATCACCTCTAGGCCTTTTGGCTACGATCAACTTAGTATGTGTTCTTATCACTTTAATACCTGATATGTCCTCTATCTGAGAAGAAGATATTAAATGAATTTTTGGATCAGGGAGATGGAATAGGAGCTTGCTCTGTCCACTTCACACATTGATCTAGTATTACAGTAATTCTAGGAACAGTGCACCAAATAAATTGAATCAATAAATATTTTCAAAATTAGGAAAAGTCCAGACTATACACAGTTACACAGAGAACTATTATTTCAGAAGAGTAAAATTTCATCCAGGGCCAGCCAGAAAAATCTCATCCATAATGATCACAACAACATAAAAAGGCGAAAGTAGTACTACTACTACAATAAAAAAGATGTGATAACACAGAAAAATACAACCAATTGGAGTTCAAGAATAGAAACAAGTAGAAACACAAAATCCATAGAGATATGACTAAGAGTGTTCTAAAATTAAAACCATGACTTTCCAGATGGAAAATGTATATCAAGTGTCACCTGGAAAAAATATATTGAAATCTATGCCAAGACATATCACAGTGACACTGAAACAGAAAATCAAAAACAAAGTTTTAAAAGCTTCCCTAAAGACAAAGTTGCTCCATAGAAACCAAAAATAGATTGACAGCATATTTCTCAGCAGCAGCAGCAGCAATAAATGCTAGGAGAGAAAGAAGTTAATACATTCAAAACACTGAGGAAAAATAATCTTCAATCTATAATCCAGTACACGGAAAAATTACCATTTAAGAATGAAGGCAAGCTGGGCCGAGGGTACAGGCTGAGGCAGGAAGATTACAAGTTCGAGCCCAGTCTGGGCAACTTAGCAACTCAGTGAGACCCTGCCTCAAAATCTAAAACAAAAAATGGGCTGGGGATGTAACTTTGTGTGAAGGCTCTGGGCTTGATCTCCAGTATCACACACACAAAAATGGAGTGAAATAAGAGTATAACATCCATATAAAATGGATGGAACTATTAGTGCACATCAGTAAACTGATTTCTTAACATTGTTCAATACTGCTACAGTCATCTCAACTATGCAATTATACAATGCTGTATGTCTTTGCCCAATTTTTTCTCCAGTTCTAGAGATTGAAACCAGGCCCTTATGCTTGGCTCTACCACTGAACTACATCCCTGGTCATTATTTTAAATTTGATTTTGAGGGAAGGTATAGCTAAAGCTGTTCAGGCTGGCCTTGAACATGCAATCCTCCTGCCTCAGCCTTCTAAGGAGCTGAGACAACAGGTATACACCTGGCTCTTACCCCAATTTCTGAAAGCACAATCTCTTCCAAAGGTCATTTTATTCTGGCAAAGCTTTACATGATTTTTTTTATTCTAGTCATTATCTTAGAAGCATATTTTCCTTTTCCCCAATCCTTAACAAGATATTTTTAAAGGAAAAACTACATAATTTCCACACCAAAATAGCTATTTTAACTTCTACCAATTACTTAGCAATGTCCTTCCAACTGCAACCCACTTTCTATTATGTCATGTCTAGAGTTTCAACTGTACTTAGTAGAGGTGAGCAGGAAAAACTGACCTAAGCAATCCTGTCCCTTAATTATATTTTATGATGTTTTGTCTGTATTTACAACAAGACTTGTTGAACAGAGGGATACAACATTGAATCAGAGACCTCAGTACTACAAGAACCCACCTAGTTGAATCTCATTTTGTAGAAGGGGCAATAGATCCATGGATGTAATTTACTCAATACCCACAAGGTTACAGAGCTACATAGTAGTAAAACTAAAACAATACAAACTCATATTACTATCTTTAGCAAGTGTTATGCAGTTTTGGGAATATTCTTTTACTGTCTCAGGTGAAGATAAATTCTTGGTTTATATCTTCTTTCCTTAATCACTAAAATACTGATTAACATAATGTGATTTTCATCTAATTCATAGTATACACTGTAGGACAAAGCAGTAATGCTTTGGAAGAAAATATACCAGGCAATATATATTGGTAAATTCACTTCAGAATAATTTAATTTCTGAGTTTCTAATATATATGAATAGAAAATATCTCTTAAACATATTAAATTTATAAGTTTATAAGTAAAAATCAGGATGTTCTAGATGTCTTTATAAGCTCATATATATGCATTATCTACACAGGCAATGCAACTCAGCACCTCCTTTACTTTATACAAGGTCATCTGAACAGGTTATAGCAAAGACCTCATGATATCTGATATGTGTCCACTGTGTTTTAATTGGTAAAGAAAAAAGGCATGAAATGTCAGCAGTGACATCTGTACACAGTATATGTTAATATGTCTTGTTTTCTCAGAGATATCTGAAATATGACAATGAGATAATAACTTTGTTTTATTCTCTTAGAAGTAGATTTAGCGTGTGGTAAAAATGAATTCAGTACACATCTTTACTTTAATCAAATTTACATTTTAACCAGTCATGGCAGCACACACCTGTAATTCCAGCTCTCCAGGAGGCTGAGGTAGGAGGATCAGAAGTGGGAGCCCAGGTTGGGCTACTCAGTGACTTAGCAAGACTCTGTTATAAAATAATAAATAAATAAGGGCTGGGGAACTAGCTCAGCGTAAAAGCTCTGGGTTCAATTTGCAGTACCACCAAAACAATTACATCTTAAAAAACAAGCTATATAACTCTTTAAGAGACCTACATAATCATTAGGTATTCCCCGAAACAAGAAAGAACGTGCTCTACAACTCTTAATTTTCTCCTAGGAGAATTTACTAGTTTGTATCATCAACTGTATGTTAACTTGTGGAAAGAATACCAAAAATAACAGGCTACTAATTAAAAGGATAGGCTATTTTAAAAGAAGAAGAGGATCAACTATTTGAGAAGCTCAGGACCTACCAACTGTCATTCAAATTTAAGCTGTAGTTTTTCCTTCCAAATAAAACAAAATATTATTTTATAAAAAGTTGTTTCTAAGAAATTTGGCTTTGGAAAGAGGCAGCAGGGCCAGCATATTCCTCCTGGATTCAGTATGGGCCTCAGGCTCTGATTCTAGCCAGATGGCAAAGTCAGATGAGCAATTAGCTGAGTGGACCATGGCGAATCTAGTTACAGTTGAAGCCATCTGTGTCCACGGTTAGTGTCTCGCCTCAGTACACTCATAATCTGAGGCACCTAGTAACTAGTCCTTCTTGCAGGACCTTTCATCTTGTTCACATCAGTCATCCCAAGGTTCCTCATGAACTGAGTTCTTGTCCCACTTGTCCCCTCTCACTGGGCCCTGTAAGAACTTACGGCATTAACAAAATCCCTGATATTCTCAATCTCTTCTCTGAACATTATCTCCTCTCACTCTAACTCAGAGCTTCTCAACTCTGGCTGCACTTCAGAATCACCTAAGCCAGGCCTCACCACCTCATGCTAAAATTTTTGGGCCTCAGGAGGCTTTAAGCTCCCACAGATAATCCCACTGTGCAACCAAGGGTGAGAACAGCCAGGCTGGGACCCTGCTCTCCCCTCGGGGGCTGCTCCCCAGAAAGAACTCTTGGGGTACTCTTCCTCTCCTATAGCTCTGGCACATTGGGTCTAGAAGTGAAGAAACAGATTATTCCACCTTTCTACCTCCAAAAACACAATCTCTCTCTTCCACAAAAATCTAGCTTTCAAATATCAGATTGTTCCTCAAATGTACCAGGAATCTTTATATGTTTCTGTGCATTTGGTTTCTTTCTTTATCATAAAGCTTTATGTCCTTCAGCCACCTAAAAAGAAAGGTTCTCTTGTTTCTCTCATTTCATTGGTTACCTCATCCAAGTCAGGAACCTTCTTGGTCTAAGCGTAAAGGTATTAATAGCTGTTTTTTTTTTTTTTTTTTTTTTTTTTTAGACAGGGTCTCACTCTATAGTCTAGACTGTTCCTGAACTCACGGCAATCTTCCTGCAACAACCTCCTGAGTGCTGGGATTACAGGCGTGCGCCACCATCCCTGCTTATGTGGTGCTGGGGAATAGAGCTCAGGGCCTTTGAGCTCTGCCCCCAGCCCATGTTTTCACCCTTGGTGCTATTTTACTACTCAGCACATTGCTAGTGAGGAGCACCTGCTAAGATAACGTGAGGAACTACTGGTACAGTAGGAAAATTCTGAGCACATGAGTCTAGAGGAGTCCTAATTCACTAAAGCTGGTGCTAATATAAAGTTTAAAAGATTATGCTTTGTACTTCCAAACTCTCCTACTTAGTAAATATAATTACATTGCAGCCATGACTCTGTCACAACTGCCAGGAGAAATCTGGCATGTGATCAATCCTATCAATAGGATTGTAGCTACTGGTGAACCAAAGAGTCCACTGGCAGAGAACTGACCTACAGGATGAACTCTGTAGATGGTATTTTATTTAATTTATATACACAGCGAAAGACAATAAGTTTTAACTCCTGCTTTAACAGCACTCTATAAGAAATATTTTACTCCACTTTTTTTTTGTTTTTTTTATGTTGCAAATCATTTTTTTAAAGTCACCTTTTCTGAACTGAGTCAAAAATACCATGCTCTGGTTTCTAGTCTTTCCACAGGAAAACACTGAAAACAAACAACTTGAATTTTTGTATATTTAGTTAGTCCTTCCTGATCATACCTATACCAAAAGTTTGTTAATTTTTCTTATGTATGACAACTTTTGGGACATCTTTACAGTAGTATGTGCATAATTTTTCTCATAACATTAGTTTTACTTCAAATATTATGATACATTAATCTTGAGCAAACAAATTTTATATTACTACATATTTAAATATTTTTCTATGTGTGGTAACCTTTGGGATAGCCTGTAGCATAAAAACAAAAGATCTTTTATTTGAATTTATTCCTTTTCCTAACTTTTTGGGCCTCCTTTGTGTGACTTAATGCAGATGTGCATGTCATGGTGGCACCTGGTGTAAGCAGCAGCCATCTAGAACACATTTTATGCTGAAGACCTGATCATCATCTCTCACTTGATTAAAAGAACATACACTTTTGTTGTATGTAGATATATCTAGATAGACAGATGGTCAGACAGACAGATAGATGTACAAACTCATTTATATTACATACTTAGAACTTGGAAGCATATCATTATTGACTGGCCATACAATTCATAAATAGTGTTCCCTTGTAGGGAACATGAGCTTCTTGATTACATTCTAGTATTACCTATTTATCAAGTTAAATATGAAATTTTAAAATCCAAATATAATCCCATCTACCTTAACCTCTTCCAGAGCTACTAATGATTTTAATTATACCAGGCTTCCTGGTTTCTCCCCCTAAGTTTCCTGGTGATGGTAAAGGCAATCTAAGACCTATAAAAGAAATCTCTGTAAATACAGACACAAGAGTATTTCCAAAGTCAGGATGGTCCATATTCAGCAAGAAACAATTTAAAAATTAACACAGCAAAGAATATTCAGGGTGTTGAAGTTCTCTGTAGTAAAATTTGCTGTGAGGTGGTAAAATTGACCTCATGAAAGAATAAGCAAGAAAAAAACAGAAAAGCAAATAAGGCAATGTGACCGACCAACTAGAAATGTGGACAATTTGAAATCCTAAAGCTAAGGTACTATACACTTTTATTTTCAACTCTTCTAAGGAAAACTACTTGTATAACATAAAATTTAACTTTAAGCACATGACCCAGAAATGAAGTGACAGATGAGAATGTTTTAGAAACATTCCTAGCAATTCCTTAAGGCTGGTTTTAATAGTGTTTCCAAACCACTAAGCCCTCAAGATATTAATAGGTATTTTGTAAATAAAAAGATGGATGATCATTCAAGCTACAAAATTGCCAGCTTTAACAAAATTGACCAATTTGCTTTTGTTTTGCTATAGTTCTTCAAAGCCTTTAGTGGATTCATATGAACTATGAACCTCTCAGAGGGGAAATGGGGCAGCAGCCTGCAAATCTCTTTCCACAGAACGCTATTTAATATTCCCAGAGACCACTTCATCACAAGTAGTTTGGGAAAGACTGTAGTGTCCAATTCAAGATCTTAGTAAGAATCTCCAAGAGTCAATATTAGGAATTTGAGAAGGCTTGAAGACAAAACACAGCCGTGTGTTTTACCAGGACTTCATTTATGTTCCCCAGTCAAAGCGGACAAGGGGGGGAAAATAGAGGGAAAAGGCCTAGAGATTTCCTGCCTACATTTCTTACACACCTGTTCCTGTAGTCTGAAATCTCCATAGTTAGGCAGCTGAGCTGAAAGCTTGGGCTGAGTGCTCAACTCAGTGTTTACACTGTGCTAAGAAATCTGACAGACAAAGAAGCAGACTCATTTGTTAATGGTGACCTGAGAATTCCCAGTCAGCCTGTCAGATCCTCAGTCACTAAGCCCCAAAGCAGGCAGGAAGCCCACCTCAAGCAGGTCCGATGAGGACTGCTGATAGCAGCTACAATTTCAGACCAGGAAGTAGCTACTGTCATTTGTGCAACAGAGTAAAGATAAGGAAGTGGGTTACAAAAGCCCTTTGAGAAAGGTCTTCCACATTTATCCAGGTGGCTCTCAAACTGAGGCTTGAAAATCGCAGCTGGCAGATAAGCGCTCCCAGAATGCCTGCTAATGTTGTTGTAACTAAGTCCAGGTTTGCTGTCATTGCACAGCAGGAGTCTCAAGTCATCTAGGGCCTTTTACATGCTAAAAGCCTCAGGTATAAGTTCAGTAGAGATTGCCTACAGCTGTAGTTACAGACAGACTCCAGTGATGTGGACAGAAGTCTAAAGACTCCTGTTTGGGAGCTGATTTTACTATTTACTAGCTGTGCCATTCTGATGATCTGCTTGACTCCTGTATGCTCCAATTTCCTCATCTGTAAAAAAGTTATAATATTAGTGATCATTAAATATGCATTGAAAGCACTTAGCACAATGCTGGTCTATTGTAGATGACAATTAACACAGCTAATTATCTTGGATGAGCAGAGATTATACCTGAGGAAAGCTTCAGTGTGGACGTAAGGTTTGGCATTAAAAACTGCAGTGACTCAATTAACTGATCAATATCTCTAAAAAACAATGCTGAATCCTAGAAAAGGAGTTCTTGCTTATTTATATGCAGATAAGAAAGAATAGGGCTGCTTATTACCCTTTAAAGTGAAGCAGGAAGCCAATATCTCACAGTATCTGCATCTTACGGCTGAGTGGATGCTAAAGATCATCTAATTGTCTAAAGGTAGGACAAACAAATGCTAAAAATGAGAAGAATGAATCTAGTCACACACCTATCACCATGCACCAAAATCAAATCAAAGTGGATCAAAGACCTAGACATTAAAACTGAAACACTGAACCTCCTAGAAGGTAAATTAGGCAAATATCTAAAAGACACAGGGTTAGGCAAAGACTTCCTTGACAAGACACCAAGAGCAAAAGAAATTATCCCTATTATTAATAAATGGGAACTTCTCAAATTAAAAAGCTTCTGCACAGAAAAGGAAACTATCAACAATGTAAAAAGAGACCCCACAGGCTAGGAAAAAATATTCACCACCAACATCTCAGATAGGAAGCTCATAACTAGAATATACAGGGAGCTGAAGAAAAGTAAGCCCACCAAAATAAAGGATCCTATTGAAAAGTGGGCAAATGAAATGAAGAGGCAGTTCACTCATGAAGAAGTACAAGGAGCCAATAGATACATGAAAAAATGCTCAACATCTCTAGCCATAAGAGAAATGCAAATCAAAACAGCACTAAGATACCATCCCACTCCAGAGAGAATGGCCTATATCAACAAGTCAAATAGTAATCAGTGCTGGCAGAGGCTGTGGGGAGAAAGGAACCCTCCTGCCCTGCTGGTGGGATGTAAATTCATACAACCACTCTGGAAAGCAGAGTTCTCAAAAGACTAGAAATAAATGTCCCCTTCGATCCAGAGATACCCCTCCTGGGAATATATCCAAAAGAGGCCAAAACAACACACAGCAGAAATATATGTATACCCATGTTCATAGCAGCACAACTAACAATAGCTAAAATATGGAAGTCACCAAAATACCCATCAACAGAGCAGTGGATACACAAACTGTGGTATTTATACACAACGGAATACTATGCATCTATAAAAGCCAACAGCATGGAGGCTTTTACAGGCAAATGGAAGAAACTTGAGAACATCATGCTTAGTGAAGTGAGTCAGAAGCAGAAGGTGAAACATCAAATGGTCTCTCTGATATGAGAGACCCAGATCACAACTCTTATGGAACTTAAAACGGAAAACAAAGTGAAGCAAGGGGGGTAGGGTGGGGACGGAAGGAGGGGAGGGTAGGGGGAGGGACAAAAGGAAAGTGGGAAAGTACTTGTCACCTTGACAAGATACATAGGCGCACAAAATGCTCAACTTCATTGTAAACCTTAAATCTTGCACTAATACATGTCAATAAAATGGGGAAAAAACAAATGCTAAAAATGATTTCGGTGATTTGCATCCTGAAAGGCACCACACAGAAAGGTACTGCTCTGAACCACACAGAGCAACGAAGCACATGCCGGAACTGTGTAGAGAATTTCCCATTTTCTACCAAAGTTACAAAGAGTCTCTAAAAACCATGTTTCTTTAGCTGCAATTAAGGAAAGATCCATAGCACTTGCCCCACACTATGCATTTGCTGCTTACTTTTCATCTTCAACTCCAAAAAAAGTGTTGATTAATTACATGATAGTAGCATGTGTAAATAAGGCAAAATTAATTTACAGGAGCAATAGATTTGGGGTGACATGTTCTCCCACTCTTACCATTTCAGCTTCATGTTCTGAGAGAAAGTACCTATCTAAATAAACCACTCTGGCTGAGGCAGGAGGAGTGCTGTGAGTCCAAGGCCAGCCTGGGCTCCATAGTGAGTTCAGGACCAGCCTGGGCTACAGAGTGAGATCCTGTCTCCAAAAAAAGAAAAGAAAAAAAAGCAAGCAAGCAAGCGCGCGTGCACACACACACACACACACCAAGAGCCAACACCACAGTACAAACCTCATGCAGGTCACCATTTAGTTTATGTGGAATAATCTCTTAAAACGCTATTAAAAATATAGGTACCCAGATGGCACATACTAAACAAAACAACCATTTCCCTTACCAACTAGAGAGATGTCCTTCCTATTCCTTTCTCTTTATGAAAACTACATGTAGCTGGACACTGTGGCACATGCCTGTAATCCCAGCACTCCACAAGGCAGAGGGAGAAGGATTCCAAGTTTGAGCCCAGGCTCATCAACTAAGCAACATGTGAGACCCTGCCTCAAAATTTAAAAAAAAAGGCTGGGGGATGTACCTCAGCACATAGGCCCCTAGTTTAACTCCAAAAGAACAAAGAGAAGAAAAGAAAACAAGGCAGAAACCTCAGTAGTCAAGAATGAACTAGCACACATCTGCTCGATGACTTAGTGAGGAAACTTTCTTCCACATGAGTCTGGGAGGCTAACTGGTGAGAAGAAACTAAACTACACTCTGCTTTCTCCATCCAGATAATATCTTGGGAATCTGACCAACCTGTTCATGATCAGCCCTTATAAAGAAGCACAGGGGTAGTAACATAATTACCCAACAGTTGATGGAAATTCAAATCTGTCTCCTACCTGTGATGGACAAGGTCTAGGAGGAAGCGCAGGTGGTGGAGGCAACAATCCTGACTTAGTAGCTGGAAAAAAAAGCACATACTGTTAAAGACTACACCCAAGAAAGAATACAAAACAAAATAAAACAAAAACTCATATTCAACTAGGAATAGCAACCAAATTTGCACTTAATATGCTTAATTTTAAAAATCCCTCTGACGGTTTAACTTTTTTAAAAGTATGTGTTACATCTAATCCCTGATTCATTTTTGTCCTACTCAAAATCCAAGTATTTCCATAGTTTGTTATGATTAAGACAGGGTTAAATTTTGATCAAAAGAGTTGGACGCAGTATGGGAAAGGTGGTCAATTTCTCGTTATTTTGACGTTAATTACTTAGTTTCAAATAATCTAGGCCAAGGGTCAATCTTGTTTTCTCTATCATTTCCACTAGCTCTTGTCCCTTACTCGTTAGCTCAGACTGCCAAAGGAAAGGAAATAGCTCTGTCACCCCATGTATGTCCTGTGAGTGGGTCTGCGAAAGGTAGGAGAGTCCAAAGTGATGAACTGAAGTAATTTATTTCAAAGATTACCAAGGAGAACTAAATTCTGTTTCTAAAACAATCTGACCACATTTGTACGAGCTCTTAAAAGAAAGTCAGTCTAACTTATTTTTAATGTTGTAACATCCATTTGAGTTAAACAAGAACATCTAAATTGTTCAAGAAAAATAAACAGCTGCTTGAAATTTTATAAACTCTACAATCAGACACAAGAAATAAGTTTAGAATCATATACCAGCAAGTTAAACGACATTCTTTACAAACTCCTTAGGAAAACACTATGTCTATATAACTAACTATATGTGTGTAGTTTATTCAAAACCCAGTAATATATGTGCTAATATTTATACAATTTTCTGTGCCTTAAAAAAATAGCAATGTACCAAAAAAAAAGAAAGTTTTTCACATCACTATTGATTTGCCCTAGCTCAACTAGATAAGCTAGAAGGTGGAGTTTGGTGCTTTCCACAAAGATAACTCAAAGTAATTCCATAGAGAAGTTCATTCTGAACCAGTGCATGGACATGGTACAATCATGTGGACCCATCTCTCAATGCTTTCATTAACATTCATGAAACACTCCAGGTGTTGAACATCTATCTATCAATAACAAAGCATGTGGATTGGGTGGGTAGCTCAGCAGTTAGAGTGCCTGCCCAGCAAGCACAAGGCTCTGGGTTTGATTCTTCAGCATCACATAAGCCAGGTGTGGTAGCACACAACTATAATTGCAGCACTTGGGAGGCTGAGGCAAGAGGCAGGAGTCGGAGGCCAGTCTGGACTACACAAGCACTTGGGACCAGCCTAGACTACAGAGCAAGCAAAAATCCTGTCTCAAAAAATTTTTAAAGAACCAGCATGTATCAGAAGGGAATGCTAAACGTCTTCAGAACTACCCATTGGAAGATCCCTACTCTAAAGATACAGATTGAGATTGATACAGATTTCCAGCTGGTTTAAAAACAAAATAAGCAAAATCTGTGCATGCTTCTAACATGCTTCTAAGGGAAATGCCAAACAACTATATTAGAATAGGGGCAGGAGCCATAGTCCAGTGGTTAGAAAACTTGCCTAGCATTCACAAGGTCCTGCGTTCAATTCCCCAGGACTATACAAAATTAGCCAGGCATGTTAGTGCATGCCTGTAATCCCAGCACATGGGAGGATAAGGCAGGAGGATTGTTAAGAGTTCAAGGCCAGCCTGGGCTACATGGTAAGTTCAGGACTAGTGAGACCCTGTCTCAAAAACAGAAATAAAAGTCAATTGCACCACAATAAAATATATATTAAAATACTTTTATGGACAAAAGACTACTCAAGAAATGGGAAATTCTATTTCTAGCCAAGATGGCGTAACACAGACCCAGTTTACTCACCCATTTGAAACAAAAACAAACAAGAAAACACATCAAGCAATATTTTTCAAGATACTAGAACTAAACATGCAAAACCCTTTTCAAAACACCAGAAAATCATACAACAAAGACACCAGAAAGATAGGAAACAAACAAGGTGAGCCCAGTGACTGTCTCTGATTATGACCTTAGGAATTACTAGAAACAGGATCTAGATCTAAATTTAGGTCTGATTACACTCCCCCGTCCCTTTTTTTTTTTAACTACTGACTAATTTTGTAAAGGACAAGTGCCCTATTTTTTTAAAAAAATAATATGTGGGTGTATTTATGAATATACGTTTGGATAAAAATACATCACCTACAAAACCAGTTATTGGGTCCACTAGAAATTACCCCAAATAAAAAGGAAACATGAGGTATTCTAAAAGGTTAAGCACATCTAAAATAAAACACTGCCTCTTTTTCTCAAAACTAAGTATCAAGCAACAAAACAGTATCACAGGTATGAGTACACTGTTTATTCTGAATATTTTAGGAGTTGATACTGGCTATTTTCTTCATTAAATGCTAATACCGGGGGAGACAAAAATATATCATAAGTATTTCCACCTTAAATTGGCTGTGTAGCTCATTCATTTTCAGCTTTTCTTTTCCCTGGCAACTGAACTGCGAGTTCACACTGAGCTACATTTCCAACCCTTCTTTATTTTGAGACAGGGTCTTGCTAAGCTGCACAGGCTGGGCCAAAAATGGTAATCCTCTTGCCTTGGCCTCTCAGTGTGCTGAGATTATAGGTACATCACACTATGCCCAGATTCTAGCTTTTTTTATATGTAAGAATTCAGGGTTATAAATTTGCTTCTGAGTGTCTGTATATTAAAATCTCATGAGTCTGTATGTGACATTATAATTTACTGCTATAAAAACCTACCCAATTTTCATGACAATTTTTTACAAAGTTATCTTCTTTCCTAAGTGCATCCTTTCAGAATTTTCCATATTGAGGGTCTACTGGTAGCAAATTTTTGCTTACAAAATTGAAGACAGCATTTCACTGTCCTTGGGCTTCTATTATTGATGATGAGAAGTCAACTATCAATCAAATCACTGTCCTTTGTTAGTAACCTGTATTCTGTCTGGTTGGGACTTTCCTCAGTGGTTAGAGCACTTGCCCAGCACACAGAAGGCCCTGGGTTCAATTCCCAGTACCACACACAGATTATCCAGGTATGGTAGCACATGCTGTTATCCCCGCATTTAGGAGGCTGGGGCAGGAGAACTGCCATGAATTTGAAGTCAGCCTAGGCTGTACAGTGAGTTAGGACCAGCCTGTGCTATAGCATGAGAACCTGTGCCTCCCTCAAAACTCTTCTCCTTGGTTTTTGTATCTGAAATATCACACTTCACCCTGGGTCTATACATGTACTGCTTCATCTTATTTTTATTCCTGCTCAAGACTCACTGGGATTTCTGAACCATGTGATAGCCCCATTAACTTTGGTTATTTCTCAGTATCTTTCTGAATACTGCCTGTCTACCATTTTCTCTTACCTCTTCTTCAGGAGCTCTTTTTCTAAATGATGTGTTCTGGATAATTTTCTAACACTGACTGCTTTGCTAATTCAGTGTTTGGGTTTCAGTTACAACATTTTTCTTTTCTACATTTTTTTCAAAGTAGCTTTTTAATTTTTACTTAAAAATTGAAGAAATGAATACTGGATCCCACTTCCTACCCTCAGGAGTAAGGCATACCTTGACAGGATGTTTCAGGTTATGGTTCCAGGGACACTTCATGCCGTTTTTGCTTCTGTGGTCCCCTTTCCCTGTAATGGTCATACCCTACTGCTACTTTACCTGATAACTTTGAATATAGTGAGTGATCAGCAAATATTTGTTTACATAATCATAAGAGCTACAGGACTATATTGTCTCCATACTATTTTTAAAAAGACTAATCAAAGGAATTTAGGATCAATCATATTCTAAGATTTCTTCCCACATTCTGTGCAGTTTGGTCCTGTTTCTCACCCCAGTATATACCAGATATATTCTTCTTTTCCATGGAGGAGACTAGGCCCAGATGAAGCCATGGAGGGCTTACCGAAAACAGAGGGATTCAATAACCATATGCAGTCTGGATACTAAGACTTTTCCAGTCCCTTTCCCTCGTTTTCTCAGAGAGTTATAACCAAAGATTGGAAGACTGCATTCCATGAAGTCACAGCACCCTAGAACAGACATCTAGTGATACTGACATAAGGGATCTCCAAATACATGGCCCAGCCAAATTACTCTACCCTGAAACTCACATTTGGCAACTTGCCTCCCTTTGTTCATACATTCTAACCACACTTTTAAACTCCTATTCTTAAATTTAAGCAGATGATTAAATATTACCAGATATATAGAAAATATGTCCTAAACTAAGGTAAAGATCAATAAAATGGGAGGAGCCCAAGTAGTCTCAAAGAAAGAGATTATACCTATACTTGAAGAAAACTTTAAAATGCATATTAATATCATCAGAATGATCACTCAGCTTACTCCACAAATATGTACACACTTGTTATGTACCGAGCACTGGTTAAGGCACTATAAAAAATATCAGTGGGGAAAACCAGAGAAAATATTTACCCTAATTAAGCTTATATTGTCCTGAGAAGACAGGCAAAAGAGTGAGAGCAGAAGATAAAATTTTAGTAGAATAATCAGGAAAAGTCTCAATCAAAGATGCTATTTGGAAAGATGAGATAACAGAATGCTATTGAAAAAAAGATACTCAAAAAAAGGAACTTAGAAATCAAAAAATATGACAACAGACAGAAAAAAAACTCAATAGAAAGCTTCAGAGACAGTCTGAGGACATTTTCCAGAAATTAGGAAAATAACCAAATAAGAATTTCACAAAGAAAGGCAGAATCAATTAAATGGTTCAACAGAATTTCTTGTAAGTGAAAGATACGGATTTCTAAGTTAAAGGGGCCAACAGAAGTCCCAGGGCAATGGAAGAAAGGGAGTGACAAAGCACATCATCAAGAAAATACTGGGATTATTACGTTTTACAAGTTTTCAGCAACGAATGGGAAATGAGGGCAGGCCACACAGAAAGGACCAGAAATCCAAATATGTTTGCATAGTAATATATCACCAAGTACTAGAATTCAATGGAACAATTCTACCAAAATTCAAAAGGAAACTTACATCCAAACTAGCAGCCTATGTGATAGCATAATGAAAGATATTTTTAGATATTTTCAGAATCTCAAAATGAGCTCTATCCCCATAACCTTTGTAAGGAAGCTACTTTAGGGGATATGATCCACAAAACAAGAGCACCAGCACGAAAGAGCAAGACACAAGATATAGAATAGAAGAAATGCAAACCACTTGAAAGAGAAAGGGACTCCCTGGTGGCAATGCATGGCTATTTCAGGGGAAGTATGTACCAGCACTGAACACAGTTAAGTTTAGTCTTCTCTGAAATGGTGAAAGTAACAGATTACCTGATGTGTCATAATTTCATAAGAAGAAAGTTAGAAAATTGGAGGAGTCTGTGATTGAATTAGAAACAAGTGAATTGAAAGAAGTTGATTATTCACTCCAAGAAAAAAAAATCTGTACAAGGAAGAAAGGTAATGTATTACATGGCTTATCTGACTATAGTAATATAATACATACACTAATTATTAACCTCACCCAAGGTATCATATACTGTGGGAGTGAGAGAGTGAGAGAGTGAAAAGGAGTAGACACTAGATGATGGCAAAAACTGGTAAGTCAACAAGGGGTTATACATACACATCATTTAGAAATATAAAGAAAATACTTAGATAACCAACATTAAAAACCTTTCTTTTTTGAGAGAAGGTCTTTCTTTACAGTGCAGGCTGCTCCTGAACTCACTATGTACCCTAGGCTGGCCTTGAACTTATAGCAACTCTCCAGTCTCGGCCTCTGGAGTGCTGGGATTACAGGTGTATACCACCACACGCAGCTTATGAGGTGCTGGAGAACCAAACCCAGGGCCTTCAGCTTGCTAGGCAAATACTTTAACCACTGATCTATGTCCCTGGTCCCAGCACTAAAAATCTTGCCAGAAGAAAAAGAAAGAAGGAACAATTTTGCAGTATAGCATATTCCTCCATGACTTGGTGAAGAGCCTTCCCCTTCACCATACCAAGGTATTAGCTGTGGTTACTTTTGCAGATTCTTCCCTCTCTTTCCAGAAGTCCCTTCCATTGACAGTCAAAAGAAGGAAAAACTAAGAGTACCCACTTATTTCACTTCATCGTAGGGTTAGAATCTCAGTGAGAAATGTCAATGTTTGTCCACTCACTGGACACATACTTTCTACAGGGAAGCTGACAGAGTTGGGAGCATGCCCAAAACCTCAAAATTGCCCTCAGCCACCACTCTTGAAAAAAAAAAAGTATCTTTTCTTTTTTTGCCTAGACTACAAACTCTTTTCCATGTATTTATATTTCTCCGTTCATTTCCTTTAATGGAAGAGATTAATTTAGCCTTGTTCTACAAATGTTATGTCTAATTCATCTTCTTGTCTCCCATAGCACCTAACCACACTGCCATATGTTTAGCAAGAATTCCACAGTAGTTGATAGTGGGAACTGAATTTGGTGGAAAGTTTCCCATAATAGTCTTAGTCCATACCCAACTCAGATTCAAATGTTTTCTCCAGAATGCTCCAATCCAGGTGTGTCCAACCTAAAACCTGTCATTGTTTTGCCTTTGATTTTAATACTATACTGAAATTTTTAAAAGGAAAATTTAGTATATATATATATATATATATATATATATATATATATGGCATATTAACTATATTGTATATTTTATATGTGACTCAAGCCAATTCCTCTTTACTCTAAAAAACCAAGGCCAAAAAAAATATGATGGACCACATGTTGGTTACACCTGCCAGTCAATAGAAAAGAAAAAGTACAGCTCACAGAGTGAAACTGAAAATATACGTTGGCTGAATAAACTAGTGCACACCTGCAAAAGATGAAGAGTGTGCCTGCTAATAGTAGCAGCTACTTTCCAAGAAGAGAAAAATGGCAAGAAGAGAGAGGAAGAGAATGTTTTATCCTCCATAAAACTTACATTGTATAGAGTTGAGTGTGTAAGATAATGGGAGGCAGAAGGATGGGGGAGCAGGTGGGAAGTTGAGGAGAGGCAGAGGGAATGTGAAGTTGATGTGATATGCATGTGCACAAATTTCTCAGGTTCACTGTAATCATAGTTTAGCCACATACACATACTCCAAAAAATAGGGGATAAGTTACTATACTAATAAAGAATTTGCAGATTTAATCTGGAAACCTCATAATTAATAAGGTGGGATACCAGATATCAGCAGGGCAAAAGTTTTTATAAGTGTAATGAAGGCAAAATAATACTCAATTCCTTAAAACTGGATTAGAAAGTTAAGGAAAATAAAGTGCCACTTAATCCTAAATTCAGAAGACATGGTAATAATTCTTGGTATTTAAAATAACTTCTTAATTTTACTGATAAATATGCACAGATTCACTGGATTTCAGCTTCTTGGCATCCTTATCCAACATGCTAACCTCTAACATTTTCATCCTCTTACTTCATTATGCTTTGAAACTTCCAGGCAAAATATTATTTATAGATATTGCTAGTCACTAATTTCTTTCAGGTTTTTACAAAGACTCGAATCAATGACTAAATGAAAACATGTTCCAACTTACTGAGTAGAAATAAAACAGCAGATGTGGCAACAGAAAGCTTCAGAAACAGAAAGTCTATTCTTCAGAGGAGTGAAACTTGGAATAATTTCAGCTGTTGGAAAGAGCTCTCTCCCCCACCCACCACTAGGGATAGTTTATGAAGAAAATAAAAGCATTGAAATGTCAAAGAAAAACACTCAAAGAATGGAAAATGTTGAAAGAAGTCTGCCAGTGAGATCTACACTTTTAAATATCAATCACATAGAGAGCCACAGGCAAAGCTTCAAGGGTTTCATCAGTATCGACCATTCTTCTTCTTCTTGGCAAGTTCCTAAAAATGTTAGTTTCCTTGTAATAGAAAATATTCATCTTTCCTCTCTTTTCTAATCTCTAAAGTATGCACGACCTTATAATATTCATGTCCTGGTCTGCCAATCATAGAGTGATGTATATCTATGTCATATGTAGTTCAACAATACCCAAGATCACACCCAAAATACAATCCTACCAAATCCTCTGAACAGAACATTTTTTCCTCATCAGTTAAAGAAAATGAACTTGCACATATCATGTTCAACCAAAAAATATTTTGGTGACTAGGTTGGAAAAGTAATGTGATCATGTCAAAGCCTAGAGAAGTGAAATGACATCCCCTAGGTCACAAGACTACTATGGAGAAGCAATCAGTATTGCATTTTGAACCTATAGGACAGGTCCCAGCAAAAAGCAAAAAAAAATGCATTGAGAAGAGAATTAACAACTAGGTGATGGGGCCTCTGTAGCTAAGGAACAATTGTGTTAGAAGTCCTCTAGCAAGAAAAGTATTATACTATAGCATCAAGGAACTAAAAGGATGCTATAAACCAAAAATTCAAATAACATGCTAATAGTCTATCTAAAAATATGCTATTATAGCAAATATTTAAGCTCTGGATCATATAATCACCTCTTCGGAGTACTATATATAACTCTACATTACAAAATAATTAGTGTCAAAGTGGCTTAAGAGCACACATATAGGTCAGTAGAACAGAATGCAGAGGACAGTCCAAAACTAAACCCTTGTATTTACATTCAAGTTATTCTCAACAAATGTTCCAAGACAATTCAATAGGAAAAGCACAGGGGCTGGAGGAATAGCCCACCAGGTACAATGCTTGCCAAAAAGCACAAGTACCTGTGTTCCATTCCCTAGCACAACATAAACAGGGCATGGCGACACAGGTTTATAATCCCTGAACTCGCAAAGCTGAGGCAGGAGAATTGCCATTTGTTTGAGGCCAACCTGAGTTCCATAGTGAATACAGGATAAGCCTGGAGTGCACAGTGAAACCCTGTCTCAAAAAAACTAAAAAAGAAGGGACTGGAGGAATGGCTTAGCAGTTAAAGTGCTTGCTTAGCAAGTGTTACATCAAGCACTAAGTACCCAAGTTCAATTCCCCAGCACCACATAAGCCGGTGTGGTGGTATACACCTGTAATCCCAGCACTGGGAGGCTGAGGCAGGAGCATGCTGAGTCCAAGGCCAGCCTCGGCTTCATAGTGATTTCAGGAGCAGCCTGGGCTACAGAGTGAGACCCTGTCTTAAAAAAAAAAAAAAAAAAAAAGGTGAGATTATCATTTTTTAAAATGGCCTGTTCAATGTAACTAGGAGAGGGAAAAGCACCCTAACAACTGAAAGGAGGCCACAAGAAGATCTTGAAGAAACATCAGAAGTGAAAGCCACCTTAGGCTAAATGTTAAAGGCTATGAGCAGCCTCCTCCAAAGATGGAGGAAGGCCTGCCCAGCGCCTGGGACCTCAGACCTAGGTGAGTGTGGGTCCAAAGACCCAAAGGAAGTGGGAATTGACAGCAGTTGGTAGCCCCAGCCTCCAAAAAAAACCTCTAGGTAGTACATACTACAAATGCAATACAAGATTCCCCTAGAAAAGGCCTCCTAGGGCCTAGATCAGAAGCAGTGCTCAGCATCCATAGCAATGACATAAGCAGGAGCCATTTCAAAAACAGAGCCTGAGACTGAACTATTTAGAGTATAAAAAAGCTCAGAAGAGCACATCAGTGCCTAGAAAGAAACTGGCACAAGAGACTATTGTGGACTGGGGAGAAAGACTGTCGACCTCCTGAATAGCTCGGGTATAATGGGAACACCTCCAAGGATGAAGAGGTCTACCCTCAGGGGAAGGAAGCTAGGACAGGCAGGAGAGCTTTGCTGAGGTGGCTGGAGGTGAGTGAACAAGACACCTCAGAGGCCATAAGGCTATTAGATCCTCTCTCACCCCGTACTCCCAGCACAGAACTCAGAGGAACTTTGGTCCCCACCATACACCTTCATACTCATTCAAAGAAATCTCTCAGCTAGACTTTTAAAATCAAATCCTTCAACAATAGAAACATGGGAAGAAGATAAGGCAACAGGATACTTACAGAAATTCTTGAGACCCCAGAAACTGATGTCATGGGCCCTGAAATAGTAGAACTCAAATAAATGAATTGAACAACCTGTTCAAAAAAGATATTCTCAAAGAAATGCAAGCAAAATGAACAGCAGACTTAAAGAGGGATTTACTAAACAAACAGAGGTCCTAATGGAGACAAAGCTTGCTTATTGAGCACATAGAAGCCACAAGTAAAAAGCTGGCTGAGGTAAATAAGGAAATGCAAGATATGAAGGAACATTTTGATAGAGAAATGGAAATTATAAAAGGAAATCTAGCTGAAATTCATGATACGAAAAACTCACTTGAAAGCAAAATAAATGGACTCTAACATTGTGAGGACAGAATTTCATATCTTGAAGACAAGGCCAAGGAAACAAATGCTATAATTAGGCAGGATTCCAAAATCAAAAATGAGCAAAGTAGCTGGATACAACAGTTGATGGATGATTCAAAGAGAACCGACCACACAACTATGGGAGTAGGAGAAAGGGCAGAAAACAGCACCAAACATATAAAGAATTTCTTCAATAAAATCATACAAGAAAATTTCCCAAATCTAGGAAAAGAAATTAATTTTCAGGTACGAGAAGTTTATATAACACCAAATAACTTCAACCAGCAATGAGACTCATCACAACACATCATAATCAAAACCTCAGAAATACAACATAAAGTTAGAAGTTGTAAGAATCAGAGTGGAGATCAATACAATAAAAATACAAAAGATCAATGAATCAAAGAGTTGGTTCATTGAAAGAATAAATAAGATTAATTAACTTTTAGCCACTAAAGCCTTTTAGTAATTCACTAAAAGGAAAGAAAAATTCACATCAATGTAAATAGAGATGAAAAGGTTAAAATCACAACAGACACTGTTGAAATCCAGAGAATTATAAAAAAACTATTTTGAAAAACTATATTCCAACAAATTCACAAACACAGAAGAAATGTGTAAATTCCTTGACACATATGATACACCAAAACTGAGCAAAGAAGATATAGAAACCCTGAGTAGAGGAATAACCAGAGATAAAACTGAGGCAGTAATAAAGGACCTACCCACAAACAAAGGCCCAGAACCTGATGAATTCACTGCAAAATTTTATCAAAATTTTAGGGAAGAAGTAGTGCCAATGCTTTTTAATCTCTTCCATGAAAGACAAGGAATATTGCCCAACTCCTTCCTGGAAGCAGGTATCATCTTCATCCCCAAACCAGATAAAGACCCAAGAAACAAAGAAAACTACAAGCCAATTTTCTTAATGAATACAGATGCAAAAATCCTCAATAAGGTATTTGCAAACAGAATGCAACAAATTAAAAAGATCAAACATCATGACCAATTTGGCTTCATCCCAGGGATGCAAGGTTGGTTCAAAATATGCAGTCAGTTGATATAACACACCACATCAACAAAAGCAAGAACAAATACCACATGGTCATCTCAATAGATGCAGAAAAAGCCTTTGACAAAATATAGCATCACATCATGAAAGTAGGTATAGAAGGACCCTACCTCAATCTGATAAAAGCAATTTATGACAATCCTACAGCCAACATCATCTTTAACGGGGAAACATTGAAAGCATTTCCCATTAAGTCAGAAACAAGACAAGGATATCTATTCTCACCACTCCTATTTGACATAGTGCTCGAAACCTTAGCCAGAGCAATCAGGCAAGCAACTGGACTAAAAGGAATATACAGTAAAAAGGAAAAAGTCACACTGACCTTATTTGCAGGTGACATGATTCTTTAAATAGAGGAGCCCAAAAACTCTACCAGAAAAATCTTAAACCTAATAAACAAATTCAGCCAAGTTGCAGGATATAAAATCAATACACAAATCTGCAACATTCCTCCACACTAACAATCAAAACACAGAGAAAGAGATTAGAAAAATAATTCCATTCATAGTTGCCTCGAAGAAAATTAAATACCTAGGAATCAACCTAACACAGCAAGTGAAGGACCTTTATACTGACAATTATAGTACTCTGAACAAAGAAATCCAGGAGAATTTGAGAAAATGGAAAGACATTCCCTGTTCTTGGATAAGTAGAACCAACACTGTCAAAACGGTCATACTACCTAAGCTAATACACAGGTTCAATGCAATCCTAATCAAGATACCAACAGCATTTTTTACAGAACTAGAAAAAAAAGACCCAAAAATATATATGGAACCACAAGAGGCCAAGAAGGTCCAAAACAATCATAAGCAGCAAAACAAAAGCAGGAGGCATCACAATACCAGATATCAAATTATATTACACAGCAACAGTGACAAAAACGACATGGTATTGGCACAAAAACAGACAAGTAGATGAATGGAATAGAATTGAGGATGCCCAAACATCCTTGAGTACTTTCAGCCACCTGATCTTTGACAAAGGGGTCAAAAATATTCATTGGAGTAAAGATAACCTCTTTAACAAATGGTGCTGGGAAAACTGGCTAACCACATGTAGAAGGTTGAAACTAGCTCCCCAACTTTCACCATGCACCAAAATCAAATCAAAAGAGATAAAAGACTTAGACATTAAAATGGAAATACTGAACTTGTTTGAGGAAAAAGTAGGCAAACCCCTCAAAGACATAGGCATAGGCAAGAACTTTCTCAATAAAGTACCCAAAGCCCAAAAGATAACACCAAAAATTGACAAATGGGACTACATAAAACGAAAAAGTTTCTGCATAGCAAAGGAAACAATCAACAGAGAGAACACCCACAGAAGGGGAAAAAATATTTGCCAGCTACTCCTCAGACAGAGGACTATTATCAAGAATATACAAAGAACTGGGGGGAAAAATGTAGACCCTCCAAAATAAAGGACCCAATCAAAAAAATGGGAATCTGAAATTAATAAATATTTCTCAGAAGAAGAAGTCCAAATGACCAGTAAATACATGAAACAGTGTTCAACATCTTTAGCTAGCCATCAGGGAAATGCAAACTAAAACAATGCTGAGGTTCCATCTAATGCCAGTAAAAAAATTGCTGGTATGAACAACTCAAACAACAACAAATGCTGGCAAAGCTGTAAGGAAAAGGGAACATTCCTACATTGCTGGTGGGACTGCAAACTGGTACAACCACTATGGAAAGCAGTGTGGAGATACCTCAGAAAACTGAACATTGGCATCCTATTTGACCCATCTCTACCTCTGCTGGGTATCTTCTCAAAAGAGTAAAAGCCATCTTACTATAGCCATACATGCATACCCACATTTATAGCAGCACAATTTGTAACAGCTTAATCTTGGAAGAAGCCAACATGCCCAAGTACCAACGACTGGATAAAGAAGATGTGGTGTATATATACACAATGGAGTATTACTCTGCCATTAAGAATAACAAATGTGGGTCATTTGTAGATAAATGGATGCAGCTTGAGAACATTATGCTCAGCGAAATCAATCAGACTCAGAAAGTAAAATATCATATGGTTTTCTCTAATATGAGAAAACCAAACCATAAAAACTGAAGATACAGAAGAAGTAATAAGATGGACATTGTGGAAAGGGAAAGGGTGGGTGCATACCACCTCACTTTCTCCTTCCCACCCACTCACATCCCCCTTTCCCTTAAATATAAAAATTAAACAGAAATAAATGAAATAAAATAATAACATAAAAATAGAAACAAAATAAATTTTTAAAAATGAAAAAGCTGAAACCAAAGTTGGTCACTATGGTAGAAATTGAGCAAATGGTGATTGAAGCATGTAAAAAATATATACAGAAAACGTGGTGATGTCTTAGACTTAAGGGCGACTACTATCAGGTCCTGACAAAAGACTGTATTCCTGTCCTGAAGAGAAGGAACAGTATTTGATCATGTGATTAATGACCTGACAGCTGTTCCCAACTCCACATCTCCACAGAAGGATTCCTCATGGGAGTTTCTCAGACTGATTCTTGACCTCTTGATGAAAGTATAGAAACAAGATGGGAAACATTTCACACAAGGGAACTGTGTCAACTTGACAGATGCCCTGTCATTCCATGGAGAACAGCTTGTGCGCCTGTACTGTCCCGTGGAATTGTCAGAGGAGACTGTGTATGTCCCATCATACTTGGAGTTGTGTTTGAAATAAAGTGAAACTTTGAAGATGACTACCTCCTAATGATGCGCTGCAAATAGCTTTCTGCCCTCTGAATGCAGTACATGATAATAAAGTGAGTCAGGAAATTATTGGTGGACTCATTTCTCTATTTTTTAATTGAAAAAAGAAAATGAAAATGTATGTTTTGAAGAGGCAGAGTATTATTTTTGTGAAAATCATATTAAGGATAATTAGCATAACAAAAACTGTGACACGCACTGACCCCTACAATGTGACTGATTTTATTGTTACTTTTTATCTCTGTGTTGGTGGTTTGGTTTGGTTTGGTTTGGTTTTGGTAGATTTTAGATTTGGACATTTGCAGGGATAACCATCACAGTTTTGTTCTGGAGGTTAGTTCCTGGTGGTGTTTTTGAAAATTGGCAGATATTAAAATTTCATGCTTATATTAAAGTTAAAAAAGTGGAAATACCCTTCAAGACCACGGGGTAAGCAAAGATTCCTTAGATGTGACACCAAAAGCATGAACCAAAAGGAAAAAGACTGATAAAGAGCATTTCATAAAAACCTCAAACTTCTATATCCCAAAACATGTGATTAAAAACCAAGTCACAGTCGGAAAAATATCTGTAAATCACATAAGTGATATAGAATTTGTATGCAGAATATAAAAAGAACTCCAAGATATACAACTCAACAGTAAGACAAACACCTAATTTTTACATGGGCAAATGAACGAAGTAGATATGTCATCCAAACAAGTCATTAATAAGCACATGAAAAGATGTCTAACATTACTCACCAAGGAAATGGAAATCAAAACGACAAAGAGGTACCATTTCACACCCACTAGGATGTGGGATAATAAAAAAGATAATAAAAAGTGTTGGTGAGGATGTAAAACAAAACAGCAATCCTCACATATTGCCCATGGGAAGAAAAAAAAAAAGTACAGATACTTTAGAAAATGGCTTAGCAGGTTTTTTGGAAGGTAAACATAAATTTAACATGGTCTAAGCCCAGGTCTCACCACGCCGCCTTCACCCACTGTGGACTGAGCCCAGGTACCCCGCCCACCGCCACCATAGCTAGGCTGTGATTTGAAGCCTCCTCCACTGCCTGCCATGTCTCTTGTTAAGGAGCCAGCACTCACACTGGATCCAGGCCAGGTCTTTCTGCCTGCAGCCATTCCCTGCCGCCATCGCTAGCCTCAGATCTGGACCAGTGTCCCAACTGCCACCACCATAACTAGCTGTGGACATAAGCCCAGGTCTTACGGCCCGCTGCCATCTTTTGCCACGATCTAGTGTCCCCATCCGCCACCATCTCCTGCCTTGGAAGTTGTGATGTTGTTGTGATGTTATGTTTTGATTTATGAGTTATCATTTTTAAGTCTGGTCCTTTCCTTTCCTTCAACTGATCAAGTTTACTTTTATTTTTTATTTCTTTTTGCCTTCTTTTTTCCCCTCCCTTTTTCTTTTCCTTTTGTCTTTTTCTCAGCTTTCTTTCTCTTTTCTTAAATTTCTTTTTTTTTTCTTTTACCTTTTTTTTTCTCTTTTGGTTTTGTTCTCTGTGCACATGTATACACACATGCACATACACACATAGTTTACTTCTCTTTTTCCGTAATTCTTTATTTTTCCTTTTTCTTTCTTTTTTCTTTTTCTCTTATTTCTTTTTTCTTTCTTTTTCTACATTCCATCATTGACCATTTTTTGGCAAACTTTTTATGTGTTCCTCTTTGTTTTCATTTTTCTCCTCTCTTTTATTCTCCCTTTCTTCTCCTTTCCTTCCAACTCCTTCTCTATATATCAGTTAGTTGCTAAATCACTTCCTCTCTTTACTAGCTCTCTGAACCATACATTTTAAAGTATTCTACAGATCTGGAAGCTACACTCTCCCCACGTCACTCTCAACTCTTCCTGACTCTTCTGAATCTTGCTTACAGTGCTTTTCCCTGTTAATTCCAGTCTCGGGCAGAAATACAGCTTCACCACTGCAGTATAAATATGCTCCTGCTTTTTAGTTGATACCTAAAGCTAACCTTTAATTATAGTCTACTCTCCATGTATTCTAATACCCCCATTAACAGAACTGTTAACTATCAATAATTAAAAATCATATAGGTATTGCGCCCAGACCCACCCCCTGAACCTCAGAGTATGCACAACTGGGCCTAATCTCCATCCATTGCTGCTATGCATTAGGGGCATCCAGAAAGCTGCATCCAGATCCATCACGTGCTCAGTGAAATGGACCAAGCACAAAAGACTGACTACAGATGGGTGTGTCTCTTATGAAATGCACAAAAATAATAACATAAAAAGGCCCCAACATGGATGGCAGGGTAGAAAGAGAGGTCAAGGTCAGACAGGAAAGGGGTGAATGTCTGAAAAAGGGATGGACATAGATGCTCACTAATTCCCCAGATCCCATGGTTCTAATGTGTTAGAGAATTCAAGTATTTACAAAAAAAATACTGAACTTTATGTCATGTGAATTTTTTTACCAAAATAAATTTTAAAAACGGGGAAAAATCCATAAATTTACCATACCATCAACATTCCACTCCTAGGTATCTAGCCAAGGGACATCAAAACATATGTTCACAAAAATATTTTTATGAAGGGGATGGAGAATGGCTCAGTGGATAAAGTGCTTGCCTGGCAAGTGCTACGCCAAGTGCTAAATACCGGAGTTTGACTCCCCAGCACCACATAAGCTGAGCATGGTTGTACACACCTGTAATCCCAGCACTCGGGAGGCTGAGGCAGGAAGATTGCCATGAGTCCAAGGCCAGCCTGGGTGCCACTATGAGTTCAGGACCAGCCTGGGCTACAGAGTAAGACCTTGTCTCAAAAAAAAAAAAAAAAAAGATTTTTATGCAAGCGTTCATGGCAGCATTATTCATAATGGGCAAAAAGAAGAAATTACTCAATGTCTATCAAACTGAAGAGTAGATTAAGTGCGGTCTCTATGACACTTATATTCTCTTTTAGCACTGATAATCCAATTCTAGAATTTATTTACCAGTGTTTACCAGTAACTACTTTTACCTATATCATGGCTCAACAAGGTTCCACATAGACACATGGGAAGAGTTAAATGACAAAGAGTCATGAGATCAGCCCAGGGATACAGCTGAGTGCTACAGCACTTGCTTACTGTATGTGAGGCCCTAGGTTCCACTCCCAGCATGACAAAAAGAAGAGCATGAGATTTAATCCTGGTGAAAGATAGGTTGCTGGTTTGTTTCTCATATTTGCATAAATGAGTCTTCTAAGTATTGTTCAATTAAATTCCTCAGGCTAATCAAAATCACTGGTTGCATTATCTGTGTGCTTCAAGATAAATCAAACTAAAATTTAAACAAGAAAGATCTTTTTTTCCTGGAGATATCTTTCATTATAGCTGAGTAGGGATGAGTGGCACAGACACAGAGAGAAGCAAAGGTCTCTATCATCTTGAAACCATCTCTTTTTCTATTATGAATTTTTAAAAATGTGACAAAGTAATAGCAACAATTAACTCTTAAACATTTCAAAATGAGTTTTTAATGACAACTACTCCACACCAGAATCCTATGATTACTTCATAACCTTTCCAATCTGCATTAAGCCTATTGCTCCAATGGGACTATTTTCCCAAGACTTCCTAAACCCTTCCAAATACATATCTCTTTGTTTTTCTTGGCCAGTTAGTAGACTGAAATCTTCCATTCTCTACTTCCTTCCTGTAATATACTCTCCCCAGGTATGCCAGGCCATGATATTGTGTTCCTTCCTGAATTCATGTATGGCTTCAGATTTGATTCCTTTAGCAATGTGGTGTATACATTATAGTCCTTGAAAGAATTTGAGTACGGAAGTACCTCATAGCTATGTCTGAAGAAAATTAGTCCTGTTCCTCTGTGAAGGAAAGAATGAAGCAAGCAAATCAGATTAGGATGACTGGAATAGCCCCCCGGGCAACTAGAATTAAGAAATGAAGCAAGGCAGGTATCAAAGAAAAGTCAGTATGATTCAACTCCAAAAGTAATAACTATCCTTCAAAGTTGAGTTCAGGTACTATGCACATCCCTGCCCACACATTCACTGATTATTTGAATTAGCACCTACCCAAACTCAGTACCCTTTTCATAATCACATATCACTGTGAAACTGATTGACAGTTGGAGCCATTCTTGTATTTCTGTTGGAATTCTCTACAGTACCATGCACCCAGTAAATATTCATTAAATGTCAGTATCTGTTCCCATCTCCACATTCAGTAACACATTAGTAGGAGTGAAATCAACCATGGCAGGAGTGTTTATGCCATTCAAATTAGGAAATGGCTGGTTGTTAAAGATTTACTAACACATTATTGTATATAGGCAATACTGATTAACAGCTAATAAAAACCACTATTTGAAAGGTGGTTAGGGATCTTTTTCATAGCACATGGGTCACCTTATACTATATGAACTCCCTAACCAACCAAAAAACACAAAAAGGCATTAAACATCAGAAATGTCCTAATGTGATGCAGCAAGAAGTACACAGCATCACTAGGAAGTATTCTTGTTAAACATGTAATCTGATCAAGTTTAGACTTATAGCCTAGTTTATAGGAAACACACTAGATAGGAAAACAAGCAAATGGTCACATACCAAAAGAGGAAAAGTCTAGAGGAAAGATGATTTACTTAAGAATAAGTGAATAAATAGATGAATGAATAAAGAAGTACAGAAAAAAGTTTTAGGGAGGAACTTACCAGTCAAAAGAGACCAAAACAATGTGCGTATAGCCCTTGTTTGAATCCTGATTTGAGCAAACCACTGAAAAAGTCATACTTGGGACAATTCAGGGAGCATGAACACTGGCTAGATATTAGATGGTATTAAGGAACTAACGTAAATTATTCTGTATATGGCAAACTGTGATACTGTGCTTAAGTTCTTTATGTGTTCAATATATACAAAGTATTATGCAATTATATACTATCTAGGATTTACTTCAAAGTAATCTGAGGAGATGGTTCTTCACATTTCAACATATCTGCAATCCCGTTTTCAGTAAAGTATTCTGTGTACAGAATATAATAGAAAAACTGCTTGGAAAGGGAAAAGACCATAAGAATGGAGGGTAGGGGCGAAGAGCAGGGAAGCTTAGGAGGGAGGGAAAAAGTGGTCAAACAAGATACATGTGGTCACAAATTTCCAAGTTGTATGTTATCAATCTGTCAATGAAACTGTATATCATGCACATCTGAAATAAAAAATTAAAATTAAAAAGATACATATAAAAACAAATTTATTATTAATTAACATGGTTATATCTCCAAGAAATAACGTAGTACAAAAATAACATGAATAACAAGATGGTGATTATTTTAAAGACAAAAAATTAAACTGACTTCACAGATACACATATGCATGCAATAAATGTACTAGAAAATGTCAAAAGGAGGCACTCTGTGGGAGCACAATAGGCTTGGCTGGGAAGAGGTCAAGGAATGTATCCATAATGTTTGAATTTTACACACAAAAAGCACTTCTCTATTTCCTAAGTAAGTTTTATAAACATTTTAAGAAGAAAAGTCACCCTAATATTTCCTAATCTATTCTCCAAAGATTCTAATCCTATTCTTCCCCTCCTTTAAAGCACTAGCCCAGCCAAAAACAGCTGTAAAACCAGAGAGTAGAAATAAAAGAGATGCACCCTGGCCGAGCAGAAGAAATTGCTGTGCCCTCATCTGGGAAAGCACTTGACAACATTCTCCAAGCTTTTATTTTCTACAGACACAAATCATAATACTTTATTAGTATAGAAACTTTCACACAACTTATTGCAAAAGAAAAAGACCTTTAAATAGAGACAGGAACAGGAAAAGAAAATAAAGGAATCCTAAGACAGACAGCACACTGTAGCAACCACATCTTGCAAAGACTGAACAGACAGGCTTGGAAATAACCTGGACTATATTTTCATCTCTGAAAATGTTCATCTAGGCTAATACTTAAGTATATTTCTCTATGGTTAAATGAACTTCTAGACTTCAAATCTCAAGCCAAAGAAACCTCATACTGCAACCAGCATCTTTCATCTCTGCTACCAAAGCTCAAAGTAACAACTATCAACACGAATACTGACTATGATAACTTGTAAGAACAGACCCCTACAACAAACAAGATTGGGCCTGAAAGCAAAAATCTAAGGCTAGAAAGCCAGAAACCACTCCTGGGCCCTTCAAAAACAAGTAACTTAGTTGAATCCTGGTCCTCAGCTGGCTGGTAAAGCAGGGGGAGGCGTGTGACCAAGGAAAATAATAGCATGATATTTCCTGTTCTGTCTTAAGAACTCAAGTTCCAGCAGGAGTGGCTGAACAGACATGCCTACTGAACATTCAATCAAACAGAACTGTTTAGAGAAGCAAGTGGAATAGAAAGAAGAGAAATACTTTTCTCTTTCTGAGGTGAGTTTAAATCCTACCTCCAACAGCTACTAGTTCTATGACCTTGTGTAAACTAAATTTTGTACCTCAGTTTCTGCTTCAGTAAAATACTAATAAAACATCACCTACCTCCCAGGGTTATTGTGAAAACTGAAGATAATGCAAAAAAAAAAACGCTTTAAATGTATTGTCTGCACAAAGTAAAACTCAAATTCATATTACACAGATCACTATTATAATATATCCAGTGGCAGTTGTTAATGAAGTAGAAAGCCCAGAAGCAACTCTTGCAAATAGGGAAGCTTGACTCAGAACAGAGTGGACAGGTCAAAAATCAAAAACATTCATCTTAATAAATGGGATAGGATCAGTTGGTTTCACACATGAGAGAGGAAAAAAGTAAAATTGGATGAAAGCATTCAACAATGACCCAACTGATGTATTCCAAACACTAAAAGAGATTTCCTCTTTAATTTATGGGCAGCTGCAGGATTAGTTAAGCTATTAGAAACCCAATAATGAGTACACTTTCAACCTCTTTATCTGAACTAAAGATAAGGATGTATCCAGATTACTAAAAGACAAATTAAAAAAAAATTACCAAATGCTGGGCCCAGCAGTGTGGACCACAATCCCATTACTTGGGGAAGCTGAGGCAGGACAAGTTCAAGCCTAGTCTGCACAATGTAGTGAGAATTAAACCCATTTAGAAGAGTATCCAAAAGAATAAAATGCCTAGAAATAATCTCAGCAAAAGATATGTAAAATTTATATTCTGACACTATAAAACATTGTTGAAAGAAATGTAAAGACCTAAATAAATGAATTAAATACATTCAGGGACTGGAAGACTTTTTTGAGACAGTCTCACTCTGTGGTCTAGACTGTTACTGAACCCACTATGTAGCCCAGCCTAGACTGGCATTCAAGACACTCCTCCTGCTTTAGGCTCCTGAGTGCTGGGATCACAGGTATATGCCACAAAGCCCAATGTATGTGGTACTTTCTAGTCAAGTGGTCTAGCCACTGGGCTATTCCTCCAGCCTTGGAAGATTTTTTAACACAAGTATACTAACCACACGGGACCTACAAATTCAATGCCATCCCTATCAAAATCCAAGCTATATTTTTTTTTGCAGAAATGGATAAATTGGTCCTAAATTTCATATGAAAATACAAAAAAATTAGAACTACAAGAACAATTTCATTTTGTTTTGTTTTTGAGATGACATCTCATTAAGTTGCCCAGGTTGGCCACAAATTCAACACCATCTGAAATTAGATGGTGTTGATGGTTATTTGACACTATAAGTATATTAAAAGCTACTGAATTATATACTATTTAAAAGGTAAGTTTTACAGTGTGTAAATTTTATCTCAATAAAATTTTCATCTAAAAAACAATTCAAGTCCTGCCTGGACAACTCACTTAGCAAATCCTGGTTTTAAAATCAAAAATAAACATGGGCTGGGGAATGTAATTCAGTGCAAAGACCCTGGGCCTAATCCCCAGTACCACAAAAAATAAATAAAACTGGTAAGACTCACAAATTCAAGCTTTGGCTGTCTATGCATTTGTACCCAAAAGCTTGGATATAGGGCAAGAATCCCATAGTCCTACTTAATTTTAAAATCCTACTAGATTTTAAAAGGAAACAAAAATCTTCATAGTAGTGATATACAAGAAACCTGTAATGCAGAAATGACTATGTGGCTAAGTTTATCCTTTAGAGATCTTGAAAGTTTAACCTTTAGAGATTTTGAAAGGTAATTTTAGTCATGAGAATATCTCTTACTCCCAAAGGGTTTACTTATTTCCCATAGATATACAGAGATATTCATTTGTAGAAACCCTAGGACAAAAAAAAAAAAGAGAAAGAAAGAAAACTTAAGTCAGATTTCTGACAGGTGGACAAACATACCCCCTTCCAAGTTAAGCCAAAGCCCTTACCTATTAGTCTCACCCATCTGTACATTTTACAATGGAGACTTTGGGAAGTCCTCCAGAACTATTTCCTCAATGTTGGAGGAACACAGAAAAGTAATCCAAAGAATGTGCCAGAGCCTGAAAAACTACTCTGAAATACTTCTGTCATCTCAGCAACATTCCAGGAGGTGGTAGCAGATAGTCACAATGCTACCCTAGATACGACAGAATGCTAAGGAAGTCTGCAAATGTTAAATTCAGCCAGCACAAAGATGTGAGGGACTCTTTCATATCACCACTGCAACTAAGGAATGAAAAGGAAACTTATTTGTAATAGGCAGTAAACTGGTCACCTTTCCCATTACTGGGTAGCATACCTGACACAACTTAAAGGAGGGGTTTATTTGGCTCATGGTTACAGAGGACATAGTAATGGTTGTCTGGCTCAAAGACAAAAATGGTATGGCAGAAGAGGATGGTAAAGCAAAGCTCTCTGTTCACAATGGCTAGAAAGTAGAGCAAGGAACAGTGACAGAGATGAATGGGCCAATGATCAGATAGTACCCAAGGTCATGCCTCCATAACCTACCAGATACACGCAAAAGTATTCTTTACTAATCCCTTCAGGAGTTCCCAAGCCAGTCAGGTTGACATTTAAGCTTCATTGTCACAGACAGAATCTTTATATAAGGCAAAATTTAAAAGATACTAATAGACATAAATGAAAAACAAGTATGTCTCCCAGTTCCATCCCTAGTCATACTGTTCCTTTTCCTAGGGGCAGTTACCTTTCATTACTGGTTTCCTAAGTATTCTTCCTGAAACTGTCCATAAATTTACAAACATTCCTATTATTCACTATATCTTTTTCATTTAACTTATCTCAGATAGCTTCCCATGTAGAACACATACCCTATTTTTGAATAGCTTCATAAGATTCCACAGTACGGATAAACCATAAGTTCTTAGCCATGGAATAAATTTTTATTGCCCATATGCCTAAAGTAGACATCAGAAATTTGCTACCCACATGCAGACACTACCCATGGATGGATTTTTGTCCTGCCATAACAATGGTTTTACCTTGTGGATCACAATGTATTTAGCCATATGAGGAGTGGTAAAAAGGATATCCATCAACATCCACTCTACTCTTTCAAAGTAAGAGTATCACTGGGAAATAGCTGCCTTGCCTGGCACGTAGATATACTCATGAAACTAGGTTTCCTCCACTAGATTTGAGTGAAAGTGGTGGAAATGATAAAAAGTTCCTGGTCTTTTAAGGAATAGTTATGTCTCCTTCACACAATATCTGCCCATTACTGCCAGGATGCTCAATCATGGCTGCTGTGGCAGAGGCAGTTAAGGCTTTTTAACATCATCATGGAAACCTTGAGCTTTAGAAGAGGTGGGTCAGAGTCAAGAGTGGAAGTACACACCTGTGACCCCAGCATGTTGGGAGGTTGGAGGCAGAAGGTTTACAAATTTAAGTTCAGCCTGAGTGACTTAGTGAGACCTTGTCTCAAAAAAAAAAAAAAAAAAAAAAAGAGAGAGAGAGA
This sequence comes from Ctenodactylus gundi, assembly GCA_004027205.1. Taxonomy (NCBI): domain Eukaryota; kingdom Metazoa; phylum Chordata; class Mammalia; order Rodentia; family Ctenodactylidae; genus Ctenodactylus; species Ctenodactylus gundi. The sequence goes on from PVKB01001404.1 coordinate 50,817, forward strand.
GCTAGAGATATAGATCAGTGCAAAAGCCTGGGCTCAATCTTCAGCACCACAAAAAAAAGAAAGAAAAAAGAAAAGAAAAAAAAGAAAAGAAAAGAGAATGGAAAGGGGAAATTCCCACAGTATAGAAAAAAAAAGAAACTCCTTTTATGGAAAACTTCATCTTAAGAAAATGTTTTGATAAAAGAAGGTAAGGCTCTGGAAATAAGTGGTATCAGTCTGTAGGTTTTGTTATAGAAAATTCTGTAGTAAAAAATATTTCATGGCTAAAAGTATAGATAAATATTGCTGAACACATCCCAAGTTTGAGTACTTGTAGCTTTATAGACTTAAATCATCCCTGATGTAGACTTCCTCGCAGATTTTTGTCATCTCTCAAACAGAGCAACTATCTGTATGGAACTGTGACAGGAAGACTCCACGGCCAGAATCAGCTATTACAAATGGTGATCTCCCTATAGCACACAATCGATTACATCAACTCTGATGAAAGCCCATCCTCTAGGCTTAATGCCCACTCCTATAGCCCTGGGACTGCCTATAAATCACACATTCACACTCTCTCTTACAGAGCTCAATCTGAGTAGAAGCCAATTGTCCCCCTTATCCAAAGTTGGCCTCATTTGTTTATTTTTGTAGATTTACATTTTAAATCAGCCATTTATCCTTCTTTTCCATTCTATCGTTACCTCCTCATAAATTTGAAGGCATTAACGCCACCCTCTTCTAAGGTATTCACTTAAATCCTACACCAGCAGTCTGTGGACTTTTTTCCTTTAGTTCTCGTATTCTCTGTACTGATTCATACTGTATATAAACATCCATCACCACTCCTATTTACCAGCCATCCCATCTTTCTCATGATTTTCCACTATAGTATTGCTGCTTAGCATCTCCTTTCTTCCCCATTTCTTCTCCATGTTATCACTCCACTCTGTGTGAGCAACTTAGACTTTTTTCAGTTAATCCCACTGTTTCAAACATTGGCTTCAATTTATCTCTCCCTTTCAACATAAGACTATATCCTGCTTTATTTCACATTATGTTCCCATTTCCCTTGCCTTTATTTTTGTGTTGTCATAAATAGGTGGCCCAGGTAGAATTTGTCTTAAGTGATAAAGCTGGCAAAACGAGGAAGCAGAGGGGCAAGGACCCAGAAAGACAGATCAGGTTAGTTTCCCCCTACCTGCCCTGTCACATTCTCAAGTGCCTGGGATGAGGATAAGCCTGGAGCATCTTATGAAATTAAGAAGGAAGTGATACCTGTGGCCAGGCAAAGAGACATACAGTAACAGGACCTAGCTAAGCCTTGTGAAATAGAAAAGGAGAAATACTAACAATCAGTAATGGTATGCAAAGATACTTAGGTCACCAGGAATCCAGGAAATGCAAATGTTTGCCTATTGTATAGGTAACAATCTAAAAGATGAACAGTCTACAATGAAACCTAATATTGTATAAAAGTAATATGTGCTAATAAAAAAATTTTAAGTGAACATACAATAGTGATGACAAGAATGTGAGAAAACATTCTCAGACAATGTTAGCAATGGGATAACTGACAGTTTTTCTATGGCAGGTTGGCAACATATGTTCATACCTTAAACTTGTATGGCATTTGACTCCACAACTTGAACATGTAGGATTTAATGTGAGGAAGTAGTTCAACAAGGAAACAAACATATGAATACGAAATCAATTATAATCTTTACCATTCTTATAACATAAGAGTAAAGTGGGTTGTGCAAGAGCCTGGAAAAGGGAAGTTCACACCTACTGGTGGGGAATGAGGAGGGACAAGAACAGAAGCAGAGAAGGAGAGGAAGAAGGAAGGTGAACAGAAAGGAAACACAGATTGTGAGGAGGACACAAAAGAGGAAAAAGAAGCTGAGCCCAGTGATGCAGACCTGTAATCTCAGCACTCTCAGAAGCAGAGGCAGGAGAATCATGAGTCTGAGCCTCATCTGGGCAACTTAGGAACTCAAATCCTTCTCGAAATCCAAAATCGAAAATAGGCTGGGTACATAGCTCAGTGTTAAGGTTCTGTGTCCAACCCCTAGTATCACCAAAAAAAAAAAAAAAAAAAAAAAAAAAAAAAAAAAAAAAAAAAAAAAAAAAAAAAAAAAAAAAAAAAGAAAAGAAAAGAAAAGAAAAGGAAAAAAAAGAAAAAGAAAAAAAAAGAAAAGAAAAAAATGGGATAGAAAAAAGCTTGCAAGAGTAAGAAAGGAGCAAAAAAAGCAGATAGGGAGATCTAGGGGGTCACAAGTGAGCGCAAGAGGAAAGCATGGGGAACAAAAGGAGACAAGTCAAGGGGCAGAGAGAAGTATCTGTCAACACCTAACCAATTATGGTACACCCATGTCCTGGAGGCATCAAGAGACACACTAGAGTTCTCTACTAAGAAGCAGAAAGATGGTTAACTGGCAAGATCAATATGCAGAACAACAAGCACAGTGTGAACCTGTTCATGTTCAGTGATACATAAAGGCAACTGCAACAAAGGGATTAATTACTGTGTGTGTACCATGGTTCTCACAGTTATACTCCATCAAACACATTTCTCATTTGTCAGAGCTTCGAAATTTTCCTGCAACATGTAACACACTAAACATCTACATAACCTGAACAGACTCTTGTACTTTCTTGTGAGAATTAAATAGAAACAAGTAGGACACAATGATACCACCTGCTTTTCACACTGCAGAAGCATTTTATTCTATTCATGTGATTTAAACTGCTCATTAAAAGTTTGTGTAAAAGTGCTCCCAAAACACAATAGAATTAAGCCATGAGTACAGATGTCACCTGCCCACCTATTCTTTGTGCAAATCTTTTATTTACCTGGGCATAGCAGAAAGGTCCTCACCAGGGAATTCATCAAACTAAAATTCTTTTCATTGTGGAGTCATACCAGCACCAGAGACACCAGAGGAAACTGCCTTAATTCAGGTTCTCTCTAATACAGCCTCTGAGACAGAGACATGAGAACAGGTAATTTGAGTGTAGAAAAAATGAGACAAAGCAAGAAGGAGGAAAAACAAGAAAAGGTGCACTAGTAACTGGGTACTATGGCAAGCAAATGGAACCAATTCCTTCTGCAAGCCTTGTGAATAACCATCTAGAGAAAAGCACGACACTGTCTACCAAAGAGTGGGAGGAGGCTCTATCCTCATCACCCAAGGGTTTCCCCTGGGGCCTTAAAACCATGGTACTCGCACACAGGGGAAAATGAGCCTCGAACACATACTGAGGTCTGTGGGCCAAAGTGTGATTGAAGTGTGATTACTACCTCACCAAAACTTTTACATTGCCATGGAAAAAGTATTGGCTCTATTTTACAGATTAGGAATCGGAAGTACAGAAAGATTAAGCTACTTGCTAAAAACCAAACAGTTAAAAAAAAAAAAAGCCACTGAGCTGAGCTCCAAATCCAGTTTTATCTCTTACACTAATCAATGTAATGTGAAAACTGCATACCGCATGTCAACTCTCAAACACAGTTGGCATCTCCTTGCTGGGTCACATGCCTGAGAGATGTGTGTACACTTCCAGCCTGCCTCTTTGCAGACATGGGTACTAAGACAGTTGCTCAGATTGTTTTAATATATTGGCATCCACATTAACAAATCTTCTAGGTCATCACTGTCAGCAATATGAAATTTTTATAGCATTTTCAATCATGCCTACTCCCACCTTAAATACCAGTTACTATAAGATTATGCCAGAATTTTGGGTCAAAATGTGGGGGGAAATTCAAGAGAGATTTCTGTCTGTTGAGCTCATTGCAGCAATCAAATCTCACAGGGAGTTTCAGATTCTGGTATATTAAAAAAAAACAATCTATAACTTTACTGTGAGGAGAGTATTTTATTAGAACAAATAAAATATGCTGAGCTCTACCCAGACACAGAGGTCATGCTGATGTGTGAGCCAAGGAGAGTCTTTCTTTAGTAGAAAAGATAACCTGCAAATCACTATCATCTGAGGCTGGCTTCATTTTAAACGCACATAGATATTAAAAGTTTCAGGAAATCATTGTATTTAAATCTTGCCTACAAAGAGTCTGTGGAAAACCCTGTGCTGAAAATAACACCTGGCATAGACTGCATCCTTTCACCTGCAGTAAAGCAAAACCTTCTATCACCTTCTGTTCCTTAACTTCCCTAGGTGCACATGTATCACTTCACAGAAATCCAGGGGAGCAGATAGGCACTACCATTTTCTACTTTCAGCCCAGTTGTAGAGCTATTGGCTTGAGAAAGTCCCATTCTCAGAATCCCCAGGGCAGCCCACCCTAGACCCCTCTACCCCCCACCCCATCAATTAGATTTAAAGCTCCCTCCATACTAAATCCTACAGGACAGGTCTGGCCAGCCACTATTCACCAAGATCTTGCAGAGAAGAACCACACAAGTCTCCCGAGGAAATGAAAGTGATCTTGTTTACAAGTCATCATGATGCAGAGAACAGGATCCCAACCAAGGCCACAGTGGGCTACCTGGGTTTTGAAGCATTTTTAACCTCTTGGTAGAACACTTCCTAATTCTTGATTCATAGCAAGTATGAGCCAGGCTCAAGACACATAATATATAACTGTCCTAACCAAGAATACCACAGCAACATGATGACCTTCTTGTGTAGGAAAGTGCCAGGCCTGTTCTTTCTTTCTCCGGACTTAAAGGCCTCTGTGGCAGATACATCCACTGGCTCCAACAGGACAGGGAAGGGCCTAAGGGGGCAAAGGGTCACTTCACCTGGCACACTGGGCTGGAAGACTTTATTCAGATCCAAGGAGGAAGCTCTGGAATGGGTTTTCTGTGGCCGCGGTGGTGGGGTGGGAGGGTCCTCGCCCCTTTTCATGGCCTCTTCTATGGAGGTGCTAGAGTAAGATCTGTAGCAAAATAAGGGAAGGTCAGATGGGAAATAGAAGGGAAAGAGCAAAGCATCCCTGGAGCTGGGATGAAATAGAAAACACAAAGTCCAAGTGACTGCAAAGGACTATGAGCTGCCAAAAGTAGCCATAAATCTATAACCTTTTGGTTGCCACTATGTACAATAGTTGACCAAATCCAACCATGAGTTGGGGTCTTTTTAAACTCTTTGCTCTTATTGTACCACAGTCCTAAAATTTAATCCCCCCCAAAGCTGTGTAAATTCTAATTAGTTTCTATTAGAATTATTAATAAGAATACATAACTCCTTCAGCTTAGGTATTTCCATGTTTTCAAAGAAAGGCTTCATGTATTAACAGATTGCAGAACTTCTATCCTGTTTATTTGCAAATGCAGTGACAGGCATATATGGAATTGGGACAGTTAATCTGAGGCTAAGAATCAAATACTCAAGAGACTAAGCCTCCAGTGAAATTTAGGAAAGAAAAACATATCAATCAGGATAAGGTGTTTGGTTTGTCTTGCCCTCAGAAATAAGGATTCCAGGAAATTTTCAAAGCAAAAGCTTCATTTCAACCTTTGGCCTTAAAATGCAGTAATGCATAGCTACCCAGGAAACTTCTGTAACTGTAATTCCAATAACAATATTTAAAGGAAAAGAAACTAGGTAACTTATCAAAGGTCATGCAGCTAGAAAGTTATATAGGTTCAAGTCAAATTCCAATTTCTGTTTCTAAATGTTCTGTCTTAAAATGTTCCTTTACTGCTATGAGCCAGAGAATAAGTCCTTTGGCAGTAGAAGCTAGAATATTTATTGGAAACATACTAATTTTCTAAATTAATTGAACTCTTTGCATTGGCCTATTGATTAGGAGTAATAGATCTACTTCCAGGTTCCCAATATAATGATTATGAAAAGAATGTAGTACCTGGAAGTGCACAAACTTCCATTCGGCTTCTAAGCTAACTTCCTGTCAATGCAGAAAATGGCCTCTGAGTCAGACTTAGGACCTGGAGACAAACTAATTTCAGGAAACTTGTCTCTGAATGTGGCTAGGAAATCAGAAGCTACTAATGACTTAAGTCCCTTCAGTTTTTGGCAGAGCTGTTTAGGGTAAATTTTTATCTTCCTTAGTTAAATGTCTTAAGGTTTCTTTGTGGTAGTTGAAGGTTTCGTCTGTCTTACAAGATTGTAATCTTTAATAGCACCACAATAATGTCATGTGGCATCTTCTAGGATAACTCTAACTGGCAAGACAGGCAAGTCAAAAACAGGCAGGAACTAGCAGGAACCAGAATCAAAGAGAATTGATATGAAGAGACAACAAAGTTTTTAAATGGGAACTCTTGACTTAAAAAGGGAATTAGAGACTAGCTAGAAACTAAAAGAATTTTTTATGCCACTCAAGAAAGAATAATGTGCCTATATAAATACATACATAATATGTATGCACATATATACATGGACATATAATTCAATGTACTATCCCATATCACAATATCTTATTTCCATTTAATTCCCCTGTTAATCTGTTTTTATGTTTCCATATGTGAAACGCTGAATACCAAATAAGTCAGACTGTATAACCATAACTGCGATGAACTAAAACATAAATATGCAGGGAAGTGACAGAATGATGGACATAGTAGTATTAGAATGCTGATCTTCCCTCCCTCCCTTAAATTTCCACAAACTTTTATTATTTTAAAAAGGATAATCAAAGTGATTTGTTTCTCTTGGTCTCAATAAAAACTCAGTTGGAAATAGTGAAAATGAAATCATCCAAATTAGAACAGGAGGCCAGTCTATGAAAGTATAATACATAAAATGTAGCCAGACACATTAATCAAGTATGTGTCTGTGACAGTTTATAATTTCACTCACTTTGAGGGAGAGAAAGATTCAAGACAAGCTTTAACTGTGAAGTTCAGCTTCTGGTTAACATGGAAAACATGAGCATATTTCTACAACTCAGAGAAAGTCTTTCCTGCTGTGAAAGCATATAAATATTACTATTTCTATATCTCATAGCCGGAACAGACTAGTTAGTAAGGAAAAAATATATCTGTTCATTCTTTTAAAAAGTACATGTGGTGACCAGACAGAAAGAATGGCTATACTTCGAATTCCTCCTGAAACAAGTCACTATATTGTTGTTTAAAACATGAATGTAACTCTGGACACTGAGGCAGGAGGATTGCCATGAGTCCAAGGCCAGCTTAGGCAACATGGTGAGTTTAGGACCAGCTTGGACTACAGAGCGAGACACTGTCTCAAAAAATAAATAAATAAAACATGAATATAGACATCTGTGCCTCAAATAAATATGAAAACAAAACCTCCATTTAGAAAATGCAGACATAAAAGATAACTATTATATAACTCTTTGATTTATAATGAGATGAGATTTTCCTAAATGTAGTTATTTCAGGAATGTTTCTAATAGCCAAAGGAATAAAAACATCACTAAGAGCTAAAGCAAAATTTAGAAAACATACACATAGGATCGTATCTTACAGTGCAGTTCTACTGCCAAAAAGTAGCTGCAGTACCTCTCAGGCGGATGAACCGTCCTAGTGTTCCTGTATTTCTCCCTTACTCCTCTCCTCTGAGTCTCATTCAACCACAGCTCTACCTTGCTGGTTCTGCCTCTTCCACTAATGACCATTTTTAAATGTGAAGCAGAAATGAGGTGCTAACACAGATTCAAACTGACCATAGGCACTGCTTGCCTGTAGCTTTCAGTATCCTTGAAATCAAGAGCCATTTTCCCTATTCTAGATTTTTTTATACCTCAGATTTCCTTTTTCAAGTTCATCTTGTTATGATAGCAATTTCAGTTGTCAGTGACCTTTTAACCATATTTCCTTTTTGCAAGACCATGTCTTCCTATTAGATAGCAGCCTGCCCAAATGAATCATCTCACACAATCCACTTCCTGTCAGGAGGCCAGAGAGCATCAGCCACCATATTCCAAGAGTTCAGTCCCAATAAGTTAAATGGCCCACACTTTTAGCTTCAAATATAAAGGCAAAGGAGATCACGCTTCAGATCTGCAGCTTTTATTTATATGCAGGGACAATGCACAACGGGGCACTAAAGCAGAAATTAAACAAACACTACCTGGATCTTGGTCTTGCTTTGAGACTGTTCGAATCCTTAGGAGTAGCTGAAACAAAGATTAATTGTTGTTTGATTGGGTTTTATTTCTGCAGTTAAACAGGGTTATATGCAACACGTGGGCTAGTACAGCACACATCAACGGGTAAATGTGAGGTAGAGATATCCATGTAGAAAACTTGAGGAGTTCCGCATTTTCACAATTTCACAATTTCCTAATTTTATTCTTAACCCTTTCGTCAGAACAGTATTCTAAGAAACCATTCTCAAATCTAAGTGGAATGAAAACATTTCAGGATAAAAAGCTTGAAAAAGTTATGTTTTTATACAACAATGGACCCATGCTGGGATGCTTTTTGGTCTGTCATGAGGGCCTAAGGATAGGTTTTGAAGCAGGCTCCCCTGAAGGCTAGGCCTCGCTCCAGCTTCATACTTTCTTAAAACACACTCTCAGAGCAGCATGGCTACAAGAAATCAAAGCTCTTACAAATTAAAAGTAGCTCTGCAGGCTTTCCTATAAGTAAATATTCTTTACATCCATGTTTCTGTGACCAAATCAGACAGAGAATATTATAAAATTATGAAAACATTTTGTAACCATATGTCTTTACCTCAAGTTTAAGCTATAAGCTTACCAACACCCATGAAACCCATTTTCCCATCAGTTGTGAGGAGTAACTATAAACATTTACAGAAACATCAATCCTCTTTTCATCATTTCAATCCTCTATGGGAAATAAGTTTAAAAACCAGTAGCTGTGCTAAGGTTTTGCAAACACTTGCTACTAATGAGGAATGAGCCTAAAAATGTATTTTCACAAATTTTTCCAGAAGAAACTGTTTCTGTGTATTACACCATCTTCTTTTACATTACTCCAAAGATAAAAACCCTTCTTGGCATGAAGAAGCCTGCTGAACTGAAGACAATTATTAAAATCCTTAGGCTAATATAAGCAGGGCAGAAAGAGGAACTGAAAATCCTTATTGATACTAACAAGGAACAAAGCAAACTATCAAGAGATATGCCCCTTAAACATAGTCAGCTGCAGAAAAGAGGTATTTTTCCCGACCTAAACATTCTCATTTGCTACAGTGAAAACGCAGGCACCTTTCAACTGAAACAACTGAAACATTTCCATAGTTCTGAAAACGTGGAAAATCCAAACAGTTTGGGTCCTTTCTTGCCCATAACATGCACCCAAACTTATATCCAAAAGAAACAATGTCTCCTTCCTTCCCTCCCACAAACTTTGACATCAAAGCAAGGCAGCCTAAGCTGGGCCTCTGTCCCATGCAAAGAGGCTCACCTGGGGCTGGGAGGCCAGCATGTGGACAAACTCACCACAGAGCCGGGGGCAGACTGACCACTGCTCATTCCATGTCCCTCTTTTCTCATGGGCCCTTCTGCTTTCACGGAAGATTTGGGTACAAGTCCCGGCCTTGTTATTAATAGTATACCCCCAACCCAGACCATGGTGACTGTTAATTCCTTTGTCAACTGTCATTATCTTTGTCTTTTCTCTGGTGCAGAGATCGGTGTGAAAGGAGGGGCCTGCCCTGCTAGTGAGAGATAGACAGACAGAAAGATAGGGTGACTGTATGGATGAGCAGAGGAGAGGCAGGACCAGAGACCAGGCCAGGAGTCCCAAGGCCAGAAGCTCCCCGCAGCCATGATACTAACCAGCTATTAGGTCTGTAAACTTCAGTTTCCCCAGTTAGAGACTGTAGACAATAACGATACAGCCCTTTTCTCACAGGGACAGATAAGAAGGTAACAGCACTATGTACTATAGAATTGTCAAATATTCCATTGTACAGTACATAAATAAGGGCTACTAATATTTCAAACTTGGAAATTTGGTTTTGAAACTCAGTTCCTTCCAGGACAGCACTGGCGGTACAGATGGGAACAGGTCCTGGAAAGATAACACTGCCCTACCATATTAAGACCATGGGATGATCACTGGCAGTGAAACATCCCATACAATTAACAACAGCAGTAAAGACCATACTGTAAAGGTTAAACAGTCTACAACACCTCAGCATGATTCAGGCACTTCAAAATAAAGTTCATTGTGCAAGGCACTTGACTGACTTAGACTGCAATAGGACATTTGGTAAGAAATCTCTTAAATTCCACTAACATGGACTTTCAGGAATTAAAAGGGCAAGAGCATAAGGAAAAATATATAAACAGACTGTCCCTATCCCCTGATAACATAGTACCATCTCATCTACCAAATATCACATCCCCTTCATTGTTACAACTCTGGATAGCAGGGCAGGCAAGTAAGTTCTCTTTTCATCTGCAAAAATATATATATCCAAGGTAGATCCTAGTATGTCTTTCCAGGTTTCAGACTAGAAAAGGCTGAACAACACTATTCCAGCTAAATCTTCCAACATCCTGCAAGTCACTGAAAACCTAACACTGAGAACGAGAATTTGTAAAACAGCAAAGGCATATTGTGTTGTGAATTCAAGTAGAAATCAATGGATGGACCATAATTCCTAACTTAGCTGGAGATAGGGAAGAATGACACCATCCTGGAACACCCCAGGCATGTCATCTTTCCTGAAACTAAGAATGGAAGACACAGCAAGCCTAAAGATTAGCCCTCCAAAAGGCCACAACTGAATTGAGGTGAACTGTCAGGGCATGGACTGCCATCCAGAATTATAATTACCACTTTGACATTCTTGTATCTCCCACAGGGAACCCAGACATGTCCAGAGAAAGAGACTCTTAAATATGTTTCAGATGAGGGATCCCATCAAATTCAGAGGGAGAATAAATGAGAGAACAAAACAGAAAACACTAAGTGTGCTCCCAGAAACAATGTAAAATAAACTTAGGTTTGCTTCATGCACTGTTGGGCTTTGCTTGGTAGTATCATCTCCTAATCAAGGAATGTTAAAAATGAGATCTAAAGCTGGTGCCCCAGAGAGCACTTAATCTCATGATAAAATCCCCAGAAAAGAAAAACAGAAAGAATTAGGATTCTCAAAGGCTGTTGAAGAAGCATCAATTTAGCACACCAAATTAAAACAGCTTTTAGTAATAGAATGACACAACGTCTATAAATACAAAAATTGGTTAACATCCACTTCAGCACTGGAAGTTAAAGCTATAAAGAACCAGCCTTATGCATCTGGCCTACACAAAGCATTTTCCCCTATGATGAATGAATACAAAATAAGTTTCAAACATCAAAATTAGACTTTGGAATTCCCACATTTGGAATCATGACTGATCTATAATCTTAATTTTCTATTTTGTAACATTAATTTATGGAGGTAGTGGTTCCCAAAATAGGCCAGGTACCAGAATCTCCTGGAGTCCTGCCTAGAAATACAGAGTTCTCAGACCTTCATCATTGAAATCAAGCATATATTTGCATTCACATTTTCTCCTTCTCTTCCCAGCCTCTTCTTCCCTCTCCTAGCTCTCTGGCTCTCTGGCTCTCTGGCTTTCTGTCTCTCTCTGTCTCTGTCTCTGTCTCTCTCTGTCTCTCTCTCTCTGTCTCTCTCTCTCTCTCTCTCTCTCTCTCATCTCTCTTATATCATGAATGAACTTAATGTTTAGGAAACACTTTATTACAGTATAAACCTCCATGTTACATTGAGTCTACTGTTCCAACTTTAACTAAATAAATCCAAGATGACAGCTAGCTAATCACAATAAATATATTTATTCAATAGGCAAGAGAAATAATAAAAAAGAGAAAGCAGCAACTTCTTTCATGGTCTTATTACTAGAGTTCCAAATAATAATCTCCTCTGTAGCCACTTAATTTTTAACTGGGCTCATCTTATTTAGATGACAGCTCCATCAAGAGAGAGCGGGGAACACAGATCTAGCCATTCTCTATGATTCCACAAAATACACTTTTCCAAGAAAATGGACAGCACAAATTTTATTTTTCTCCTTGGGATCTTCTCCATATACAAACACATACAATTGCCCTCCTGGTGGTGTACTATTTGAGTTTTTTCTTTGGAAATGGAAAGTGCAAACTGGAGACTCCAAGTCTCCACTTGAACTACCTTATCAGTTCCTTACTCTACACAGAAAACAGGATGGCTGGTTGAAATCATCTCAATTGCAAGCCTTCTTAATTGTATACTTTTTAACAAGACCTTCAGTTCAAACTGAGTGATCCTGTCAGCGAAACCTAAATTCTGAATTTAAGCCACCTTCTTCTCACACTTGAAAAGAGGGAGACGGTACGAAACCAAAAAGTCTCCTTGTAACAAAACACAAGACAAATATTTAGAGAGAAACAGACACACTGTCACAGGAGCAACACTCTTCTCACAAAACTGTTGGTTTTAAATTTAAAAGATTATATAGGAAGCACATTGCGATGGTTTTCTCCTACCTGGATCCTCAGGCGTGTCCTTTGGTAAGACCTCATTGATAGTATTTTTCAAAGCTATTGGGGTTTTGTTTCAATTTTCAGGAACAAGAATGAGAATGGAGAAAAAAAGAACAAAACAAACAGACTTTTATTTCAGGGGCATATTGTATTAAAACAAGAATCCCCAATCATCACTTTCAAAAACACGGCTTAGAAATTTCTTAAAAATTGCTATAGCATTTACTAGAACTATAAATCCATACAGTAAGAAAACAGGCTCTCCTCTCATATAGAGTAAAAAATATATATTCAGCTTTCCAGATAGAGAACCTCCAGTGGTTAGGAAGAGTATTGACAGGAAGCACATGAATTGGCCCTCTTTTATTCCTGACAGCTAGATCAACACCATGAGAATGTTTGGGAATCAAAACCAGGATTCAATATTTTATGGCTTGTTCAAGGTTCCACTGTACAGTCAAGGCTAAGATCGACCATTTTTAGGAGAGTAATCAGAGTACAGGGGCTATTGACAGTATCTGGTTCCAGCTGCCTCCCCTCAACAAGTATTTAAACAGAGAAAAAAATAGAAAACTTATTTTTCATGTTTAACCTCTATATCAATCTGAATCAATTCCAACAATAAAATGTTAAATAGGCTTGCTTCATTTCTCTCATTCATGGGTAGTGAATCAACACCAGGAAACAGAATAATGACTGAGACATAGAAAATTTTGATTCTTGTCCCAGTTCTTTTTCTTTTTTGTAAACAAGCAAATGATTTGTCCTGTCTGAACTTCAGTTTACTTACCCCGAAATTTTAGGTGATAAAATATATGACTTTTTTGAGAACTGAGTAAGACACTACATGAGGAAGATCTGGTAGATTATAAAAGCATTGTACAAAGTATTGGAGCTAGAAGAGAGGGACCTTCCTATGCTTCTAGATATTGAAGGCTAATTTATCCTTGTGCTTGATAGCTCTAACATGGATATCGCTTCTCAGTTGCTCAGTAAAAGAGGCAAATTGTGTCACAGCCTCATAGCACAAAGCCACTGAGAAACTGATAAAGCTTCAGAAAAAGAACGTTCTCACAGATTCCACCTATACACAAAAGTATATTTAAATTGATCTTCTCAGACTGTGTCTGTCAACACAATATATTAAGCTTTCAATTCTTTCCACTTCCAATCATTTCTTAACTCAGGTCCAAATTCCACCATAAGGAGTCAGGACATCCTATGGTCAACAATGACTAAAGAACCAATGAGTCAGAAATATTTGGATACTCAAGCTCTTGCTACTACTGTATGAACCACATAATTTTGTGACAATAATTTGAACTACTTAATCTATTCAAATGAGTTTATGTACTCATAATTGTCCTCATATTTTCTAGAAGCTAGCCATTCCAAGAGATATAGATAAGGAAACAAGAAAAATGGTACTGAAAGAAAAAACTCATTCTTTTTATACCTTGTTTATCATCACCAGTCACATCTTGGGTAGGGACAGGAAACTCGGCCATGTCTTTAACAGATGTCTTCTTGGAAAAGAAAAGTAAATGAATTATACAGGTTGGAAGGGAATTTAAGTGGTACACACATATGATGAGGTATATTTCTTACTAAAATTGCTGGGGTTTTTTTGTTATGTTTTGTTTTGTTTTTTAAGACAAGGTCTTGCTCTATAACCCAGGCTGGTCCTGAAGTCACTATGGAGCCCAGACTGGCCTTGGACTCACAGCAATACCCCTGTCTCAGGCTCCGGAGTGCTGGGATTGCAGGCATGCACCACCATGCCCAGCTTATATGGTGCTGGGGAAGGATACTTAGTGCTTGTCTTGGCACTTGCTAGGCAAGTGTTTTAACCACTGAGCCATTCCTCCAAACCTCTTGCTAAAATTTCGATCTTCACTAAGCCCTGACATTAGCTTAGGTTCTTACTGAAGTGTACATTAATCTGTATTGAAATATTTACATACTCAGTAAAAAGAAATAATGGTTCAGACAAAACATATGTATAGGTCTTCTATTAAATTCACATCCAGTCTGAGATTCAGCCGGACAACTGCACAGCAATTGTCCAGTCAGCCAAACATGAACCTGGCTTTTATATGCTTTTTCATAAGCAGAGAGAGGTTCTAATAAGTGGCCCATAATGTGGGTAGTTGCTGGATCCATCAGAGGATGCCAAACACTGATCAAAATCCCCATCTTGTGATGCAATAACAGAATTCTATGGATGAGCAGATCAAATTTTTCTCCTAACTCATATGAAGGTAGTCCTCATTTGCATTAATAAAATAAATACCCAGATTGATCAAATATATATTTGTTTAAAATCCATATACTATACATTAATTTTTATAAATTCTCCACACACATTCTAACTAGTTAATAACAGTATATAGTATAATTGAAAATTGCTGAAAAAGATCTTAACCACAAAAAAGACAGCTATGTGAGGTGATGGGTATGTTAATTAGTTTAACTAATGTTGTTTGGATCTGGAATGTCCCCCAAAAGTCTCACATACCTTCGCATACTATGTGCTGTTGGGAAGTGGAGCCTGGCTGCAATGAGGCCTTGGGGTTTGACCTAGGGGGCTTAGGCCGGTTCTGCCTTCCTCCCAGACCTGGCTCTGTTCTGCTGTTCATGAGGAGCTCTCTCCAGCTCTGGCCCCACCATATGGTTCTACCATTTTCTAGCCACTTGCCACTCAATTGTGACCTTCTGAAACCATTACCTAAAGTAAATCTTTCCTCCCTAAAGTTGTGAATGTCAGGTATTGTGTCCAGCAACAAGAAAGTAACTAAGACAACTGTGGTAAGCATTTAACATTGTGTGTACACCAAAACATAAATACACACAATTTATTCTCAATGAAGCTGGGAAAAAATAGGTATCCAAGATTTCTGAAAATACTAAATTAAAGAATAATATATATTTATACTTGCTTTGTGTTTGCAAACTGTCGAAAGGTTTCTAAGAATGGAAAGATAATTCAGTAGATAAGGGAGAGAAATGATAGAAATACTTGTCCCCAAATGGCTTCTGATATTCCTTACATTTTAAACATACTCCATATATAAATTCAGATAAATTTTAAAACTCAAAAGAAGGAGAGAAAAATCTTAGAGCTGTTTAGTGCTCCAAATATTTACCTGATTTACCTCTTAGCATTCAAACAATCTCAGAGAGAGGTAAGCAATGCTTTTGTTTTGAATGCTTTTGTTTCAAAAAGTGAAGCTACAGCACTTTCTGCTGATCTATGATTTAACACTCTTAAGCAGAGCAGATAATTCCTGGACAATGTATCCTCCAGATACATCCAAAATCTGCTATGTAATAAAAAAATGTATCTTAACAATACATTTATTTCATTGTCTCTTTTTTCCTGGATTATAAATCAGATCCTTTTGGAGAAGAAAATTAGGAATGAACAATGCAGAATTTTAAAATCCAAAATAAAATTGTTGAAAACAACCAAAAATCTCAACAAATGAAATGACATCTTATGTTCATGGGTCAGAAGAATTATTATTAAAATGGCAACACCCTCCAAATTGATCTACAAATTCACTGCAGTAGTTCTCAATTTGGGGGAGGGCAGAGTTTGACAAGCTTGTCTCAAACTCCCTGTAGAAATGGAAAGGGTCCAGAATAACCAAAACATTCTTTTAAAAGAGGATAAAAGATTCACACTTCTGGTTTCAAAACTTACCACAACATGACAGTAATCGAGATAGTGTGGTGCTGATATAATCATAAAAGTATAGATAAATGGAATAGAATTGAGAATACTGAATATACTTATGCACTTATAGGTGATTAATTTTCAACCAGAGTATGAGACAATTCAACAGAGAAAACTGTCTTTTTAATAAATCATGTTGAGACATTTAGATATAAATATACAACAGTATAAGTTCTTCCTCAGAGCTACACAAAATTCATCTCAAAACAGATCATTAAAGTAAACATAAAACCCAAAATATCAAAACTCTTAGAAGACAATATGGAAGTAATTTTTATGATCTTACATTAGACAATGTCTTCTCAGACATGACACCAAAAGGACAAGAACACTTACAACTCAATAGTAGAAAACACAACTTATAAGTGAGTAAAGTGGCTGGAGGAATAGCACAGTGATTAAAGTGCCTGTCTATCAAGTGCAGGTCCCTGAGTTCAATTCCCTGCCACCACATAAGCTGAGTGTGGTGGTGCACTCCTGTAGTCCCAGCACCTGGGAAGCTGAGGCAAGAGGATTGCTGTGAGTCTGAGTCCAGTATGGGCTACACAGTGAGTTCAGGACCAGCCTGGACTACAGATCAATAATCTGTCTAAAAATAAAAATAAAAATGGACAAAGGATTTAATGAAGCATTCCATCAAAGAACATACACAATGGTTAAGAAATACATGAGGTGACAAGCAACACCATTAATCATTAGAAAGTTCAAAGCAAAGCCCCTTCACTCTGCTAGGATGAAGAAAATAAAGACAAATACTAGAAAGTGTTAAAGACGAGTGGAGATAAGTTGTTATTCTTGTATATCACTGGTGGGAAAATGTAAAATAGTAGAGCCTCTTTGAATAGTATTTTAGAAATTCCTCAAAAGGTTAAACAGTTATAGTAGAACCCAACACTCCACTCCTGATATGTACCAAAGAGAACAGAAAATACACATTGACATGACAAATTATAGGCATGTGTTCATTATTAACATTATTAATAACATCCAAAAAAACCCCAAAGCATCTCTCAGCTGGTGAATGGACAAATAAAATGTTCATATCCATACAATGAGTACTACTCAAACAAACATGAACAAAGCACTGATACACAATAGGACATGAGTGACGCTTAAAAACACTATGCAAGGTCAGGTATACTGGTGCACACCTGTAATCCCAGAACTTTTGGAGGCTGAGGCAGGAGGATCCCAAGCTCAAGCCCAGCCTGAGCAACTTATTAAGACTTTGTCTCAAAATAAGAAAATAATTAAACGTCTGGAAGGGAGCTACATGCCAAGGCCCTGGATGCAATGTCCAGTCCCACAAAAAAAGCAACTGAGATAAGGCACTACATACTACATGATTCCATTTATATGAAATGTCCTGAATAGACAAATTCAGAAACAGAAAACAGAAGTTTTTAGAGGCCAATGGGGAAAGGAGAATGGCAACCAACTGCTAATAAGTACAGAATTTTTCTTTGAGGTGATGAAAATGTCTTAAAACAAGACTCTTAGCAGGCCCAGTGGCACAGACCTGTAATCCCAGCACACTGGGAGGCAGAAGCTGAGGCAGAAAGACTGAAGGACTGAAAGTTGAAGGCTAGCCTGGGCAATTAAGCAACTTAGTGAGATCCTACCTCAAAATCAAAACTAAAAAATGGGCTGGGGAATGTAGCTCAGTGCAAAGGTCCTGGGTTAGATCTACAAGTCCATAAATAAATAAATAGGACTGTAGTAAGAGTTGAACATCTCTGCTAATACATTAATACCAAAATCATATACTTTAAATAGGTGTGGTATGTTAATTATTTTTCAATAGGCGATTTTCATTAAGAAAAAATCCAGTAATCTCAAAAACACTGTGAAAGGGGAATATATCAATTATAATCTATAATTATTGATAAAAATAAGTATACAGTTACAGCTCTGCTGTGATTAGCAAAGAATGTATTGCTAAGGAAATTTCTCCATCACCTGAGACATCAGCTACAGGTTTGTGCACAATATACACGCTTCTACTGAAGTCATCACTCACAAAGCTGCTACCAAAACCTATTTAAACTCCATGCAGTCATGGCAGATTAAAAGACCAACAGAGAGAACAATGAACAATAGCTTACAAGAACATAAAATATTGAATCATTAGCTATTAAAATATACCCTATACTTCTTCAGTGATCAAACTATCAATTAACCTTATTCACCTTTGAAACTTCTTCACTACGTTCATTATCTAAAGACACCACATCCTCAAAAATAGTAATCTGATTGGAAAGAAGTTGGAAAGAAGAGTTTTTATTGTGACTGTAGTTTCTTGTTTGGACAGGGAAAAAGAACACTAGGTAGTTTTTAACCCCTAGAGTGCACTTAAAAGTACGAAAAATATATGAAACTAGCTACACATTAACACTCATAAAGGTGAATATATATATTGTCCTCAAGGGCATAGTGTGTGTGACTGTGAGAGAGAGAGAGAGAGAGAGAGAGAGAGAGAGAGAGTGTAAATGTAGAAAGCAGACCTTCGGCCACCTGTATATTTCTATATTTGCTCTACTTTTCTTTTAGACAGATGATAAATGACTACATAAGGAAAGCAACATGAGTCAAAAACATACTTTATTTTCAAAAATAGTATTTGTCTCTTTTGGAAAGGAAAAGACCATCTGATATCAATGTAAGTTAAGACAGTATGCTTATATAGAAAGATAAGAACTAACGAAATTTTTAGGAAACTCACTTAACCCCCTCATGATGGTACCTCAGCCAAGGATCCACGGGGCAACTGTGTCCGAGATCTATGAAGGCATCCAGACTCTCATGACAGACAAACTACTCCAGATAATGCTGAGCCCCCAGAGTAAACTGAGGCCCATGAGAAGCAAAGAATTAATGTATCTACCTCTTTTTCTGCATTCTGCAGTAAAAGAAATTTTAAAAGCTAAAATTCTCCAAGTGGACATCTATCTTTTTCCCCATGAATAGAAATCTTCTGGAGAAATGTTCATCAAGGCCACAACTCAAAGAAAAGAACAGCAGAGTGGCCAGGAAAGGTGTTAATCGAGGAGGCATCAGAAATTCAAGTTTGGCTGGCTCATGGGGGAGCAGAGCATGACATCATTAACATACACTACAGTCACTACAGCCCCATGTGACAAGATAAATGATACAGAATTATAAGAAATGAAAGAAACATACTATATCATGCCTTTTACTTTCATTATCTTGTAACAGCTCCGACTAGGGTCAGAGTACTATAGTGGGAGCTGGTGAACAAACTCCATTGATTTAAACATATCCACACTCTGGTTGATCATTACATTGTATGTATTCTTATACTAATTCATTGTACTGTCTCCCACAAATATATACAAATATTATATGACAACCAATTTTTAAAATTTTTTTGTTAAATGTCACCAGATAATTTTGGCACTAAGGATTGAACTCAGAGCTTTGCACATGCTAGGCAGGGGTCCTCACCCCTTTTCTAGAGTGCTTCCTAGAGTCCTTTTAGGAAGGGAACAACAGGTATCCTAAGTTGTAATCATAGCAATCATAATAATGATAATTAAAGTAGTAATGATTACAGTAACTATAACAACTCCTATTTATTTATACAGCTACCCATCACTAAGCACATGGCTAAGCTCTTCCATTAACAGTCTGAAATCACAGAATTTTCCATGTTTTTCCTGTGGATCATACAAATCACTCTTCATTTGGTCCAAAAGTTAAAAACCCCAAGGGAACATTGAATGTGTGTGTGTGTGTGTGTGTGTGTGTGTGTGTGTGTGTGTGTGTGTGCGCACGCGCACATGGGCACGCGCATGTGTATTTCCTAATAATTTTCAAATCTCTTCCCAAAATTATCCTGTTTCATTATACCTTGCTAATGCTCAGCTACTGAAAATGCAACTTTAATTATTCACTAGGGAACCAAAGCTCTGTTAAAGCAAAGAAGTTGGCTAACGTTTTCTGGCTTATTTTGGATAAACAAAAATTTCATTTCTGGAAGGTCAAGAAAATGTTTACTTCACCAAATTTAGTTTTAGAGAGAAAAAAAAAAACAATTACAGATAGATGCAGTGTATGGATTTGAAAAGCCAACCCTCAAAGTAATTACTCATTATGAAGAGAAAATATCATAAAAGTTCATTTTCTAGAGTTTATAAAGAACACAGGATAATAATTTTAATTCTGTACACATCCATATCTTTAACATAGGACGATATTTTACCTCCATTCTGTTCAAGTCACGGGGTTGTTGGTTTGGCGGCATTGTCTCAGAATAAGAATCAAATAATGCACACTCCCACTTGGGCTTAGGAAAAGCTACGAAGAAAGAAAAAGAATATGTAAGAATATGTTCTATAGCCATGCAGTGTTCCCTATTAGCTTGTCTGGGCTTGTTAAATATAACAAAAGCAGGTAGCTCCTATATTCTACCTATAACAGTAATCACGTTGAGGTAGCATTTTAAATTCTTTCTTTTTGACCCCCACCCTGGTCCTGGACTCACTATGGAGCCCAGACTGGCATTGGACTCACCACAATCCTCCTATTTCAGCCTCCTGAGTGCTGGGATTACAGGTGTGCACCACCATGCCCGGCTTATGTGGTGCTGGGGAATCGAATTCGGGTACTTAGCACATGACTTAGCAGTTGCTAGGCAAGCACTTTTAACTGCTGAACCATTCCTCCAGTCCCTGTATTTTAAATTCTTTAGAAATAAAATTCCAGTACTTCTGTCATCCTCATTTTTCATGTGATAAAACTGACAAAGTACACAACTTACTCAATGTCATATAGCTAGTAACTTGAACTCCTAGCAGTCCAGCGGAAAAGAGCCCATGTCCTTAGCACTTGGTGATATAGTAGTCCTTTTTTTCCTTCCTTTTCTTCCTTCTTTCCTTCCTTCCTTCCTTCCTTCCTTCCTTCCTTCCTTCCTTCCTTCCTTTTATTCCCTTTCTCTATATCTCTGTCTCTGCATGTGTGTGTGGGGGGGGGGGGTGTTACTGGAAACTGAACGAAGTCTACTACTGACGCTAATCCCAGATATCTTTTATTTTTATTTTGAGACAGAGTCTCATTAAGTTTCCCAGGCTGGCCTGGAACTCTTGTGATGCTCCTGCCTCAGCCTCCCACTGGGATTAGAGGCTTGTGCCACTGCACACAGTTCCCACATCAGTCATTCTCAACATTAACCATCATTCTCACAAAATGTTAAATTTTGGAGGTGAAGGTGATCTGGCTGAGACATCTGTCATTCCACTGATGGCCAGGGTTGATTCCACTGATCCGGCTGGCTAGGTGGGTGTCCCCTTTTTCCCTCCCTCACTGCTCTATGTGAGTCCCTCCTGAATCTGTGCACTCAGTCAAAGAGGGCAACCTTCCCCCCAGAGGAGGGCCATTCTGCAGTTGTGCTCCACCACTAGAATCTCAAAACAAAATGTTAACTTTTAACTATGCTACTAGTGTAATTTTTAAATGTAATAACTATGGTGATAGTTTTAAATATGAATATTAACTAAAGAAATACTTCATTTTAGCTATTGTTGAAAATAAACAAGACTTACAATGTTGTATGTCCATGATAACTTCATGAAATACTTCTTTAGCTAGCAGAATTAACAAACATAAAAGCATAAATCCTTGTTAATTTACAAGGAAATAAGAACCACATTATGGGTTTCTTCCAGCATAACAACAGTGGCAGTGGCTATTAGTTATGTAGCTAAGTGAATTAGCACAAGGAAATATCATGTGACTTGGTAAGCTAATTACCTAACAACCAGCCTATTTCTTAGGAGCAGATTTTTCTTCACCATTTTGTTGCAAAGTAATTAACCCTTTGGAGGTCTCTGCTGATCTCAGAGATACAAGCAAACTCTTAATGTAATTCCTTTGACCATGACCTCTTCAGGGTTAAGAAAGAAATATCTCAACTAGACAAAAATTCAATATTCTGAAAAGAAAAAGCATATTAGGGTAGACAATAAACAGAAGCTACAAATAAAATTTGCCAAGATAAGCTATTAGGAAGTCAAATTTTAATAGAATACTTTAACATTTCTTGACTCAAATGTGAAAAAGAGGAATTTGTGTTGGTTTTAATCCTTCCTCCACTAGGGACTGAATTACAAATATTAAAGAAGTCTTCCCTGAGGTCGCACTGCTCCTACAGTACGTCTCCCTCACAGGACCTAATCCTGGCTCCAATGAATCCTCTGCCTACAAGTTCCACGCAGCTAAAAAACTTTCACACCAAATATCGACCACAAAGAATAACCATGCTTCTCATACAGTAAGTACTCAACAGGGTTTTTCTGAACAAACTATACATCAAAAAATTTCTATTAGAATCAACCTAATCACCAAGACATGAAAAACAAAAGGCTCACAGATAATGCAGCAAATATCATCCAAATTTCTCCTAATTCCAACTTTTAATTTTCACCATTAAGGAAGAGATATTTTTAAAATTACAAGTAAAATATTATTAGATACAATTCCTATTTCATTATTTAAATTCTAAAAAGTGTGTCTGGCTTTGGAAGCATGATAGTATCAATTAGATTCATACTATTCAATAATCTTGTTAAAAACTGGATTATTTATTGAATATGGATCAATTAGAAAAAAAGAACAAGACAGAAGTTAAGCTAAATAGGGCTGGAGGAATGGCTCAGCAGCTAAAGTGATTGCCTAGCAAGCACTAAGTCAAGTGCTAAGTACCCGAGTTCAATTCTGCAGCACCACATAAACTGGGCGTGGTGGTGCACACTTGTAATCCCAGCACTCAGGAGGCTGAGGCAGGAGGATTAGTGTGTGTCTGAGGCCAACCTGGGCTACAGGTGAGTTCAGAGCCAGCCTGGACTATAGAGGAAAACTCGTCTCAAAAGAAAATTAACTGCTAAGAACTAAGGGTGTAGCTCAGTTGTTAAAGCACTTGCCTAGGAAGCACAAGGCCCTGAATTTGATGCCCCAGCACCACATCAACTGGGCATGCTGGTACACATCTGTAATCCCAGCACTCAGAAGGCTGAAGCAAGAGGATTGCCATGGTGCAAGCTCAGCTTGGGCTACACAGTGAGTTCTGGACCAACCTGTGACCCTGTCTTAAAAAAAAAAAAAAAATTAGCTGCTAAAAAAAAATCGAACTGCTAAACTTTCAAAGTTTACCTAAAACATACTGACACTGAGCTTAATGAGATCTTATGGGAGTCTCTCATAACTTGTTAGAGCTATATATCATTAATTAAGATTAATCCTACTGTCCCTGGAAATGAGGTACATTTTTGTTTAATTAGAACATATCTGATAAATACTTCAGTCGTTACTGTGTAAATGCAGGCTGAAAGTCTCCATTTAAAAAATCAGGAAGAAACAAGAGGCTTCATTCTAAGTGACAGAAGATTCCTCTTGATTTATGCTCTTTCCCTTAGCCTCCCCTCTACTGAATAAGAAAGTCAAAATGATCCATTTGCAGCAGGAAAGGAATCAAGAAGTTATTTCTCTTCTGCGAACAACTTTTACCTCAGTGGCTTTCAGATTTGGAAATATCGTATCAGTGACTTTTGAAAAAGTCCCATCCATGAAATTAATAATAATTTTTTCTCTGTGAACTCTCCTTTCCATATACATTTTATGTGGTTATTTGAGGAAAATCCCAGAAGGGGTCACTCTTCCTCTAACACGTTTACTTGTCACTGCCACCTGCCATATACTTGATCTCTTTGCCTTGGTCGAACCCTTACCTCTTTATTACGTAACAGAGAAATGATAATTTTTTTTTTACTTAAGAGTCAGAAACTACAAGACTAACTTAGATGAGGCATATATGTCTTTTGAATCTTGTGTCACCACAAGGAAACAAGATAAAGTCCCTTTTCAGAACTACTCACAAAAGTTATACTGTATTCACAAGCAGCTACAGTTCTTTAGACACTACTCTCTCAGGCCAATAATCACTCATGAATAAACTCTCATTTTTAAGAGCTCTTCTCTAAGTGAGAAAGGTAAAAGCACCAGGTATTTCTGGACCCCTTCATTGGAAATTGCCCTTCTCTGAATAACGGAAACAGGACAGTTCCTAATGTCTTTGAAAAGGGCAAGAGATACTCTTCACTTTCCAATGTTCCAGCGAAGATGATACATATTGTATTAGTTTGGGTTCTTTCAAAAGGTATAATTTACAGAAATTGTAACAAAAAAGAATTTATTCGGAAGGTTTACAAATCCAAGGATAGAGATACTGCAAGATAGTGACCTGCACATGCAAGAGGTGGAGTGTCTGATGGCTGCTCAACTGCGAAGTAGATCTCCCGTCCGGGATTGCAGGACAGCTGGTGAGAGTCTGCTGCGAGTCTCAGTTGTTCAAAGAACAATGGCAGTGATCAGAAACTGAAGATCGGCAACTGAGGATCAGTGACTGAAGAGCAGCAATGGACAGACAGGTGCGAGTCACGACTGCAGCGAATCTATGATGAAGATCTGTGGCGTGTAGCCAGTTGGCATCCGTAAGCAATTGGGAAGGCAAGAGCTTTCCCAGAGGAAGAAGCTGTAACAACCTTTCTTCTTCCTTACTTTTATACCACTGGAGTTCCAGGTGGGCCTCCCACAACCAGGTGGGTGTTCATTCCTCACTTGCTGGACCACAAACAGTCACTCTCTAATTGAAGCTGGTTCTCAATTCCCAATCTAGGCATGGTTCCCAAAACCTAATCCAGGTGTGGTTCCTGATAGCCTCAAGTTGATATAACCTCTCCAACAGTCACACATATGTTGGACTTATCTTTTTCCCATACAGAAAGCACAAAATTTATGTACAGAATGAATATTTTATTAAAGAGGAAGATAAAAATTTATATTCTAACCTTCTGATATGTTGGAATATTGTTAATTTGTTTGCTTATTGTTACATGGGTATACACATATATAAAAAATCATTAGGTATATATTTAAGATTATAACATTGCACATTTCACTGCATGTAATCTTTTTAGCTTTTCCAATAAGTCTAAGAGTTCTACTCTCTTCCACAAGAAAGGCCACTAGGAGTTGTGGGAATTGTCCCAAAATGCCAAGTTGGCACTTGGATCTTCAAGATCTTCCTCTTCATTTTACATCACCTGAGAAGTCCAGTGCTTGCCTATTTCACAAATGTCACAAAAGGATAAATGACTTTGATTCTAATTCATTCAGAAGGTACCAGCATGAGAATAACAAATGATTAACACATACCCATACCAGCCCTATTTTTCATACAATAAGATTTGCAAATGTGATACAAATTTTAAAAATAATTGCAGATATCAAAGACTCACCAATGTCCAGATGCTATTTTAAGAAATGAAAGTTTCTTAGATTTCCACAGAAAGTACATAAAGCTTATGATGTAAAATGAAGTCTTACCTGCTTGTAAATACTCTGGCTGCAGAGTTGGTGGCAGGCCCTCAGGCAGTGGGTAACCATTCTTCCGGGCCACAATGAGATGAAATGCAGCACAGAACTCAGGCAGGGTCAGAGCTCCATCACAGTCAGCATCACTAAGTTCCCTAAATATAACAGATGTCATGAGTACCTGCTACTGAGACTTCAGCCTCAAACATACAAGCAACTCCCAGGGTCTCTCTGGAAATGGTCCTGCAATATTCCAAAACCTTACTGGTCAACCCCATTTGTAATCTCAGAGAGCCACTCAAGAAGAAAAAAGCTGACTGACAGCACTGGCATCAGTAGCATTTTGTGAATAAAAACTTAAATTCTTCATGTTCTCTGACAGGTCTGTTTATAACACTGAGAACACAGCAAAGAAACTCCAGCACAAAACGAAAAGCAATGCTTGGATTTCCACAGTTGATTGATGGTTATTAAATAAATGCAGGCTGAATAGTGTGAAAAGCCCCAACTCAGTGCTCCAAACAGGCAGAGGAAGATTGAAACCAGCCATTACAGAGTTCACCCAGAATGCAGAATAGGGGCTTCATTCTTCAGCTTTAAGGGAAAACCTTGAGCTTTTCATGTCACATAAATTTTGTAGCAAATTTTCTTTGCTTAAAAATTCCCTCTTGGAAAAATACAAATAAGCTTGATAATTGTGTTTTAAAATAAAACTACCAAGAAGGAAATATTTGGAACCAGTTAAGCCAAAAACAAAGAAAGGGAGTCTTGCAAAGGCATATCTTAACTTTGGGCACTGATAGGTTGGAATACTCTGTTCCAACATATCAGCTGGGCACTGTTTCCCACTGAAAGGCATACACTATTTATTCAATACAAAAGAAAACTACTCACCAAAGCAACTAAGATCCCACAAGGTCTCTCTCTCTCTCTCTCTGTCTCTCTCTCTCTCTCTCTCTCTCTCTCTCTCTCTGTCTCTCTCTCTCTGTCTGTCTCTCTCTCTCTCTCTCTCTCTCTCTCTCTCTCTCTCTCTCTCAGGAATACAGAGGAGAGTATACTTGTATTCAGACAACTACAGAGAAAGGGCTTATACAAAATTATACTAAAAAAGGTGTTATCATTGGAAAGGAAAATATCTCTCAGGTGAGCTCTCTCCTCAGCCCCATTCTCCCCCTCTCCATTCTTCTTCATCTTAAAAAGCACCAGCCTGAAGCAGCTGTTCACCCACATCAGGGAACTGCTTCCAAACCTAGATGGAGGAATACCATTTAGCCTTTGGTAAAAGATAGGAAGCTTCATGCTGATAACGTTAAGGCTGGGAATTCTGCCAAAACAGGCTGTATTATTTTCAAAATCATAATGTCTTTTTTCCCCTAGCTTTAAAATCTAATAAGGCTTATGATTTTTAAAAATTATGCCAGAGTATATTATTGAAAAGCCTAAATCCAGCTCAGAATCCTGGATACAATGGTATGTATGAGTGCTACTGGAATAATTTTTCAACAAAATGAACAAAACATGACATGCAATTATAAATCCTATCGTAATTTTTGTAAATCCTCATAAAAATCTTTTCATAAATATTCTAATGTTTTAATTATATACTTAGAGCAGCATAATTTCTGCCAGGTCTTGAGAAAAAAAAAAAAAACTAGCCCACACACAGCCAGGAATTTTTGGCAGGGAGCATTTTCACAGATGCAAATGCAGAGCCATCTGGACAATCCGGCACAGCCCTTCTGGAGCTGAAGCTGTGACAGCCTCTGCAGAAAGGTACAGCAGATGCTGCAGCTGCAAGGCTGAATGAGGGCCCAGCTTAGAAACAGCAGCCAAATTTACAAAGCTCAGGGGCAGCTGGGATAGTCAAATTCCACTTAATTTCAAAATGGTTCTGGACCTTTTGTTCATCCAACTTTATAAAATATTATTAAGAACAGCTTTTCAAGGTTCTCTTGTTATTTTCCTCAGATCAAGCAGAAAAATCCAAAGATACACGATGTAAGATAAAGTCTCACGTGTCCACAACTGTTTTCCCCCATTTTATTTATATACATATGTGTGTGATACATGTTTACATTGAACTTGAGTATTTTGTGCACATATATATCACATCAAAATTACAATCCCTTGCTCTCTGCTTTTTTGACCATCCCACACCCTCCACAGCCCACTAACATGCAATATCACCCCATGTGGTTCTATGAAATGACTGTATTCTGGGTTTCTCTTATTAGAGAAACCATTTGATATTTAATCTTGTGTCTGACTCACTTCACTGAGCGTGATGGTCTCAAGTTGCCTCCATTTACCTACAAAAGCCTCAAATCTATCTGTCTTTATGGAAGAGTAGTACTCCGTTGTGTACATATGCCACAATTTTTTTTATCCATTGGTCTGTTGATGGGTATCTTGGTGTCTTCCACATTTTATCTATTGTTAGTTGTGCTGCCATGAATCTGATACACATATCTCTGTTATATGATGTTTTTAACTCTTTTAGAAGGATTACCAGAAGAGTTATCAGTGGATTAAATGGGAGATGCAGATAATAATTAGCAAATTACTTTAATAATTAACAAGGTACATAGTATTGTCAGATATTGTTCACTGTGGTTTTCATATGACACTGATTGTCAGAGAAACAATCAGGCTTCTACTTAGTATATTTTAAAAATCACTCAAATAAACCTGTTATAAATGTTAAAGAATGAAAATGTATGGTAATACTATCCTGTTGGCTTTAATTATACTCACCATATATATGAGAGTTCTGGAATGGAAAGCTTTGATTTGGTAAAGAAGTTCTTGGCCACAGAACCTGTAAAAACCATTAGTTAAATAAGCCATTCAGTACTTATATAGTTCAGTTTTTACTTTTATATGCTACTGAATCACCATTTTTTTTCATTCAGCAATCTCTATAAACACATATATAACCACAAACACATTTATTTTTCAAAACAAGTACAAATCACCGGTTGAAAAGAAACCTATGGCAGGTGTAGCACAGACAAGGCCCTGGGCTCAGTCTCTAGCAACACAAAATAAACAAGTGAAATAAAATAAAAGCAATGTAAGAGCATCTTTTTAAATAATATATAGATCAAAATAGAGCAAAAGAACAGCGACATAGTCCACATGACAGATGCAAGTCATATAAATTTCCTACTTTGCTCTTACCAAAAAATCTATAAAATTTTACTAAAACTTTCAAAATTGTTTAAGTGAAAGTATGTTAAGCGCTTACATTTAAAGGGTGAAAAAGTAACACACTGTTAGCATAGAAAATAAGCAAAACAAATAAAACACCATTAGTCCTGTCAAACAGCGATAAAACAGGTAACTTGGGAAATCTTTCTGGTAGGATTTGAGATTTCTTGAGGGCTCTTTGAGGAATTTATCCAGGAATCTTTCTTTAGTCATTGTAAATTTCCCTCTAACAACTGAAAACAGGCAATCACTCCTTTGCACACATTATATGACTGCAAGTCCTACCTATACTTGAGATGTTAGCCCTCACTGAGATTAAAAAAAAAAGTATGCTTCCAGCTGTCAACACAATTTCACAGTTCAAAGCCTCAATTCTAATAAACAACAAAGCCCCAAACTCAGTTTTAAATTAATAAAGCTGAAAGTTTCTTCCATGACAATCACAAGTGTTCTATCAGTAAATGACCTTGAAACAATGGATGAGGATGGGCCATAACACAGACTTAGTTTCCTCTGAAAAATTAAGGGCCAAAGGCAAAGTATCCTAACCCAATGAACCTTCTTCCCAAGTGTCCTGGAAATAATACATGACTATCAGCCATCGACACAAACACCTAGTCAAACATCTGTCAGGACTGCCTTGCAAACCTACTGGCCATTTAGTTTACAGATATAAAGTTACCCTCTCTTCGTTTCAGTCTTCATTTCCCCAGGGTCCGCATTTCCCCTAAGCACAGTAGACACACACCCACAGCTAGAGACCTAACCTGCCTTTACAGAGTACCATAACATCTCAGAGAAATTAGGTAGAGTCCATAGGGAAGTCACAGCTACTAAGTTCAATTGTGCCCTAGCTGCCACCACCAAAGCAGAAAGCCGAGCAAGCCTGAGTGCTCTTTATTTTGACACTAACCAAATAAGAGGTATAAACCATGCACAGAATCCCATCCCAGCCCCACTGCCATGCCACCATAAGAAGAGATTCCACTTATATGAAAAGCCCATAACAGGTAAATCTACACAAAGAGAAAATCAATTAGTGGTTACCTAGGACATGAGGAGGGCTGGAAAAATTGCCAGTAAATCGGTGGTGGAGGGTAATGAAAATGTTCTAAACATAGATAATGTGAATATATTCTGTGACTATACTAAAACCATTGAAGTGCACACTTTAAATGATGAAGTTTGTGATATGCAAATTATATATCAATCATGATGTTTTTTAAAAAGACATGAATTACAATACATAAACCTATCAAGCTTAATTTTTTAAGAAAGGCATTTATTTTTCCCACTATTTTTATTAATATCTATATGTAATACATAGTATTTACAATGAATTTGGTTATTTCATGCACATATGTATCACACTGAATTTACAAACCCTTCCAATTTTTGACCCTCCCACCCCCTCTCTATCCGTTCCCCCAACTCCAGCTATCACTTCATGTGGTTCTATAGAATGTCCGTGTTCCGGGTTTTCCAAGTCAGAGAAATTATACAGTACTTAACATATTTAATCTTCTGCACCTAAATCATTTCACTTAAGTCACCACTCTAACTCAGCTTCCTATTCCTCAAATGGGTCGCAGTAGTTAAATCTTGATGCCTCTTCTCTGAATCCAACCAATCCCTTTATTGGGATATTTACCAAAAGTTTTTTTTCTATATTTTGCTATATCTTTGTTGCTATTCTTAAACCTGGCCTTACTCACCAGATCACGTTAGAAAATAACTACAAGCATGTAGTCCAAAAGACTAGTAAATTTGGGAAAGAAGAAAAAAAAAGTTAAATTTCAAATGCCTTAGCTGAATACTGGAAGGTATGTATTTGTACATTCACAGGGTTATCTTTACATCAATCAGTTTTCTTAGGATAAATTTTCATCAGTGACCTAATAATTGAATTGCTACAATAAAATAAAGTTAAAACTATATCACATTGCTACTTTAAATGAACTTAAATCTATACCACATAAATAAAAGTAACAGATATGAAGGCAAATTTAGTTATGTCAGAATTTTTTAACTTTCATAACATTCTGCTAGATTTGGTTTATAATTTTATCTGTCTATTCATCCATATATTCATGCATTTGTAGTCTTAAGAGATTTTATGTCAATTCCCCATGTTGCATTATTAATTAGAAATTATTCTATTTTGCGTACTACTATGCTATTACTAATAATAATGATGTGGGAAGATTTCATAGATTTTATAGAACAGCTGGTAATGTTTTAAAAGTATAGCAAACAGATGATTTAATTACCAATCTATTTTTTTCATTACATTTTCTCTTTAGATGTTACCTTTCCTCCAAGCTGTTTTGGTGCTGCTTATCTTTCTGCCTCTCAAAGAGGATAAACTCATATTCAACATCAAAAAAGTGAATTGCTTCATTCAACAAGCTTAAGACTGTATCAGTTTGCTACATTAAATGGACTTAAATCTGTATCACGTAAGTATGCTACAGTTAAAGCAATAGATAAATAGCTATGCTCAGTTATTTCAGATTTTTTTGACTTTCATACATTGATTACTCATATTTCATTAATAATTAACATTTTGCCCTATTTGGTTTTTCCTTTTACCTATCAATTCATCCCTCATTTCATGCACAGACTTACTGTTTTCTCACCTCATTCTCCTATAGCTGTTGTCACTTTTCTTCTGGGGTCATTGGTGTCGCTGGCCTCCCTTTCACTTTCTGAATTTCCTTTAAGTATTCTCTCCAATACTGGCTTAGTGGCTGCAAATTCCTTTAAGCTTTCTATATCATGGAAAGTTTTTATTTCTCCCTTTAAATTAAAAGATAATTTTGCTGGATATAGCAGTATTGGTTGGCATTTATGTTCTTTCAATGCTTGGATGACACTGCTCCATGATTTCCTGGCTTTTAGAGTCTGGGCCGAGAAGTCTGCAGTTACCTTGATAGGCTTATCTTTGTAGGTCACCTTTTGTTTTTCTCTTACTGCTTTTAGTATTTTCTCTTTGTGTCAGATTTCTAGAATTTTCATTATGATGTGTCGTGAGGAGGAGCTCTTCTGATCAAAGTTGTTTGGTGTTCTATATGCCTGCAATAGTTCCATGTTCATTTCTTTTCTTAGATTTGGGAAATTTTCTTCCATAATTTCATTAAACATGTCCTTTAAGCCTTTTGTTTTGTCCTCAGTCTTCTCCTGGACTCCCATAATTCTGAGGTTGTTTCTCCTTGAATCATCTATTAGCCGCTGTAATGATTCACTTTCTTTCTTATTTACTTTGTGTTCTTCATGGCTTGTATGTTGCAGCTCAGTCACTTTATTTTCTAGGTCTGACATTCTGTTCTGAAGATGTTTAATGTGGTTGCTTATTATTTCCTGTGTGTTTTTCACTTCCTGAATATCTGTACTCAATTTTTTTTTATCTCTGTTGTGTTCTTCTCTAATTTCTTGTATTGCCTTCATTATCTTCTGGTATATTTCTTCTACAGTCTCCCCTTTTTGCTTTTCAAGGCTTGCTTTTAGCTTAGCTATGTGTTCGTGTAGCTCTTGCACTGTCTGCTTTATTTGCTGCTTCAATTCCTGCTTTAATTCAATATATTTCTGGGCCCAGAAGTTACCATCATTTTTGCCATTTTCATCTTTGGATTCTGCAATTTCAGTATCCCTGGTATCCTCTTCTGGGGTGTCAGGTCTTTTTGTAGGAAATTTGTTACCATGTTTCCTCATGGTTCTGCGATCTCTGGCTGTCTCTGGTGCCCAGGAAAGAAGGGTTTGGTGAAGGCCCAATCTTAGATGCCCAGTCCTCTGACCCAAGGGACAAACAGGGCGATGGAATTCCCGGTCCTACATGCCTCTGGAAGCCTCTGGGGCTCAGGATTGACAGGGTGATGGAATTCCCTGGAAACCTCTGGAAGCCTCTGGAAGCCTCTGGAAGCCTCTGGCTCACGGGATGGACGGGTGATGGACTTCCTGGTCCCAGATGCCTCTGACGTGCAGGGCAGTGGTGAACTGGAAGCCTCTGGCACATGCCGGAGAAACGGGGTGATGATCCCCCTTTTGAGGTGTCTTGTTCCCCCCGGTCCATGCAGCAAAGCTCTCTGCCTGTGCTGGCTTCTCTCCCCCAGCACGGGGCTCTCCACCCTCGGAACAGAGGTGCCCCTGAGCCGTTCAGGGCATCAGCAGCCTTTTTGCCCACTTTTTTCCTCTCTGCCACTTGTGCCAGTTTCTTCCTAGGCCCCATTTAAGGGTGACCCCCAAAGCCCTGATATGCTCTTCTGAGCTTTCTTTTACTCTAAAGTGTTCAGTCTTGGGCTTTTTTTCCCCCTTCTTTAAAAATGTTTCCTGCTTACGTCACTGCCTGTGAAGGCTGCTGAGCCCTGTTTCTGATTTGGGATCCCAGGGCCTTTTCTAGGGGGAGAGCACGCTTCGTTTGTAGTACACACACCTGCAGGTTGGTGTTTCAGAGGCTGGGACCACCAGATGCTGACAATTCCCACTTCTCCAGATCCATGCTTACCTCAGGCTGAGATTTTGGCTCCAGACTTTCCTCCGTCCGTGGTCTGTGGGTGCCGGCAGATCAGGACTGCGCAAAATCGGCTGTTTTTATCCTCCACTTCCAATATGACTTCAGGATTTGTGACCCTCCCGCAGCCTCCTGTCTGTTGTTGGGGTGCTACATCCTCTCCCAACTCCATCAGATGTTCTGGGTCTACGCAAGCTATTCTCTGTCCACGGCTGCCTGCGGCAGCTTCCTGAACTACTAGGAATTTTTTTTTTTTTTTTGGTCTGCTTTCGATGATCCTTCGGAATTTCTGTCCTTCCCCTGGCCTCCTTTCAGTTGTTGGGGGATGCTCCTCTCTTTCCTAGCTACACTGAACACACTTTTTCTAACTAAATTCTCAACTTTTTAAGTGGGTTGATGAAGAGACATTGCGCAGCTCTGTTACTCAGCCGCCATTTTGACCTGAAGTCAAGAAAGGCATTTATGAGCTGAATTTTGTGACATATGACTGTAATCTCAGCTACCCAAGAGGCTTACGCAGGACTGCAAGTTCAAGACCAGCTTCAGCAGCATAGCAAGATCCTGTTTCAAACTCAAAAAATTAAAGGACTGAGGATATAGCTCAGCACTCTCTGGGTTCTAAAATAATTTTAAGATTAAAAAGATGATCAGGGAGATTTCAATAATGAGCACCGACATCCTTAAAAATTCTGTGGAGGCAGTTTTCACATGAACCAGTGAGTGTCAGTTGTGATTATAGTCTTTAAAAGAGACTTCAGAAATACAGCGTGAATATTTTTCAAATGAAATGGTCTAGCAATTGCAATTTAAAATCTTCTAGGCAGAGAGGGAATACAGATAAAATCATTGGTATTATGTGATAATAGGGGTCTGTTATACCAGATAGACCACTTGGGTCTGCATTTAAAAATTCTATAAAATAAAAAGGTTAAAAGAAAATAAAAACATTTTAATAAATACACATTTGTATTTTGCTAAGAATACACATATTTTGTCAAGAAACTCACGTGAGCAGAGGAAAGTTAGCAAGTGGTCAATACATGAAATCTTGTTTCTGTTCTTTTAAAAATCATAATTGTAAATTTAACTTGTTGGAGCTATCCTATTCTGTTTTCAATAGGGTCATTATCATGAATTAGCAAATTATATTTACATTTATATTTACACAAGTCTATTTCAATTACACAACTTACTTTCATCCACACTTCAATATGTTAGGTTACAATTATGAAGAATACAATGTTATTCTTTAAAATTGAGGCATAAAAAGAAAGTTTTATGGATTTTCTTCCATGGTCTACTATTTCATTGTTTGTTCAGTATTGAGCTTGGTAAAATGTAGGCACACAGGAATTAAACCAATTCCACTCAGCTTGAATTTGAGAACATGAACTCAGTAGGAATACATATATCTGAAGACAACCCAGAAGACTTGGCATGTGAAAAAATTCTGGCCAATCTTCCTCCTATGTTTTAATTTCTCTCAGAAAAGCCAAAGAAGATAGATTTGAGCCAAAGAAAACAAGCATGAGTTTGAACTTTTAGTGTATATAAAGGAGGGCTGGGGCATAGCTCAGTGATTAGAGCGCTTGCCTGGTGAACACAAGGTCCTGGGTTTAATTCCCCAGTACCACATAAGCTGGGCATGGTGGCATACACCTGTAATCCCAGCACTCAGTAAGCTGAGGTTGGAGGACTAAGATGAATTCAAGGCCAACATAGACTACACTGTGAGAAGCTCAGGATAGCTCATAGACTACACTGTGAGTAGCTCCAGAATAATAAAGTGAGTAAGCAATTTCACATGTCCCCCGGTGCTACAAGTTAGCATATCAAGAACAACTTCAGTTAATAAGGTCAGAATCTAGACCAGGTTCCCCCAAATTCCCACTTAACCTCTTTAAAACAGAAACATAATTTTCCCCAATGTCACTGCCAACTTCTCTCTGCATGATTTCTACTTGATAAGAAATTCTACCTTAGAAAAAAACAAATTGAAATCAAAGAAGGTTGTCATAGTCATTTTGTCTGAAATATTTCTCAAGATGCTTGCCATTATTCCTGTGAGAACAATGCCTGGAGAACCCATGTTCTCACCTGAAATGAAGGAACTGGGGTCTGGTTGAAGGGACCGGAATTGATTGACATAATATTCCCGCTGCTCTTCTGTTATCCTCCAGGGTTCATCTGGGTAGGTGCTGTTGTTATCCTGAAGTTCCCTCTCCACTGAAAAGGACTTTAATAAACAAGGAAATGCTCAGAGACTCTGCCTTAGTGAAATGAAGTAGAAAATTTAAACACCAATTAAAGTTATTATACATTATTCTTAGTTTTTCTCAAGGAAATAAATTTAACTACTTCAAAACTAAAATGAGACTAAAACAGAAACAGATCTTTATACTCTTTCAAGCTTTATACTCTTTCATATTCCTCAAAGTTGTTAACTGGACTGTTCATGAAATACTGACACTTGGTAAGTGATTTAAAATTTTCTAATGACAAAGAAAGGATAAGATACACAATCATTCTTATATTAAATAATCCATCACATTTTTTCTTTTCCAATCAGGTGAACAGACAGAAAAATAATATAGGTTCTTTTAAAACCATAAATAAAGCCTACTAGATAGAATAGCTATTATCACTTGATGATTTTTTTTATCTTGCATTCACATTGTATAAATTCAAAGTCAAAAGTTACAACTCAAACCTCACTGACCTAGGTCCTATTTGAGTGGCAAGATCACTGACCTTGTCCTTCCACATACATAAGCTGGGAATAATACTTAGTAATAGAGCTTAGTAGTGAGATGAACTGTCATGACACCATTAACAGGGTAGTAGGGGAGCTTCAGACCTACCACTAGAGGGCGAACACGTCAAATTTGAAAATTTAAGAGCCCAGAAAACAGAAAAAGAAAGCAGTACCAAAGCACCATTAGGCCTTAAGGAAAGAAACAAAATGGTGACGTGGAGAGAAGCCAGGACTTTGATCCATCTTGCCCATGTACATCAACAGTAAAGGTCTACCTGCCAAGGGCCACTTCCATGGAACAAAGAGGTAAATATAAAAAGGGTGAGCTTTAGGGAAAAGGGAGATTGGAAAAGGAGGTACTACTGCCAGTGAAGCTTCAAGTTACCTGCTTCTGAGCATACAGTCAAAGAATTAATTGTCAGGAGGGCACCCGACTTCAGAAATGACGGCCATCTATCTTCTCTCCTACTCAAGGCCCCCACCACATATACACCATTCCAGGAATGAATGCATACCAGAAATACTTGCCCCTCCATACTAACAATGCTTGAAGAAAAAACTGGAGACTGTGTAAGATTCTGAGCTGTGCTATAACCTTGAGATGTCACCTTGGAAGTAAAACATCTATCACTTTGACATCTGAAACCTTGGACTAAGGGTATTTGGGGAGGGCCAGGAGAATGACATGAAATGGCACTGGGAGAATGGATATTGCCAGAAGTGTCAACTGATGATGCACCTCGTGAAGAGGTTACATCTCAAAAGAAGAATCTAGGTCCCTAAGGACGGTCAAAAGGAATATCACACTAAACAAGTTGAGAGCTATGTCGTTAGTAATCAATAAATGTCATTAGTAATCAATACATCATGTTCATATTACATAGGTTTCTACTAAATGTCAATCAAACCATTTTTAAATGTCCAGAAAGTCACCTCAAATTCACAGAATACTTTGGTATTTAAGAAGCATTTCACATATCCCTACCTTGCGTAACTATCTCAAGACTTGTAAGAGGTTAGTACAGAAGGTATTCTTTTTCCATAGACTTTAAGGAACTTGCCCACATGTGTTAGCGAACCCCTGCAGGCAGCAAATAGTGGCCATATTTCTTTTTTAATCTCTTTATCTGAGGTCAGGTTCCTGCATATCAGAATTTTTTAACTGGGTTCCAACTATTTGATATTTTGCCATAAATCCTTTATCATTTTAATAACAAAAATATAAAAAAACAAGCAAAGATATTAAAATTCTGAGCACTCAACAGATCACGTAACTTTCCAAAACACTCTTTCAAAATTCCAAAGCTATGCCCTTGCAGCACTTTTGACAGGTGTAGACAGTGGAATGACAGCAATTGGATTGGATTTGACTATTGGCCATATTATATTACGAGGGAAACTCACAGGAACATGGCTCTCCAGGTCAGCTCTGGCAAGAAGAGCTGGAGTAAAAGCACCTGAATATCAGGGCACAGGCAAGAGAGACAAGGATGCACACTTACAAGTGAACAATTAAGTGCACAGAGCTAGATCATGAAGAAGGCAAGGACACAGGTCAAAACTTCATCTTCCCACTTCCCAGTGAATGGAGGCACTGAATTCTGCATGTTGAGCGTTGGCCTGCTGCATCCTCTAGTTGTAAAACAGAAGCTACTATCTCCTGGAATACACTCCTTCCCACCTGATAATGAAGCTGCCCTATCCCATTGTTAATGTGCGTATATGTTCGGTCTTTCTCCAATCCCTTCTCTATTTCCTCTCTTTATCAGCTCATGCCTGGGTCGCACTAGTGACTTCTTAGTAGATCTCAAGTCTATTTTACAGCAGGAATCAGAAATGGACAGGTGAAGGTAACTAATTCCTCAACTTAAAGGCCTACAGAGATGATGTTAGGCTTAACAAAACCTCCTCTACCTAGCCTTCCAGATCCTTATGATCCAGCCTCTTCCTTGTTTGCTCTCAGCCAGCTTCTGACTTCTGAGCCCACATGCTCATTCCTTAGGAGTCAAACTTGAATCTCTTTCCCAGGAATCTCTTCCTCTGATTCCTGCTTGAGCAGACCCTACTCATTCCTCCAGCACCTCTGCCTCAAAGGGCTCTCCATATACTTTCCATGCCCACAGACAAAATTGAGGGCACTGCTGCCCATTCCTCACTGTGATACAAAGACAAATCCAGTCCCGGATTGATCTCAAACCATAACAAAAGTATTTTGAAGGAATGGAGGCATAGCTATGTAGTTTAAGTGCTTGCCTGCAAGTGCAAGGCCCTAGGTTCAATTCCTCAGCACCACATAAGTTGAGCATAGTGACACATGCCTACAATCCCGGTACTTGGGAGGCTGAGTCAGGAGGACTGCCATTTGTTGAGGCCAGCCTGGACTACATAGTGAATTCAGGACCAGCCTAGACTACAAAGCAAGACCCTATGTCAAAGAAAAAATAAAAATAAACAGAAAAGTATTTTGATAAGGTACTACTGAACTTCGTTACTCTAAGTGTAGACCCACCCACATCAGCATCACTGAGGGACTTGTCAGAAATACACTCTCAGGACCCATGCCCATGAGAGAAAGTCCGAGAGGAGGGGTCAGGACTCTGACTTAAAAAGCCCTCTCAGTAACTCAAAGTACACTCAAGTTTGATAAACAGTGTCACTGGACATGCAAGACAAGGCAACCAAAAGGAATGGCATTTGCAAAGACACAAAAACACGGAAGAAAACGGCCATCTCCTGAAAGCAGCTTTCTCGGGCTACATATAGACAAAATATGCTGTCAGTGCAGCAGCATGGATATTAGTGGAGCTGCCTCAAGCTGATTCAGACAAATAGCAGGGCCCAAGGTTAACAGGCCTAAACTGTACCTAGAAGCCTGTCTATGAGTATCCCAAGTGTCTGGGATATTGTTGGTGTTCAACACTAAATATCCACAGACAAATATTAAACAGGGGAATCAAACAATGAAATTTGAGTGTAAAATCACTTCAGTAAGAAGGCAGCAGTAGAGACTAAAGGCAGGAAGAGCAGTGACAGCTGTATCAGCAATCTAGGTCAGAAGCAAATGTGGCCCACAGGTAAGGAGGGCTACAATAGAAACAGGAAATAAAAAATACTATATGGCCACCACCAGGAGGACCATTCCAGGCAGCTCAGCACCCCTCTGTCAGCTGCTAGGGGCCATATCACTGCAGGACCCAGATGCATGAAACCATGTCTTAACCAACCTCCAAATCAACCATAGCAACCATAACATTGACACATTGTGGATAAAGATCTGAAAAGTCAATCACCTAAGAAAATAGCTACTTGCAAAGACTGAAGGCACTGAGAAAAGAGTGCTCTAAGGAGCCTTAAATGTCTAACTAGAAGCCAGAATCAGGAAAGCTATATTTTCTCCTGTACTTCAAGAGGCATTCCCAGTTCAACTCTAGCTCTAGTGGTTTTGTTGGGTGGGAAGAGATATTTGCTACTTAATGCCAATTTTGAGCTCTGCCAGTGTTTTTAAGAAAAATGAAAAAGAGAGAGAGAGAGAGAGAGAGAGAGAGAGAGAGAGAGAGAGATCTTCCACATCTGCCTGCTTATACCACATACATATGGTTCATTATACAGTTTCTCTAGACACAGGAGAATTAGATTTGCTAACACTTAAAATATTCAATCCCTTGGTTTTGTTTCAAGTAAAATGTAAATATTTGGCACTGCAAGTTATTATCTCCAGAGAAAACAGGCTGTTTATAATGAAATACACTTCAAAAGACTCATTAAAAAGTAATACTAGTATTAAAATCCCACAAGGTGACATTTACCCCCAAAGTATCTTTAAAAATCAAGCAAAACTGAATAATATGAATAGCAAAGAAGTACTATCAGGGAGAATGTACAAAGGATATGTATATTGTTTCAACCATAGAACATTTTTGTTTAGAATATAATCCAACCCTGGAGACATCCTGCAAATGTTGTGGCCCAGTAGCCCAGGCATTTCATCCATGAGGGTAGATGATCTTGTAACAATGTCTTTTTGGTGCCATCACAAAAAAAAAAAAAATCATTTGGGGGGCAAAGGCACATGCCAAGCCCAGAGTGAATATTTGAGGAGACATCCCTTGCCAAAAATGCTTTGGAATTAGGATTCCCATCAGGCAATCACTGATCAAAGCATGATTTCTTGAGCAAAGAGACGTGAGAGGACTCAACTACCCAAAAAGAAAGAATAGCTAATAGGCTGAAGAGACTACTCTACAGCTCAAACAAATATTAATCTACCTAAAGAAAGATCATGAGACAGAGAAAAAAAAGACATTTTAGAGGCAAATTATGGTAGTGCTAATATGTGTAACTATGATGGACATCCTTCATTAAGCCAACACCTCACAATGCCTGGTATAACGGAATAACTGAGTGGACAACTCAACTAGAAATAACATTTTCTGGCCTCCACTGAAGTT
The DNA here is from genome assembly GCA_004027205.1 of Ctenodactylus gundi. Lineage (NCBI taxonomy): Eukaryota > Metazoa > Chordata > Mammalia > Rodentia > Ctenodactylidae > Ctenodactylus > Ctenodactylus gundi. The sequence goes on from PVKB01001404.1 coordinate 91,252, forward strand.
AGATGCAGCCATGTCAGAGTCATAACCACTGCAACATGAGCACCAACAACCTGCACCATTTCTTGGCAGGCCTACTGCCCTGCACACACCTCGACATTTGGCCCCATTCACCCACTGAGTGGAGGATGGCAGAGTCACAGGACAGAAGATGGTCTGGTGACTAAATCACCATGTGGACAAAGTTACCTGCCAAATTCTTACTTGAGTGAGAAATATATCTATTTCAGTAAATTATTAAGATACAGAGCATGTTTGTTATAGCAGTTATTCCCTGAACTAATCTATCCTTCAAGCAAAACCAAAAGGAAAGACCTGCCCCCATCCCAATGACAGTCAGTCCTGTACTGAAGACAGAAGCCTGAGCTAACTTAGCTTTGTAACTTTGCAACCTAATAACATTAGACCATTCTGAGCCCAAATTCTTTTTCTATGGTAACTTGTCTATCAGACACCCTATAAGTGCAAAAGGTTGGTTCATTTTTATAGCAGTCTTTTTATGTTTGGTTAGAATGGGTTCATATTTCATGCGTTTGACAGGAGATTACTTACAAAGATGTATAGGGTTAAAAAGAAAAGAGGGCTAAGATGAAACTCTAAGGAAACTGTTAGTAATCCTATCACTCTCGGAGGCTAAGGCAGGAGGATCACAAGCTGGAGCTGAGTCTGAGCAATTTAGCAACTCAGCAAGATTTTGTCTCAAAATCAAAAATGAAAATGGGCTGAAGATATAGCTTAGTGTGAAGGCCCTGGACTCAATCCTCAGTCCCATTTAAAAAAAAAAAAGCAGATAAATAAGGAACGAAGAAAAGGGCTAGAAAAAGAAAGAGCTCAGCAATTTGTTTAACAGTATTCTATTTTATACTTAGTAAATTATGTTTATGCATTGCCTCTTTCATCCTTCCCTACTACAATATCAAGTCCATTAGGGCAGGAAATTTCTTTATTCTGACTGCTACCATATCCCCAGTGCCTGGAAACATGCTTAGTACACAAAACGCATTCAATAAATATTTGTGGAGTGAACAAATAAACAAATGATCAGACAAATTGCCAATCTCCAACTGGAGACAGAAAGGTTAACATAACCTTACTGATAATGACTGAGGCTGAACTATAATACATGCATCTATCAGTGTTACCTAGCATTGTAAAGTCTGGACTGTCCTCACCTACCTGTTAAGTTAGAGAACTTTGTTTTAATATGTGGCACTGATGCTATTTTAATTAACACAGAAAATGCTTATTAGTAACCACTAACTTCAACTCTTCTACCTACACTGCACCAAAAGGACATTTTTCCTTCACAACTTTCAGGATTTTGCTCTTTCCTTAGAGGGAAGGCCAGGAGAGAATACAAAATCAGCAATAAGAGATATTTCGACAAGGCCACAGATTTGTGAAATGGTGCAATGATGTTCTCACCTCGCCCTTGCCAGTCAAGTCAAGGCTACCTATCTCTTCTCCAGGATGTCCTCCCCTTGACACTCAAGGCAGCCTGGGGTCAGACAGGAAACAGATGCACTAAGAACTCAGGCTAAATACATGGAATATTTCTGAGAGTGAGGGTACCAATTGAAAGTGCCAACAGAACACAGGATCTGGGGGCAAAGGCTTGGGTTCAAATCTGAGATGCTCACTTAGTAAGTAAATTATTAAGCCATCAGCTGCCCACCTTAAGAGCAAGCCCAAGGCTCACAGGGCCCTTCCTTAACTCCTGACCACTTAAGGCTCTAGCTATACCAGCCTTTCAGTTCTTCAAATATGTCTTCTCTCCAGGCCATACATGGCAGAGCAGCTCATTCAACATCAATTTTAACCCTTCTTAGTTAGCATAACTTTGTTTAGGGCACAGGCTGGCTAGCTAAAAATGCCCAAACACTTTTGCTGCTAGAGCTCCAGGTGAAACCTAGGTTCCACTAAACAAATATGATCATGGAAGTGTGATGCAGAATCAAGTTATATGATGGAGGAGGTAGGGAACAAAGCCTTCATCTTGCTGGCCTAGGTCATCTGTGATGTGGGATTAGGGTTGAAACTATGGAAGCAGTCTCTGAACTCTGTAGCTTTCTGATAGAAGCCAAGCTCCCTTAGCATTGCATCTCACCTGTGAGGTTTTGGGAATTGTTTCTAAAAGTTCAGAACAGCGTGTATACTTTCAGCCCTTGCAAAGAGTGAGTAGGCTACCCAGATCCCCTACTATAAATCACTATGTGCTTAAACAAACCAAAGGAAATTCATTTGTCCATAATTAAGAACCTTGATCAGTGTGCATCCTCTGTCTAGGCTCTTACTTTCATGTGAAACACTCTTCTCATCTCCCAGCTCCACCCTTGCAATGCCTGTGTAAGTCCAGTCATCCTTTAAAGCTCAGCTCAAAAGCCTTACTTCTCTGAGAAGCCTTTCTCTCATTTTCTAGCATAGGTAGATTCCTTTGTTATTTATTACCAGAGTACCTCCTCATCTTTGTGGCAGTTGTTAGGGTTTTTATTGTCAATTCTACATGTGTAGGTGGGATCATTTGGTTCAAATCCATCTCTTCTAATTGAGTATAAGTGACCTGACAGCAAGTCCATAGTCCTTAGCATTTCTCTGTCATCATGGCTGATCCAAAAGAGTTACTTAATAAAAAAACCAGGTACCTGCAAATGAGTCAATGAAAGATGTAATACCTACCATGCAACACTGTTGGAAAGGCTGTTAAGAGACAGCATAGATGAATCCGGTAAACAGTATCTTAAGAAGAAATTGCATACATACATATAAAATATATCAGATCAGTTCTTCCTACTACACACAAATCCGCACATATCCCCTCCCACCCTGCTTTTTATTTCAACCAGAGGAACTCAGTTGTCTAAGCAGTGCTAAGACATCAAGACACACAAATACACAGTGTTTTCATTTACTATCTCTAAGTACAGAGGATTTCTGAAGATTTAATCTGGACTCATAAGCTAAATAATTCAACTTTATTGCCATGATCATATAAATAAGAAATTCCCACCAGAGGCAGGGCTGGGGTTTTCCAGAACGGAAAAGAATCCTAACTTCCTTCATGTGTCTCAGGTGCCCACAACCCCCTCTTGACCTCTTTGAGGAACAGTTTTCCACACATTCTGCAGCATCTTATAGGTTCAAAGAAAAAGAGACACAGGCCTCAATTTCAGACTATTAAAAATGGCAAAGCAGTAAGAAAACACAAATAATTCAAATGAAAACAAAGGGCATAAAATATGAAAAAGCAACTCACAGAAAACAACACTTTACTAAGGACTTCTAATGTGAAGATGTTCCACTTCAATAATAGAGATATGCTAATTAAATTATATCAACATATAATTTTTCACCTACCAGGTTGACAAAGGTCCATAGTATAAGTCTGTAAGTATGCTAGCATGTTATATCTACAAGAGTATTGAAAAGTAGACATTTCCATACATTGTTGGCAAGTGTGTCTACTCGTGTTGCTTCCAATTTTAAAACTGTGATAGCAAGAAGGGGAAAGGGAAATAAAAATGATTAAGATGCAATATATATGTATATATATGTGTGTATATATATATATATATATATATATATATATATGCACCAATTCCCCAAGTTGAGTAGTTAAGTGTAATTATTATGTACTATAAATGCACACTAGTAAGAATAATTTGGGGGTGATGCTCTTATTTTCCAAAATTCTAAGGCTTTTCTTAACCCATTTAAAAAAAAATACATACTTTCAAACAACTATTTTAAAAATCACAAGTGTGTACATATTTTCACCAATTTCTAGGAACTAATCTCATGTATCTATAAGCAATGCTATTCTAGCATTAAGTGTCAAGTAGAAGGAGCTAGTTAAGTAAATTTATGGAAGATAAACACAAAAAAATTATTTGTTTGTAAAATAGAAAACATAAAGATGTGGTTGAAGGAATAGCACAGCAGTTAGAGTGCTTGCCTAGCAAGCAAAGACCCTGAGTTCAATTCCCTAGCACCACATAAACCAGACATAGTAGCAGTGCATACCTGTAATCCCAGCACTCAGGAGGCTGAGATAGAGGATTACTGTGAATTCAATGCCAGCCCAGGCTAAACAGTGAGTTCAGAACCAGCCCAGACTGTACAGAAAGATCCTATCTCAAAAATTAATTAATTAATTAATTAATTTAAATAGCAAAGATGAGGAAGTACTCCAGGTACTGCTATAGACTGTTATTAAAGAGTATTGTTACGTAAAACATACTAAGTACATAATCTGCATAGTATGCCTCCTTAACAGTAAAAAGATGAACCCTATATTCTACATATATTACTAGAATTACATTTGTAATATTCAAATACAGTATTATATAAATAAAATATTTTGCACAAAACTATACAAAAGAAATAAGTCATGTTACTTGCCATTGGGATAGTAGGTGGGATGGAAGAGTAAGAGACAAATCACTCTGTACTTTTTTGAATGTTTGATATTTCTGTAAAAATCTTTAATTGGTCTAAAGGACAAGCATGTTTAAAAGACCACAACCTATGGACAAAAAGTAACATTTGTGGTGTTCACTGTATAGTCTGCAACAACCAAAACCTTAGAATTTCCCTCAGGGACTTGTGAGGAGAAAGACCATAAGGAGTATTTGTTTTGTCACCCTTTGCTCACTTACTTCTTGAGAACCTTTCCAAAAGGACCCAAGCAGCAGGGAGCACCTGCTTCTGGCCCTAAGTACCTAAAGTTGAACCCAAGGGCAGAGGCATGATAAGAAATCGTGATTGAGTGAAATTAAAGGAAGAAAAGTTGTTATCTGGTGTTCTATAATCTTCTTGTACCTGCAAATTAATTTCTTTTTCTAGATTAGGAAAATGTTCTTACTTCGGTGCTGTCTCCTGCTCTTTCTCCCACAACCATAATTCTGAGATTGGTTCTCTTTGAGTCATCCATCAGAAGTTATATCCAGCTACTTTGTTCATTTCTAATTTTGCTCGTTACTAATTATATTATTTGTTTCCTCAGTCTTTTCTTCAAGGTCTGAAATTCTGTCCTCACAATATTCGAGCCGTCTTCCCCTACTTTCATATATATTTTTTGAATCTTAAATTTCAGCTAGATTTCTTTTCAGATTTTCTTCTTCTCTATCAAAATGCTGCTTCATATCTTGCATTTCCTTATTTACCTCAGCAATGAGACTCGCCACAATATATTATAATCAAAACCTCAGAAATAAGGCTGAGACTGAAGGACTACTTCGAGTCAAAGGCCAGTCTGGGCTACACAGTGAGTTCAGGACCAGCCTGGGCTATAGAGCAAGATCTTATCTCAAAAAAAACTCAGAAATATAAAATAAAGAGAGAATATTGAAAACAGCAAGAGAAAAATAGACATTATTCTACCAAGGCAAACCCATATGAATTACTGCAGTTTCACAATGCAAACATTAAAGGCCAGGAGAGCCTGGACCAAGATCTTTCAAGCTTTAAAAGACAGTAAGTGTCAACCCAGGGAGTTGTATCCAGCAAAATTATACCTGAAAATTGAGGAAGTAAAAATTTTTCATGACCAAAAGTCCCTAAAGAAATTTGCGATTACTAGCCCAGCATTGTAGAAAATACTTGAAGGAATGTTTGAGAGAAGCAGAGAGACAAGCAGCACCAAAAAACATGGAAGAAATCAAACACCTAAAGAGAAAGTGTAACAAAAAACAGATTGGTATGTGAATCATTTGATTGGTATCCTTCTAAAATAGTACCAACAGTCTCATAAAATCTGTGAATCTTCCCCCATAATTATTACTTTAATAATATATAAGTTTGCAAAGCATAATTATATTAAACATGTGGAATTGGTATAAAATCTTTAAAAATATTTATGCATGAAGTTAGGGATGGATAGGTAGGTAAAATGATAAACCAAATCTGGCAAAATGTTAGTAATTACTGAAATGTAAGTAAATAATTTACAAAAGTTTAAAAAATCTAAAATAACTAAGCATGCTACTCTATTGCTTTAAGTGTAGTATACTCATGTGATATAGATTTAAGTTCATTTAACGTAGCAATTTGAGACAGACTTAAGCTTGTTTAACGTAGCGATTCACTCATTTGGTCTTGGATGTAAGTTTATCCTAAGAAAATGGATTGATGCAACAACAACCTGACTATCTTTTGAATATACAAATATTTACATTTCAGTATATTTACCTTTCACTAAGAAATTTGAAATTCAACTTCTCTTTTCTTATGTTTTCTAGCTTTATGAATTTCATTCCTATAGTTCCCTTCTTATGTGGACTGGTGGATGAAGCCACATTAAAGAATCTCAACAAAGATATATTAAGATACAGAAAAAAAGAACTTTTGGCAAATCACCCCAATAAAAGGTTCTGCAGAACCCAGAGAAGAGGAATCAAAATATGGCCACTGCAGCCCACTCTCGGGGTGAGAAACTGAGCTAATAAGTGGCGATCTGAATGGTAAAGTGAGTCAGATGCAGTGATTAAATATGTTAAATATCACATGGTTTCTCTGATTTGGGAAACCCAGAATACATGCATTCTATAGAACCAAATGAATGTGACAGTGGGAGTTATTGGGGGATGGGGAAGGTACTGAAGGGCCAAAAATGAGGAGAAGGGATCATAATATTGATGCGATACATATGTCTACAAAATACTCAAGTTCACTGTAAACATTATGTATTACATATATATTTATAAATAAAATCGTCAAGAAAAAAAATAAATGAAGGAAAAGAGACAACTAATCCCAGCACTACAAAAAGGGGGAGGGGAGAAGAGAAAGAAGAAGAAGGAAACAGGAAAATACTAAGTTAAATAAACATTTTCAAGTTCCAGGCTTTTACATAAATATGGTGCTAATTAGTAACATCTAACATCCCCTCTCCTGTCTTTTCATTACAAAACATGCACCAAAAATACAGCCTATATCCCCAAGTGAAAAGGAAGGGTGACAGAGGTTTCTAAATTCTGTTTGTCACTATTCCATCTATGAAGTAAGAGCAGTCATGAGCACTGAGAATATGTCCCAGAAGACTGCTATATTTATCCCTCAAAAAAAGAAGAAACATCACAGCATATATGTTTAAGGTTCAGAAAATGAGAGTGTTTGGGTTTAAAATACAAGGTAATATTTCTACTTAAACCTGACTAAAAGGATATTTCATTTGCCAAACCTGTCTCCCTACAGTTGGATAAAAGTACATGCATATACTTGTATTTTCTCACACATATGAGAAAACTTATATTCACCTGTATCTGCCTCAAATGCTCTTGGAACAATAGAAAAATCCTGGTTGCCTCCAACGTGGGAAATCAGTAATGATCAGATTCCCATTTCACTGCCGAGTTTCACAGATATACGAGCAATGAATCATTTTTTAAGAATGAAAAAGATGAAAATACATACATAAGAAGATATGAGAAGGGCTAGAGGCATAGCACAGCAGTTAGAGCACTTACCTAGCAAGTAAAAGACCCTGAGTTTGATTCCCTAACATCACATAAGCTGGGAACACTGACACACACCGGTAATCCCAGCACCTGGGAGGCTGAGGCAGGAGGATTGCCATGTGTTTGAGGCCAGTATGGGCTTCATAGTGAAATCAGGAGCAGCCTGGTCCACAGAGCAAGACATTGTCTCAAAAAATACTAGAAAACTCTCATAATACTTCAATCAATGGGGAAAAAGTGTAGATGGATTGAGATAAAGGAGAAAACAAAGAGTGTAGAGGTGGGAGCAGAGTGAAGTTCCCACGTAGAGAACACTGACCAGACATAAAATGGTCAAGAGCTCTTTGCGGCCCTGGTGTAGAAAGTGAAGCAGCAAGCTGCTGTGGCTGAAGTGAGCAAAGGCCAAACATCAGTTCCTGTGAACTGTATTCAGGAACGTGAATGGCATGCTGACAACAATGGGCACAGAGTACAGGCTTGAATCAAGTCAGCAGGATCAGCAGGCTTGTGGAGGGGTTCAATTATGTTTATTTTTTAACTGATACCGAATGCATGAAAAACTATACATATTCATGGGTTACTATGTGTGGTGTTTCAATGTTTAAATCACTGGCCCTTTTATGCTTTTAAGATCTTTTTTTAAGATCATTTTTTCTCTGCAAAGAGGATAAAGAATGAAAGAGGACAAGTACTCAAGCAAAAAGAGTCAGGGGCTGTTATCACAGATTCAGTGACAGAATACAAGGGCCCAAACCAAGAAAAACAACAGGATGGACAAACAGAAAAGTTCTTTGGAAAGTGAAATGGCTGAACTGTCATAAAAGAGAGAGGAGTCAAAGACAATGATCAACATTCCAGGCTATGCTAATTAGATTAGAGAGCCAGGAGAAAATGGGGTGGGGGCGCTGGTTTTGTAGAAAGGACATGTCAGGTGAAAAGCGCCAGTGCTGGTGGGACATTCAGGTGAGGGTGCCTGGCAGATAGAGATACACAGCCATCAGCCTCGCCATACCCAAACAGCAAATAAAGTGAGAAGAAGCACAGGTATCCCTAACGGGAGGGGCAGGCAGTGGAAGGAGCACTGGAAAGATTAGAAAGAGGCAGCACAGAAGCAAGAGAAAGCCAAAAGAGCATGGTGTCATGAACAGCAAACAATGAGAGCATTCCCTGAAGGCAGTCTGTGTCCAAAGCTGCCAAGAAGTCAAATAAGACAAGTCCTGAATACAAGGTAGTTTCTGGTACCTGGCAAAACCAGAGACTGCAGAGTGGAGCACAGGGTGCAATTCTAAATTCTATGTCAGAAAAATTACAATGGTCTACATGTTTAGGATCATCTGTAAAACGGAAACCACAAAACATACATCTAAATACATGATAACAAATGAAGCAGGAAAGGCATAACTTCTTCACAAACCACTATAACCATCCACCACACACAGGATATGCCCCGTATCTGAGATTGCAAAGGAAAAAGTGAAATTCCTAAAATATCAAGCAAAAATATTAATCATTCTAATGTTTGGGCACTGAATTTTGCATAAGCCCCTCTAAATGCCAAGTCCACTGGCAAGTGATCCCTAGAGACCCCTTTCATCACCGAGAGCCATGTCCCTTCCAGTCAAGCAGATTTTTTTTTTTTTACTACAAGGTCACAGAGGAAGCTACAAGAGAAAGAAGGTTGCCAACAACACAGGAATATGACAACCTGGGGAGAAATGGTCACCCTAGCTAGCCTAGCACCAGGCCTGAGGAACACTAATATCCTACCCCAAGAATTTCACTTGAAATTTCCTAATCTTCATGACTATTTTAGGTTGGCATTTTGCTATCTGCAACATGGCGTACAGCCAAACCCAGCTGACAGGCATAAGAAGAAAACCTAAAAACTGCAAAAAGGAAAACATATCAGCCACAGAAACCACAGACTGTTGTCCAGAGCAATATAGGCCCCTTGCTCTCATCGGAACAAAAGAACATGCTTCAAACAGGAAGTGATGCCAAGCAAACACTAAGACAATCAGAATGCTACAATGAACAATTAAATCCACTCTGAGTCACTCATGTTAGAAAAGAAGATGAGGAATTTGCCCCAAAGAACACAACTTGGCTGGACCTGAGCCAAAAGGTATGAAGTATTTTTTGTATTATACTATAAGATATTCTGACGGCCAATGACTGCAAAATACCTATATCCATCAAGCCCCAGCTCTCCCCCATGCTCCAGACTCACAGAACCTACCAAGTCTATTTTTAAATTTTTAATAATTTTAATAGTATGCATTTGCAATATATAATAATTGCATTCAAACTGAGGAATTAGTGCAATTCATACTATACTTCATAAGTTTACTTTCCTTCCCCCTTTTCCACCCTATTGCCCCACCAGTTCCCTTACCCTCTCCACAAAATCTGGTTCCTACCATCACTCCTTATTTATACACTTTTTCCCACCATATATATATATATATATATATATATATATATATATATAATAGATAATGTTTACAATGAACTCGAGTATTTTGTGCACATATATATCACATCAACTTTACAATCCCTGCCAAGTCTTAGCCCTCCCATCCCCTCTCCATCCCCCCTAATTCCCACTATCACACCCATTTGGTTCTATAGAATGCCTGTAATCTGGGTTTCCCAAAGAAAACATAGGATATTTAACATATTTAATCTTTTGTGTCTGACTCACTTCACCACTCTAATCACCACTCTTTAGATCAGCTTCCCACCCCTAGAGTGGGCTGCAGTACCCATATCTTGATGCCTCTTCTCTGGGTCCAGCAGAGTCCTTTATTGGTACAATTTTCAGAAAGTTCTTTTTTTCTATATCTTACTACATCTTTGTTGAGAATCTTTAACATGGCCTCACATACCAATACACATAAGAAAAGAACTGTAACAATGAAATTCATAAAGCTGGACAATGTGAGAAAGAAAAAGAGAGAAGTTATATTTCAAATCCCTTAGCTGAGTACTGAAAGGTAAATGTTTGTTCATTCAAAAGACATTCAGGTTATTATTACATCAATTTATTTCCTTAGGATAAACTTACATCAAAGATCAAATGAGTGAGAACTTAAGTCTATATCAAATTGCTACATTAAATGAACTTAAGTCTATATCACAATATTATACATAAAGCAATAGATATAAGAGCATGCTTTTTTAACTTTCATAAATTATTTACTCACACTTCACTAATTACTAACATTTTGCCAGATTTGGTTTATCATTTTATTTATCTATCCATCCATAAATTCAAGCATAAATATTTTTAAAGATTTTATGCCAATTCTACTTGTTGAATATAATTATTATGTTTTGCGAACTAACATACAATTAAAAAACAAGTATGAGAAAGTTTAACAGATTTTATGAGACCACTTGTACTGTGTTAGAGGGATACGAATCAAACAATTCAAATAAGAATCTATTTTTTGTTACATTTTCTCTTTAGATGTTTCCTTTTGTCCATGTTTTTTGGTGCTGCTTGTCTCTCTGCTTCTCTCAAACATTCCTTCAAGTACTCTCTGCAATGCTGGGCTAGTGGTTGCAAATTTCTTTAGGGATTCTTGGTCATGAAAAATTTTTACTTTTCCTTCAATTTTCAAGGATAATTTTGCTGGATACAACTCCCTGGGTTGACACTTGCTGTCTTTTTAAGCTTGAAAGATACTGGTTCAGGCTCTCCTGGCCTTTAAAGTTTACATTGAGAAATCTGAAGTAAATCAGATGGGTTTGCCTTGGTAGAATAATGTCTGTTTTTCTCTTGCTGCTTTTAATATTCTCTCTTTATGCTGTATTTCTAAGATTTTGGTTATGATGTTTCAAACCAAGTCTCATTGCTGGTTGGAATTATTTAGGGTTCTATAAGCTTCTTGTACCTGAAAATGAATTTCTTTTCCTACATTTGGGAAATTTTCTTGTATGATTTCAGTGAATAAATTTTTTATACCTTCAGTGCTATCTTTTGCTCTATCTCTGACACTCATATTTCTGAGATTGATTCTCTGTGAATCTTCCATCAGCTGATTGTATCCAGCTACTTTTCTCATTTCTAATTTTGGAGTTGTGCCTAAGTATAGCATTTGTCTCCTCAGCATTGTCTTCAACGTCTGAAATTCTGTCCTTATAACTTCCCCTGCTTTCGAATGTATTTTTTCATATCCTGAATCTCAGCTAGATTTCTTTTCAGAATTTCTACTTCTCTATCAAAATGTTCCTTCATATCTTGCATTTCCTTATTTATCTCAGCCAACTTTTTACTTGTGGCTTCTCTATGCTCAAAAAGCAAACTTTGTCTCCATTAGGACCACTATTTGTTTAGTAAATTCCTCTATAAGCCCTCAGATCATTGCTTGCATTTCTTTGAGAATATTTTGCTTAAACTGGTTGTTTGACTCATTTATTTGCTTTCTGACTTCCTTCCCCACGAGTTCCACTATTTCAGAGCCCATGGCATCAGTTTCTGGGGTCTCAGGCATTTCGGTACATGTCGTGTTGCCTTATCTTCTTCTCATGTTTCTGTTGTTGAGAGATTTCACTTTAAAGCCCTAGCCAAAAGGTTTCTTTAATGAGTATGAGGGTGTGTGGATGGAGCCAAAATTTCTCCGAGTTCTGTGCTGGGAGTAGGTAGTGAGAGAGGACCTAACAGGCCAGTAGCCTCTGAGGTATTTTGTTCATCCCCAGCTCTCTCAGCAAAGCTCTCCCCCCTTTCCTTGCTTCCCTCCCCCAAGGATGTTGTTCTCCACCCTCGGAGGTACTCCCACTACACCCAAGCCTTCAAAAGGTTGGCAGCTTTTCTCTTATCTCCACAACTATCTCTTGTGCCAGTTTCTTCCTAGGCACTGTTTAACAGTGACCCCATAAACCCTGACATGCTCTTCTGAGCTTTCTTATACTCAAAATAGTTCAGTCTCGGGCTCTGTTTTTAAAATGGCTCCAGCTTACATTATTTTCTTTTATGGCTTCTGAGCACAGCTTCTGATCTGGGCTCCAGGAGGCCTTTTCTAGGGGGATCTTGCATTGCATTTGTTGTATGCACTGGCCACAGGCTAGTTTTTTGGAGTTTGGGGCTACCAGCTGCTGTCATTTCCCACTTCTCTCTGATCCTTGGATCCGTGCTTACCCCAGTCTGAGGTCCCAAGCATTCTTCTGTATGTGGATGCAGGCAGCTCAGGGTGCTCAGTTGGCCTGGAGCTGCTTCCTGGACTGCTGTTTTCCTCCACTTCTGATATTTCTTCAGGATTTCTGACCTTCCCATCATCTCCTTTCAGTTGTTGGGGTGTTCCCTCCTCTCCTAGCTTGGGCAAAGTTTCTGAGCTCCAGGCAACTATTCCTCCATCTTCAGATGGTGGTGGCTCCTAGCCGTTCACAGTCAGCCTGGGGTAGCTTTCTGGGCTGTTGTTTGCCTCCCCCCCCCCCCGAACCCCGCCCACCATCTCTTCCAACATTTCTTCAGGATTTCTGATCTTCCCTTGGCCTTCTTCCAATTATTGGGGTACTCCTTCCTGTCCTAGCTACACTGAGCAGGCAGTTTCTTACTCTATTTGCAACTTTTTAAGTGGGTCCATGAAGAGACATTGTGCAGCTCAGTTACTCAACTGCCATCTTGACCCTGATTTTCTTAAATTAGAGGAATCATGCAATACTTAACCTTCCATGTCTGATTCATTTCACTAAGCATGACAGTCTCAAGGGGTATCCATTTTCTTACAAACAGCACAACTCATAATAGCTAACGTAAATCTAAAAAGTATCCAATGTGTCTATCAATTAATGAGTGGATAAAGAAAATATGGAGTCTTACCAATTCTTGTTCACTAGTCAGGGCTCTCAAAAGCTCATTCATTTCCTAATATCCATATTGAACTTACGACACAAGTTCCTCTTTTCCCGGCATCAGATGTCCATCCAGTGCTTCCTACCTCAACAGACAACATCATCATACACCTGTTCCTGAGCCCGTATTGTTCAATATTTGAACTCAAACCTTATTACTTCCTAGCTGTGACCTTGAAAAAACAATAAATAAGGTATTTAAACCTCAGGTTTTGTAGCCTAAAAAATAAAATGGGAGGGCTGGAAGGAAAAATGAGTGGTTAGAGCACTTGCGTAGCAAGCACAAGGCCCAGTTTGATTTCCCAGCACCACATTAAGTTGGGCATGGTAGCACATGCTTGCAATCAGAGTACTCAGGAGGCTGAGGCAGGAGGACTGCTGTGAGTTCAAGGCCAACCTGGGCTACATAGTGACTTCAGAGCCAGCCTGGACTACAGAGTGAGTCCCTGTCTCAATAAAATAAATAAAAACAAAATTAAAATTGGGATACCAGTAATAATCTGAGAAGATAGTTATGAGCACTGGAAGAGCCAATGTGTACAAAATGCCAAGCATATGGAACATCTTCCCTCCCCCCTTCTCACTCCCCACCTGGCTAACACCTCTGTATTCTTGTCATTTCAACTCAAATGTTACTCCCCCTAGAAGCCTTTCTTAAGCAGCTCCCATCTGTTCAGGCTAGGTGATAACTCACTCCATTTTTCTTCCTTAAAGTACCATATAGTGTCCATTCACATCACATATTATAATTACATATGTACTTTGTGATAATAACCATCTCTACCAATAGCCTGTAAGCTCCAGGAGGGTTATACCTCATCCTGTATCCTCAACACAGTCTATCTGCTACGTAATGGGCATTTACTAAATTTTAGTTGATTAAAGAGCTCAAGAACTATCAGAAGAAAAGGGGACCAAGAAGTTTTAAGAGATGTCCAAAGCAATAATCCAGGCAAGCATTCAAAACTACCCCTTCTAAGGAGGAGAGAAACAGAGCCCAGCAAGCTCCATCCTACCTGTGCTCATGTGCCCATCATCCATACTATTCATAATTTGTAGAGAACCAGAACACATTCTGTAGGAACCTGCACAGCCACACCTGGAGAGTTTTGGGATAAACTCCAATGCCTCCCCTACTGTAAACATGCCTCCACTAAGGGTGTGATTCTTGTGTTTAAAAGAACATATTTTTGTACCACAGGATCTCTAAATGCAGCCAACTATGACATCTGGGGTTCAGCTGAAGAAATAATTGTCTTTTCTAACTTGGGGGTAAACAGAGTTGTACTGGACTTAGAGAATGGCATTTTGATTCTCCGCTGTGGTGCCAATAAGGGTTGTCTTTCTCTCTCCCTTCCTCCCTTCTTCCATCCCTCCCTCTTTCTGTCCCTCCCTCCTTCCCTGTTTCTGGTAATGGAGATCAGGTCCAGGGAATTCACACTGAGCTACAACTCCAGCCCATTTTTATTTTAGATTTTGAGACAGGATCTTATTAAGTCTCCCAGGCTGGGCTCAAACTTGTGACCATCGTGCCTCAGCCTCCCACAGTGTTAGGAATATAGACCTGTACCACTGGGCCCAGCTGGACTTCTAGGAACGTGTTTGGGGGTAGAGGATGTAGTTTACTGGTAGAACACTTGCCTAGCTCTGGGTTCTACTTCCAGCACCACAAAAAAAGTATTTTTTACTTTATACCCAATTTTTGTTTATACAGCAACTCTAGAACTTAACCTTCCTATAATATGGGATTCTGTTGGGGAAAATACTTAGAAGTACAATTTTCAGATCAGATGAACCTGGATTCAAATTCCGGCTCTGTCACTCACTAGTTAGGAATAAAACAAGAACTAGTTTGGCCTCTCTCAGACATACGCAACATATCTATAATAGTGATAGCAGACCTTGAGCTTATGATTATAGAAAGCATTAAATATATTATCTACCATCGAATTATTATCTTTAAGAAAGTTCTTGGGGCAAGGGGCTGTAGGAATGTCTCAGTGGTTAAAGTGCTTACCGAGCAAGCACTCAGGCAAGCACTAAGTAACTGAGCTCGATTCCTGGTGTGGAAGCACATGCCTATAATCCCAGCACTGTGGAGGCTGAGACAGGAGGATTACTGTGAGTCCAAGGCAAGCCTGGGATTCATAGTGAGTTCAGGACCAGCCTGGGCTATAGAGCAAGACCCTGTCTCAAAAAAGAAAAAAGAAAAGAAAAGAAAGTAGTAAGTTCTGGGGCCAACCCACTCAGAACCTCTTCCTAGACAGTGGGAGCTCTTATCCCTCCATACTTTCTTTCTAAATAAAGACCTGATGTTCTACACCTTGCTTCCTTTGTTCACAATTTCATTCATGTGACCGGAAGGAAGGAAGGAAGGGAGGGAGGGAAGGAGGAAGGAAGGAAGGAAGGAAGGAAGGAAGGAAGGAAGGAAGGAAGGAAGGAAAGAAAATGGAAGGAAGTTAGTTCATTCTTTGCACACAGAGAACCATCTCAGAAAATCAAGATCTGCACTATATCTAACATTGTGTCCCATCCCCAAAAGATATTTAGTGAACGCCAGGATCTTCCTCAGACCTTGCTTATTTTGTTCCAAACTAACAGCCTACTCCTTCATGGGCGTGTCTGGCACCACTCTTCTGAGTATAACTGTCTGCGTATAAATGATTGTTCTTCCTGAGTTATACAAGTGAAATGTTATACAAATCACCCAACTTCCTCTCATCTTTAGTGTTAAACAATAAGCCTAGTTTTTTGGTAATTTCTCCCCTATGTACACATGCATGTACACACGTGCACATGCACCCACACATGCACTGTTCTTAGAGCAGATGACTTTCCTAGCACAGAACTCAGAGATATTATACAAGACAACAGCTTGAAGACATAGAAAAAATAGGAGCTCTTTATCCTAAGGAAAATAGGAAAAAAGAAAGCTGAAATTGTCTAAGCTGTGGTATGGTCAAGAAAAGCTGGATATTATTTGTACTTTTGCCATAATATTTATTTCGTGTCTATCACATATAAAAAACAGGAAGGTAGACTTCAAGGAGATGGGAAGGGAACCTGGGATGAGGGAAAGATGGGAGGTTAAGGAACAAGGGGAAGCTATATATATATATATATATATCTATACACAGACACACACATACATATATATAATCACATATGCCAATTCCCCATGATGAATGCAATTATTAAGTATCACCAACCTATACTAATAAAAATAATAATTATGAGGAAAAAGAAGCTGTAGTTATTGCCATTAGTACAGTAACTATTTTCCAAATGGTATCATCCTAGACACTAAGACAGAATACAGCACTACTACTGCTGCCTTCCAAAAGGTTGTAATATAATTGAAAGCAGAAAACAGTTGTTATGAACTAAATAAATAACAAAGAGTAAGGCATAGACAAGACAGGCTGCTTGAGAAAGAGTGAGGCCTTCCCAAAGAAGATGCCTGATGACTAGATAGATGAAGGTGGAAGGATTTCAGACACATTAAAGATTTATAAACCTGTGTGTTTCATCATAGAGATACTGAAATAGGGTACAAATAAACATAGTAGGAAAGATTTATGAAAATATACAAGCAATAGAACAAGAAATGCAATTATTTGTAGGAAGAAATAGTGTTACATCTTCCTTGTAAAGAAAAAAGAGGGCCCATCAAAAAGCCACATCCCCAAAATAACAGCCCACATCATCATTTACCCGGATAAGGGAAGCCTGGTGTCGAAGAGATTTGGCTCCTGGACCCCCAGACGAGGGTCCTTCAGGCTGGACAAGGGGCTGTCTGGCTTCATAAGGAGCTGAAACAACAGAAGACAAAGTTAGCATGGTATGGTATTTTACCCAAAAATTATGACTTCACACTCAACGTGAAATGGCATCTGTGTTTCAGAGAAGAACTGGCAAAAAAAAAAAAAAATTAGAGGATATATTAATAGGGCCACCTAGGACAGAAGAACCCTAATGTTCTTGGGCACGATTTCACCAAACAATCTAAGACATCCAACCAATTCATGACAAGGTAGGAAAATATTGACATCAGGTGAAGATTAGAAATAAAGTGTGAGAGAATTTTAAATGGGATTGAAAAAGAGAAAAAAATAGCTAGAAAAGTGCCATGTTATAAGTGCTCAAATTCCAGTACAAGGTAAATGTAATATATACCCATTTAAATGTCTTCCCTTCATCATCCAACACCCAAATAGGAAAGTAGCATCCATTTTGAACCAAAGAATCAACATTATCACTTATATTTTAAAACATAAATATCACTACTAACATTGCACAAAACCAAGAAGAGAAAACACAAAATGAGTAAGTGTATTTTGTTTATTACGCCAATATTCAATAACCAGTTTATGTAAAAAAAATAATTTTGCCACTTTTTTAAAAAACAAGGAACAAAAGTAACTGAGCTATTTTACTCCTTTTATTTCCAGAACACTCAATAACGACCTTGCCAATACAGTAGAAAGACAGTTATACATAATCAGATAATATTCAGTTTTCACAGAAAGGAAAAATTATCATCCAAGTTAAAACCATTTCTCTATGGGTAATAGTCTGAGTTTTGGAAATGATATAAATACATAAAATGCAATCTTTTTGTAGCTGAGTTATAAATAAGATTAGGTGGAGAGCAGCACAGCCTGTTACAGCAACAAGCTTAGCATGGTTTGAGCTTTCTAAAATAAAATAAAACAACCGCACATGAAGAACAACCAGCCACGTTTGGCTTCACATCTGCTCTTTGTATTTCTTCCTAGCAACTGGAACACAATGTTATAATGCATTAAATATATGAACCCACATTAAAATATAAAAATTATTGCCTGGCAAACCATTAAGTAGATTTTTAGAAACTGCTAAGAATGAATATAAAAACCACACAAAAACATACACAGAAAGCACACAATCCAAATCTTAAAAAGTAGGTCTCAGCTGGTAGGCAGGCACTGTCCTGTGTCAAGTAGAATTTTAAAAAATCATTCCCTGTTGGTGGAACACCAAATTAAACCCTTCATACCAACTGCATTCTGCCGAAAGGTTTTAAACAAAGTAAACAGCTTGGTTGAGAGCCTTGTGATCATGACCTTTCCCTGGGAAATGAAGCCCATGAATCTCTTATGCCTCTTCCCATAAGAGGGAGAAAAGCTGGGCCCAGTGGCACAGGCCCATAATCCCAGCACTCTGGCAGGAGGAGCACAAACACCAAGTCCAGCCCAGGCAACTTAACAAGACCGTCTCCAAAGCAAAGGAAAAAAAAAAAAGATAGGCAGATTTGTACCACCAGAGAGAGAGAGAGAGAGAGAGAGAGCGAGAGAGAGAGAGAGAGAGAGAGAGAGAGAGAGCGCAATTCTTCTGCCGAGGGGAGGAGGCCACCCATCTGGTCTTAAGTTCCAGTCCCTCACCTATAAGGGCCTTCCCTTGGTGAGACAGACATTATTTCATTAATAAGTCTTGAATGAAGCCTCATTTTTGAGAGGAAGAATTTCTTGCCCTAACAGTGTGGAAAGCCTGGGCTGGCCAATATTCCTGTGGAAAGAGAAATGTCTAAAGCCTATCTGGCCACATGTTTAAGACATGTGCTTCAGTCAGCTAAATGAGCTACAAAGCTGGTATTCAGGCTGTCTTTCATCCAGCTTCTGGCTCATTCTGCAAGTATATCTAAACTCAGGAGGGAAAAAGGTAGGTGTTACTTACGTTACCTCAACTCTCTTTCCTCCTGAGCAAAACCTGAAACATGCAACTCAATACAAAGCGAAGAATTCTTATTCCCCTCAAAGGAGGCTTAATATGAAACCAGAAGTACTATTTGTATTCAAGGAGCGGAGAATTTTTAAAAGCCTTAAGATTTCATCACTCTGAATTTCAGTATCAAACTAGAACTCTTTGATAGTTTCTTATACACCCATCCTAATACCCAGTGAAACTACTCCTAGGTCACAGAGAAATGACAATAAATATGTCACAAAAACTTGTGCACAAATGTTCAAAGTATCCTTATTCATAACAGCCAAACTCTGGAAACAATTCACTTGTCTGTCCACAGGAGAAGGATCATCAAACTATGCTACACTCATACAACAGAATCTACTAATAATAAAACACAAAGAACTACTGATACAATAAGGATGAATATGAAACCTTGTGCTGACAGGAGGTAGACACATGTAAGTACAATCATTCTATATTTCCATTTGTATGAACTTTTAGCAGAGGCAAAACTAATCAACAGTGATAAAAATCTAAACAGCACCTGCATGGAAGGAGCTATGACTATCAAGGTATATCTTTGATGTAACAAAAATATTCAGTTTCTTAATGAACTGGCAGCTACATGAGCACATCCACTTGTTAAAACTCAATTGCTGGAGGAATAGCACAGCGATTATAGCACTGGCCTTGCAAGCCAATAGCCCTGACTTTGACTCCCCAGCAGTGCATATACCTGGTATGGTGGTGCATACCTGCAAACCCAGCACCCAGAAACTAAGGCAGGAGGACTGCCAAGTGTTGAAGGCCAGCCTGGACTATATAGTGAGTTCAAGACCAGCCTGGACTTCAGAGTGAGTACCTGTCTCCAAAATAAAAAAAAAAAGACTTAAAGATTTAAAATGTGTGCATTTTATCATACCTAAAGTTTACCTTGCTTTAAAAAAAAGGGGGGGTCGGGTAAAAAGAATTGAAGGCATGAAAAGACTCGTCTTGGATGCTGAGAGCCTAGGAAGATAGAGAGAAGCAGGCTGCCTATTTAGTACCAGCAGAACTGGGACCCAATTTGGATGGAATGAGGAAAGGACTAGGTAGGAGGATTATCAAAGGTAGAACATGGTGACAGGCTGACTCAGTATAAGAAAACAGATTCACTTGTGAATTGAAAAAGTCAACTTTCAAGCCCAAATAAGATTCCAAATAGGAAAAAGACACACTCCTAAAACTCAGAAAATCAGGTCAAGGAACATACAAAAGGGAAATGAAAAATTCTCAATGCTATTTAGTTTTAGACACCAAAGGGATATTTAGTAATTTTTTGTTGCTATCCATTACTAACAGCATCTTCCATCTGCATAAGACTCAATTTCAAAACAGATTTTATATTCATGCTCACTAAGTCCTCATAACACCCCTATAGAACACTGTGACTCTGTTTTAACAGGAAGAGAAGACCATGGCTCAGAGAGTGAAATGGTCTGCCTGGAGCATGCTGCTAGCCCAGAAACTCACACCTTATGGTTCTCAATGAAAGCTCTTTCTATCATGCCATACCTGCTTCTCTCTGGAAGACCTTTTCTCAGTTCAGCCTAGCACACATTTTTTTTTTATTTCTGTGACCCTCTAGAAGTTTTTTTCAATGCAGCAAATACCTGAAGAAACTTGGTCATTTTCAGCCATAACCCATAAAATTTACAAAGGGGGTTATAGGATATCCAACTGTAGAATACCTTAAAAATTAATCACATCTTAAGCTGGGAATATGAGTCCAGGAAGGACAAGATACTGCAATAAACCTATGAAGCTTTAAACATTGCAGTCTGTGCAGCCAACTCTGCAAGTCATTCTGGGACCCACCTAATGTATTTTTACCACTGACAAAGTCAGCAGAGCATAAATGTTAGCAGGCAGCCCCACAACTGTGTATGTTAAGGCTTCTGAGCAAGACGCTACCCCTAGTGTTTCTTTTATCATTATTCTGAAACACGAGAGTTCAATCTTTTCATTTATGTACTCAATCCTTACAGGTTGACCCAACTCTTCTGCTTTGGCATACTTAAGATTTTTAAAGAAACTTCATGAAAGCAGTTACTGTATAAATATGTTTGCAGAAAGGAATAATCCCCCCAAAAATGCAAGCCCTTAGAGTGCTATGTTCCTGTTTAATGAAATGTGTATATGAAAAATTAAATCATCTAAACAGTTTTTCACATGCCTAAAGATGAACTCATTTATAAAATAAGAGACAAAGGATTACTGAATAGGTTTAATTTCATTTTTTTAAAAACCCTGCTTAAGAATATAAAATTAAATAGAGCCATGTTTTCAAAAACAAGAGTAATCAAATCAGGAAATTAAGCAGCTGGTCGCATTGCTGCCTGGTAGATTAAGGAGTCTCTAAGATACTGCCTGGGACAGCTGGCCCCCAGGTCACTCTTACCTGGATGCACCTGCTCTGTGCTGCTCCGCAGTTTGCTGTAACCATGGCTCAAGGGCACCCTCTGGTAATGAGGCGGGGAAGAAGGAGGGGAGGCAAGAGGCGACATCGTGGGAGACTGTGTTTCCTGCTTCAAAAAATCAGAGCAAAGTTCAGAGGAGATCACTTGAGAAGTCTGATATTCTGAGCTGCAGTTAAGAAGCATAACACAACTCTACAGCTGGTGACCTAGCTGAATGAACAAAAGGGGAAAAAAGATTTCTTCAAAAATGCAGCATGGTTAGAAGACAGTGTCTGAGAATTCAAAAGTCTCCCAGAGAATAAAGGCTAACCAGCAGTGGGTCATCTAAATTATGAAAACCAGCCTGAAATAGTTTCATTTATTCCAATAATATTTCCTTTGGAAAATGAAAGACACTGATCACATGAAATAATATTCATATCCCCCAATTGTAATTTCTTTGTGGATAGATTCAGCTTTCATTCATTAATAAAGATACTCATTTCCTGGATTTATACTTATCAAGTCCTCCAGCAAATGTAATAAAATTATATTGTAAATGCTTAATTGTCAGCTTGTTGCTTTGTTTTATACTGCAAAACGATACTTTATGAGATACTTTATGAGTAAGCCACTCCAACTAGCCTAATCTTAACTACCAGGATGAGAAGCCTTCACAAGCTACAACTTGAAACCCAGCTCAAATATGAACCTGATATAGGACCCCAGGCAAAATACGCAATTTGACCTACTGCTAGCTTTCCTCCTCTTTTTTAACACTGCCAATAAGGCAATAACTGAGGTACCTAAGTAACAAAGAAACAACATTTTTACAACATACTATATTGGCCTCTTTAAATAAAAATACACAACATGAGAAACTGGTCAAATGGTGCTCTTCAAGAAAAGGGAAAATATATTTGTTAGAAGTGTGTGCCCCCACCCACAGATGGGTGGGCCTAGCAAAAACCCAACCTGAAGCACATAGCCAGGAACAGGGACTGGAAATTTCCCAGGGTATCAACCACTGTGAGATGATCGAGCCTCATTCCTTTTGAAATACTGATGGGGAAAGAGAAACAGTGAGTAGAAAGGCCTATATTGTTTCTCTTTCTTTCTTTCTTTTCTTTCTCAGCACTGGGGATTGAACCCAGCCAGGGCCTTCACACTGGGCCAAACCCATTTACATGCTATATTTCAAGACAAAGTCTTGCTAAGTCTTTAAGTTGCCTGGGCTAGCTGCAAACTTGTGATTACCTTGACTCAGCCTTGAAGAGTACTGGGATTTACAGATAAGTGCCACCACCTCCTGCTAACCCCCACTATTTTAAAATGTTCCTGAAGAACTGATTTAAAAGATATCTCAACAATTAAATTAACAACACATATAAGTGTTTAACAGGATGTGCTATGCCTCCCTTAACTAGAAAGATAAAACTTCCACGGCAACATCACAGATATTTAACCTAACAGGTTAAGTCATGAGTTTGTTTTCTGACATGATCCTTTTTCATTGCAGTTTTAAAATATTTTGGTTCAAATCTTATTTAAATATAACAAATTTTTTGTACAGAAAACACTATGTGGGCTTGGGGCTATAGTTCAGCAGTTAAAGCACTTGCCTAACAAGAACAAGGCCCTAAGTTCAATTCCTCAGCACCACATAAACTGGCTGGAGCCTGGCTCCCAAGTAACTTCAGGACCATCCTTGATTATAGAATAAGACCCTGTCTCAAAAATAAATAAATAAATGAAAAGAAATAGGAAACACTATGTCAAATATACTTTGACTCCTCTGCATCATTCAGCCTCCCTTATGAGCTTTATATTATTCATGCCCTCAAGGTCTACCAACGTGTAGATTATTTATCTCTTCTGGACTGGGCCACTCTTCAGGGATTTCAGTGTTTTATCTCTACCAATCATCATCTGACTATTGCAACTAGTGGCCTAATTTCCAAAGCCTGTCCTTCCTATTCTGGTTCTAAATCTGTTAAATGGGCAATAGTACCATTTCCCAAGCTAGTATTCCTAATATGTTCCCCAAGAGAAGATTCCCTGGTGAAAAGAGTTTAGTAAAACCATGTCTCCAGGCCTCTTTACTGCAAGACTTCTTGGGGTCTGTGCTGTACCAACATGTACAATAAGTTTCTAAGACTGAGGATTTAGTCTTTCCCCTAAGAATGGGATGTGACACTGCATTCTCCACACATATTTAACCCTGAGAAATTTTCTCTCCAGATTTCCTTTAGGAGGAGAAGACCAATTAATTCCTAGAAGTCATACATCAAAGAACCCATTTAGAAAACCAGTGACCTAGAGAAGGCAAACAAGTGCATTAAATCAGCAGTCTTATTTTAGGCATGATTTTGCACTGAAATGGGTTCTAAAGAGACCATGGGTGACTCACAGTTATTCCTATGTGCTTTCCTCTTTTTCTTGATACAAGAAAACTTTACTGGTTCACTTCCAAGTCTTTAATTGTGTTCCAGATGGTGAGATTTGCTGGAAGCCCAACGACAGATGAGAGGCTCTGCCACACAAAGTGTCTTGGCCAGAATCAAAGAAACATGCATAATCACACTGTTTACCTGTTTTTCCTCATCGTCCATTCTCTTGAAGGAATTTTTTTCCGTGGTTAGATATGGAATCTGTACCTTAGTTCCATGCAGCTCAGCTGGGTTCCCAAATCGCATCTCACCATCATTTTTTGACATCATAAACCGAGGCAGAGGCAATTCTTTAGGACCAGAATCAGAGAAACTAAAGTAAGCCTTTATTTAAAAACTGCATAAAAGGGGAACTCAATCACCAAAAATGAATCATTTTTTAGAAAAATTCCAGAGCACTAAATATAGATTAAATTTTGATTTAAGCACAATGATGACTCCTATAATAATGTCATGATAGAAAAATGCTATTGTTTGACCAAGGTGTTCTTGTTTAACATTTTTCAATGGTACTGAATCACTGCAAAACAAATTCAGTCACAAACTCGCTTCATCATTTATTCCAGTGTCAAGAAAAACATATGATAAATAAGTGACAAATGGTAGCAGATTAAACTTATATAATGTTTAAATATGCAAGGTACAGTATTAAGTGCTTTAAGTATTAACTCATTTAATAAACCTCATGACAACTCTGTAAGATTAACTCCCTTTTCAGATGTGGAAACTGACAAAAAAGGTCTATGTACAAAAAGAGAGTGAGAAAGTCCTTGTCACCTTGACAAGATACATATGTGCACAAAATGCTCACCTCCATTGTAAATCTTAAATTTTGCATGTATACATATCAATAAAATGGAAAAAAGAAATATCTATATATAATGTTTCTAAGATCACACAGCTCATCTGTGGGTGAGACATGGTTTGAACTCAACCACTCTGGTTTTTAACCATGACCCTACCTTAAAGTCCCTCATTCCCAGTGGAAACTTGCTGGGTAGGACAGTTTCTTACTCAAAGTAATTCTTTAAGGAATTTTCACACTCAATCTCCAGTTGTCTTTTGATAAATAATGAGGAAAATGGTACCAAGTTAGAGCAATCTGTCCAGTGTTCAGCCAAATTCTAATGTCAAAATCATTAGCTACTGATAATGTAACAAAGAGCTGAAATGCAAAAGTCTGGTATATTTACTAGTCTTTCAAATTTCTGGCAAAACTATTTTGAAAATGGAAATGATGCTTTGGCATAGTGAGTTCTCAGCACAGCACATCATACACAATCACATAACACAAAGATCCACAAAAATGGGAATAATATTATGGATTATCTATAATGATTTGCATCTGTATCCATTGTTCAGGATAAAACTCATCAGTGTGCTTTTGCACTTCTATTCCAAAAAAGCACAGCTGCACTTCCACTGATTGATGCCGTGCTACAGCCAGCAAACATCTTAGCAACAGCAAGTATCCTAGCTCCCTAAGCAAAGAAGGCCTCTGGTTCTCTAATACCCACATCATGTTTATTTTTAGTTGCTATGTCCACATTTGATTCAAAGAAACAGGCAATATGACAAACCCCTGTGTGATCCATCAGCCAAGCACCCAAGAGACATAAATAGAGGAACCAATGTGGAAAATTAAACCAAGACTCTACTCTAAGAGAGGAGGAGGGTCGCCATTTTTAATGTTTTAATGTTTTCCAATGTCAGGCAATTCTCCAGAACTCAACTAGGAATAGGTTTAAAAAGTGAAAATGCAATAGCAAAGAAACTCCAGAGTGTCACTGAATCAAACATAAGCCAATTCCATGGTTCTATTCTCAGAAATGTGTTTGTTTTAGCTCGGCCTACAAAAAAGGAGCTAACAAGAAACAGAAATACTTTATATTCTAACCTGCCTGTGAGATGATTCTACTTTCATGTACTACTTGAAGGGAGAAAAATATCAGTATTTCACTGCATCCAAAAAATTGCTTGAGGGAGCAATAGACTATAACCTGTGGTGTTACAAATCTCAGTGGTTATACTAGAGCTCTACATAGGGTTCCCAAATACCCTATAAAACAACGTCACTTCGTACATTCTCCTGCTCTATGACATTTCTCCACAATTGTTTGCCTAGGAAATAAAACACTCTCCTGAAGATGGGCACCAAACAGCAAAAGACAAAATACAGCTAAATTTCTCTTATACTTTCTTCAGTCACGTTTTTGTTGTTACTGTTGTCATGGGCCCTCTTTTGTTTTGCTTTGACACAGTTTCATTAAGTTGCCTAGTGTGAACTCATTTTTCTTTTTTTGCCTTAGCCTTTCAAGTAGCTGGAATTATAGACATGTGTGACTGCACCTATTGGCTTTAAAGAAATCTCAACAGAAATACAACCATATACAATAATATTCTTAACATTGAAAACCCTCATGAAGGCACTATTTCTCTTAGCTGTTATAAACTATTTAAAAATGAAAGGTAAAAATCTATTTTTTAAGTTTTCAGCCTGAATACGCTATCATGCATACACCAAACTGATTAATAAAACATTACCACAAAATTAATAAAGCCAGGCCAGGTGGCATTTGTCTGTAATTCCAGCAGTCTGGGAGGCTGAGTCAGGGGGACTGCAAACTCCTGTCCAATCTGGGAATCTTAGTGACTTAGTGAGACACTGTCTCAAATTTTTTTTTTCTTGAGGCCTGGCAATGTAACTCAGTATGAAAGTCCTAGATTCAATTCCCAGTACTGCTAAAAGTAAATAATCTGCCATGCAATGAATGTATGCCATGTAATCATAAAACAAGGTCCTTTTATAGTTGTTGGGTAGAATCTTGTTTCCCAAACTTAATGAAAGTAACATGCAGGAAACACATTAAGACTTCAAATTAAAAGTGCATCAGGACCATGGACACAATGAAAGCAGCCATCCAAGGCAACAACTTGTTTCATCACAATATCCTAACTTGCATTCTTTGAACACAGAAACATTTTATATATTAAATATAAATGATCTCTTTTTCCTTTTACAAAGAAAGCTATGCCTTCCCATTTTAAAAATGTGACCCTCCATATTTCATGGAGACATGGAGCTAAAAAATACTTCAATTCTTCAATCCACTAGAAAAACACATAAGCAACATACTT
Source organism: Ctenodactylus gundi (assembly GCA_004027205.1). Classification (NCBI taxonomy): domain Eukaryota; kingdom Metazoa; phylum Chordata; class Mammalia; order Rodentia; family Ctenodactylidae; genus Ctenodactylus; species Ctenodactylus gundi. The sequence goes on from PVKB01001404.1 coordinate 118,312, forward strand.
ATAAAAATATACTGGAAGTAACAATGGGTCTCATTTCCTAGAAAACAGGGAATGATAGCAGTTGGGCAGAGAACCAATGTCCCTTCTAAACTGCTTACTGTCACTCAAGCCTCTCCACTAAAAATATAACAAAAGTCACATACATAATTATGAATTTTACAGGAGACACATTCAAAAGAGTTTAATAAGTGAAATAAGCTAGTCACAAAAATATAAATACTGTATGCTTCTTGTCATGGTTTAGATCTGGAGTATCCCTCAAAAGCCTCATGTTCCTATGTATATTGTGTACTGTTGGGAGGTGGCTCCTGGATGAATCGGGGGTAGACGCTTGGGATTTGACCTGGAGGGGCACGTGCTGGTTCCTCCCTTCCTCCCAGACTTCTCTGTTCCACAAACCTGTAAGGATCTCTGTCTCCCAGAGCACCAGCTCTGGCTCCAGCTCTAGCTGTGGCCCCACCATGCGATTCCAGCATTTTCCAGCCACCCACCTGTGAATAGACTGCAACTTTCTGAAACTGTAAGCTAAAATAAATATTTTCTCCCTTAAGTTGTGCATGTCAGGTATTGAGTCACAGTAACAAGAAAGTAATCGAGACACTTCTGCTTATACAAAGTATCAGGAGTAGTCAAATACACAGGCAATGGAAACAGAAAGGTGGTGGCCAAAAGATGAGGTGGAAAGGAGTAGATGGAGAATCGCTTAATAGCTAAGAGTTTCCATCAAGGTGAGGTGAAAAAGTGATACAAAATTGATGCACAACAACATTAATATATAGGGCTGGAGGAACAGCACAGCAGTTAGAGCACTTGCCTGGCAAGCAAAGGCTGGTTCCCCAGTACTACATAAGCCAAGTATAATGGCGCATGCCTGCAATCCCACCATTCAGGAGGCTAAGGAAGGAAGACTGCTGTGAGTTCGAGGGCATATATATATATATATATATATATATATATATATATATATATATATATATATGTTTAACACCACTATTTGGACTGCACACTTAAAATGGTTAAGGTGGGAAATTTTATATTAAAGTGCATTTTATCACATTAGAAATGTTTTTAAATTTTAAATTTTAAAGTTATTTCAAAGGTGAAATTAAGAATCAATTGTAAACCAATATCCTCATTTTAACATGTAATTAACACAAAAACTATTAATGAAATATTTCACATTTTTTTATGTTAAGCCTTCAAACTTGCATGTGTCTTTTACCCTCACTGCACATCTCAATTCAAACTTGCCACACTTTAAGTGTTCAAAAATCATATGTAGCTAGTGGCTATCATCCAGGAACATCAAAGCTCTAGCTGATAACTGCTATGGGAGAACATAGAGCAATTCAGCCTCACATTCTTATTATTTTACTAAAAAATACTACAATATTAAATTCAGCAGATAACTGATTTTTTTAGAGACAGGGTCTTGCTCTGTAGTCCAGGCTGGTCCGGAACTCACTATGTAACACAGGCTGGTCTTGAACTCACCAAAATGCTCCTGTCTCAGCCTCCTGAATGCCGAGATTATAGGTATATGCCATCATACCCATCTTATGTGCTGGAGAATCAAACATAGGGCTTTGTCCTTGCTAGGCAAGCCCTACAAACCAGTGTGCAATTCTTCCAGCCTCTTTGATTTTTCTACATAAATATTATTTTGTATAGAGGGGTAATTTATATAGATCAGTAAGTGTACCACCTGAAAAGTATTGACAAATGTATTTGTCATACACATAAATACTTACATATACAACACTTAAATTAAGACACATACGGACTTGAAGAATAGCTCAGCAGTTGAAGCACTTCCCTGGCAAGTTCAAGGCCCTGATACAGACTCCCCAACACTACATAAACTGGGAGTGGTGGCACATGCCTATAATCCCAGCACTGGAGGCACTGAAGCAGGAGGACTTCCAGGAGTTTAAGGTAAACCTGGGCTCCACAGTGAATTTAGGCAGGGCCAGCCTAAACTACAGAGCAAGACCCTATCTTAACACACAGAATTTTCCTTTACTGGGCCAGAAGAATAGCTCAATGGCCAAAGCGCCTACCTAGCAAAGTGAAGACCCTGGATTTGATTCTCCAGCACCACATAAACTGAGCATAGTGGCACATGCCTGTAATCCCAGCACCTGTGAGGCTGAGACAGGAGGATTGCCATTAGTTCAAGGTCATCCTGGGCTCCATAGTGAGGTAAGAACCAGCCTGGAGTACAGAGTGAAATCCTGTCTCAAAAAAAAAAAAAAGATTTTTCCTTTTTCCCCCCTTTCAGTTCATCCTCTGCCCTTGTCCCACCAGCAACCTCTGTGTTAATTTCTAAACCTAAAGATTCTTTGCCATTATGAACTTCATATAAGGAAATCATAATTTAACCTTGTGACTAGTATGGTTTATAATATTTTGTCTATGATAATTTAAGCATTTTATGTAGGCATATTTCATTTTTCATTGCAATAGAGCAATCCATTTTTATTAATATATTAACTTTTTATACATTATTCTGCAATGAACATTTAAGTTGCTGCCATTGGGGGACAATATGAATAAAACTACTATGAACATTCATATAAGGTTTTTCTTTTTTGATGAACATGAACTCAATTATCTAAGAGCCAAATCCAGCCACTACCTTTTTCTTTCTATACATTCTGTGAATGCAATGGAAGTCTTTTTAAAAATTGAAAGAAACATGATTTTATGGCATGTAAAAAGTACAAGATTCAAATTTTAGTGACCATGAACAAAGGTTTGTTGAAACATAGCCATGTTCCTTGGTTTATTTATTGTCCATGGCTACTTTAATGCTATAATAGGATACAATCGTTACGTGTAAGATCATACAACCCACAAAGCCTAAAATATTCACTACGTGACCCTTTATGAACATGGTTGCTGTATTCCGTTTTGCACAATGTAAATGTCAAAGATTAATGTAGTCCTACTAAACCAATGAAGTGGTACTTAATAATAACAACAACAAATAGATACATTACATTGCTTGGTGTTTTATTTAATTTTTAAATGAGTTAATTTAAAAATTAAATTCTTCCATCACAGTAGCCACATTTCAAGTGCTCGGTAGCCAGCCACATGTGTCTAGTGGCTACCACATTGGACAACACAATTTTAGATGCCTTTCCAAATGTTTGGCAAGGGATTCCCTGATTTTTTGCTACCACAAGCCCAAAGAGCAGGTCCTATTAGTATACCTCTGAGACAGAAATCAAAAGACTCAACCGTTCCCTTTTTCCTGACAAGAGACAACAAAAACCACACTCCTCTCCCTTGTTTCCCCTTGCATCGGCATGGCCTGGCGCCGCTAATTCCAATGTCTTCCTGCCACCTCTGCAAGTGCTTGTACAGCTGCACTCTACAAGCAGCCACAGGTCCGTGGACCCACTCTGGGCAATGTAGACACTGCAGCTACCTCTCTGAGGAGTGGCAAGAAAAGCACATTTGACAGGGAAAAGATTGGGGAAAGACTGACATCCAGTGCAGATGCGCCCAGATTCTTCAAAGCCCAATAACCCATGTTCAACACTCCTCCACTCAGATGGTGTTAGCATAACAGGTCCTCAAAAGTGATGTCAGTCACCATTTCAGCACTATCATTTTCACTGAAACACAGGAGCTATCAACCAAGCAGCCATTTGGCCCAGCTGTTACCAAAACAGCTCAGGCTGCCCTAGCTTCCCTGGTCCCCAGGAGACCACAGACCTATCCCAGATGACTCTGCCCTGCAGCCACTCCAGATGAGCCTACCCTACAACCTCCAAATGGCCAACTCAACCCCCCACTACTTTGAAACTCCCCAAGTAGGTCCACAAAACACAGAAAACTGCATACATGTGGCCCACACCTCTTCTATACAAGCAGTGTTTTCCCACACTCCTCAGGTCAGTCCAGGAGGCCTCCCTCAAGTGGACTACTCCCCTCTGCTGCATCACACGCCCCAGTAACGCCTCACTTGGGTGGTCCTAGTGCTATTCATGATTCTTACCTCAAGTAGAGTGGCCTGAGCAAACTTCACTAAGAATGATCAGGTAAATGCTAGGACCTATTAGTCCTGAAGAGTGTCAGCGAGCTGCAAAGCCCGAAAACCCAAGAGCCTTGAGAGCAAAAAGAGACTTGTGGCAACCTGCAGAGACTAGCTACTAAGACCTGCAGGAATCAGCAGGGACCAGCAGAAAAGCCCCAGGGAAGCAGCAAAAGCACTGGAAGAACTCCAGAAAGCCACCAAGGGGGCTATGAGCCTTGGCTGTTGAGGAACTAATAGGAGTAGCTAGGAGCTGCCAAGAGGTCTAACACCAAGAGCTAAGAGTCACTGGCACTCAAGATGGAAGGTGTAATATCAATACTTGGGAGCCATTGGCACTCAAAGCCTAGAGCCACTAACCTCACGGGAGCTGCTTTTGTTAATTCAATATTTCTATATAAGTTTATAAAAAAAAACTTTCATCTGACTATTGGCATCCCTTCTCTAGATGAGATGATCCATTTGAAATTCAGATTAAGAAATTGTCAGAGGACACATAAATAAAAAGGAAAAGATTCAAAATGAGGCAGTCTGTAACTGAGACCTGCACTCTTACTTACTGAACTATACCATCACTATGAATATTAAAATTCTTTCTATTAAGGATTTGAACATTCAGCATATAACTGTGGCACTTCAGAATGGGAAAAGGGTGTAGTGCAGTGGTCCCCAACCTTTTTGGCAGCAGGGACCAGCTTCATGGAAGACAACTTTCCCAGAGAAGTTGGGAGGTGGCCTTAGCATCACTGTCTCAGCTCTACCTCAGATCATCAGGCACTAGATGCTCATAAGGAATGTGCAATCTCGATCCTGCACATGTACAGTACACATAGGGTTCGCACTCCTATGAAAATATAATACCATTGTCTACAGCCATCCCCAGAATGCACCTGATCTCGTCTGAGAATATAATGGCACTGCTGATCTAACAGGAGGCAATGTTCAGAGATACATGAGCAATTGAGAGAAGTTTGCCCACTGCTCACTTCCTGCTGTGCAGCCAAAATGTCTGACAAAAGTATTCTAGGTTTTCAAAGTTAAGCCCTCCCATACATTCTTATAAAGTTATTACAGAAAAGAATTAGCCAGTTTTATAAACCCAAGGCTAAGTTGGTCACAGCACTGATCAAATCCTTGGTCAACTTAACTTTAATCTCCCAATTATCATTGCTCTATCTCAGCTATCATCCTCCTATCTGTTAATCTGAAAACACTCACTTTTTAAAAAATAAGCAGCTGGATAGCTAGATTTGTGGTGAAGGCAAAAAGGGGAAGGGGGATCTTCAACATCTTTTTGTTGGGGAAGACAGTGTCGTGGTTCCGATCTGTAATGTCCCCCAAAAACCTCATGTTCCTATGGATACTGTGTACTCTTGGGAGGTAGGGTAGAAGGGAGTGGATGCTTGGGGCTTGACCTGAGGTGGGGGGGGGGGCTGTCTTAGTTACTTTTTCATTGCTGTGACTCAATACCCGACACCCACAAACTTAGGAAAGGAAAGGTTTATTTTAGCTCACAGTCTCGAAGGTCACAGTCCATTCAGGGGTGGCCGGCAACAATTAAAGTACATGGCAGAGAGAGAGGTGGAGGCAGCTTTCCCGGACAAACAGGAAGACAAGCTGAGATCAGTTGAGACTAGTCCCTGTCCTCCAGGAAGGTAGGTGCAGCTTATGTATCCTTTCAGGTCTCCGCCCAGTAATCAGTCCCTCCTGCATCCAGGTGTGGCCACTACACACCGTTAATCCTAACTCCCACACCTTTAGTCTTCACTGTAATCCACCCCTCCAGACTAGGCCCCAATCCATCAACATCACATGGTTCCACAGACAATTCATAACATTAAGATACATGAGACTCTTGGGGGACACTCCAGATACTAACCAGAACAGGGGTGTATGCTGGTTCCGTCCCAGTCTTGTTTCTGTTCTGCCATGCTGTAAGGATCTCTGTCTCCCAGGGCACCAGCCCCAGCTCTGGCTCTAGCTGCAGCCCCACAATGTGATTCCATCATTTTCCAGCTACCCACCTGTGAATGAACTGCGACTTTCTGAAACTGTAAGATAAAATAAATGTCCTCCCTAGAGTTGTGAATGTCAGGTACTGAGCCACAGTGATGAGAAAGTAACCAAGAGAGATGGTGAATGTTACACATACAGTCCATACCATGGGTAGAATCCAAAAGGCAGAAAATCCACAATTCACTGAATTCTGTTACTAGGCAGAATTTCACTTACTTCACCTGTCTGGACCTTGATTTCCACATGTGTAAATGCTGACACAAGTCAACTCCAGGCTTCTTCTAACATCCTCTGTGTTCATTCCACATACTGTATTTCTATGGAGCAAAGGCTTCTCACAGGGGTCCATCAGGAGGTGCTGGGGTCTAGAAACTCTTAAAGTTGAAGGCAACATTTTTGGTGTTAGGGACCCCCCAACCACTGAGCTATTAATAAATTCACAACCCCAAAGGCAACCTTTTCTTGTATGACATTAATGTATATTTTCCTGATGAGATCCTTAGGTTTAAAGCAGACTAAGTCTAAGGATTCCACAACAATGATAAACAAGTAAATAAGGTTGAAGAGAACCTTGAAGGACAGAGAAACAAAAGAACTGAGGACACAGGTGTGTGTGGGGGTTCTACCCATAGTATTCCCAGAGAGAGAGAGAGACAGAGAGACAGAGAGAGAGAGAGAGAGAGAGAGAGAGAGAGAGAGAGAGAGAGAGAATTAATTTTGAGAAGGAGATATCTTAGTGATATTGTGATTTGCATTTCTCTAACGGCTAAGGAAACATCTTTCACATGTTTACTAGCCATTGAAACTTCTTCATCTGAGTACTGCCTATTCATTTCTGTTGTCCTTTTGTAAATCAGATCTTTGAACTTGAGGGGTCTTCTTCATTTCCTTGCATATTCTAGTTATCAGACTCCTATCTGAAGTACAGGTGGTGAAAATGTTTTCCTACTTTGTCAGTTCTCTCTTTACTCTGTTGATAATTTTCTTTCCTGTACAGAAACATATAACCCCAGAGAAAATGGTACATATCAAGAACTTGAATCAATGTTGGCACGGCTGTGGGGAAAAAGGAGCGCTTTTACACTGCTGGTGGGAGTGTAAACTAGTACAACCATTGTGGAGGGCAGTATGAAAATTCCTCAAAAGGGTGAAAATAAGTATCTTCTTATATCCAGTGATACCTTTTCTGGGAATCATTCCAAAAGAGTTAAAAGCAATATATAACAGAGATAAGTGTATATACCCATGTTCACAGCAGCACAACAAACAATAGCTAAAATGTAGAAGACACCAAAATACCATCAAGAGACCAATACATATATAAATTGTGGTATATGTACACAATGGAGTCCTGCTCATCTACAAAGACAGATAGTTTTGAGGCTTTTGTAGGTAAAAGGATGAAACCTGAGTCCATCATGCTCAGTGAAGTGAGTCAGATGTAGAAAGTCAAATATCAAATAGTTTCTCAATATGATAAACCCAGAATACAGCCATTTCAAGAACTAAATGGTGGGTAGTGGTAGTTGTAGCTAGCATGGGTGAGAAGGGAGGGGGTGGGTCAAAAGGGAGAGGAGAGGGGTTTGTAATTTTGACGTAATATGTATGTGCAGAAAATATTCAAGTTCAATGTAAATATTATGTAATACACACACACACACACACACACACACACACACACACGCACACACACACCATTGAAATGGGAAAAATGTTTGAGATGGTGCCCAAATGCTTTATTTAAAAGGTTCGTGGCATACCAATGGTTAGGAATCCTGCACTACATGCTATCCATCTTTTCCTTAGTCCTCACACATGCTCAAGTCCAACACCCAGAAGGAAAGCTAACAGCAGCTCCTGGGGCAAATGTTTGCCCACACAATTCCTTCATCAGGAATTCTCTCTGGTCCTCAACTTCTACCCTTTGCCCTTTTATCTCCCAAGTAAGCTATTTCATCATTTGTTTAACCCCAGCTCCAACTATGGTGAAGATAGTAAGTGTTCCCTTGAATGATACATGCTGTGTGCCAATGTAACCAAATATATGCTCTTAGCTTAAGCAAAGCTTTTGAAATGATTGACACAGTTTTTGTGAGAGATCATTCTTAACCTTGGCTGTATTTAAAAATCACTTGGAGAGCTCTCTAAAGTCCAGCTGCTCAGGCTAGACCAAAGATTAATGAAATGAAATTTTCTAGAGGTCGACTCAGGAACCTGTATTTTTTTATTTTTCTCCATTTTTACCAGTATGTATATGCAACACACAATGGTTACGATGAACTTGAGAATTTTGTGCATATATACATTGCATCAACTTTACATTCCCTTCCCCTCCACCTTTTTTTGCCTTCCCATCACCTTCCTCATCCTTCCTGACTCCCATCGTCTCACTCATTTGACTCTATTATTTATTTATACTTTAGGTTTTTCATATTAGAGAAATCAGGCAATATTTAACTTTCTGAGTCTGACTCACTTTACTAAGCATAATGGTCTCATGTAGTATCCATTTTGCCTACAAACTCAAATCTGTCTAATGGTACAGTAGTACTCCATTATGTATATATATACATATGACATTTTTGTATCCATTCGTCTACTGATGGATATTCTGGCATCTTCCATGATTTAGCTATTATTTATTGTGCTGCTATAGACATGTGAATGCATGTAGCTTTGCTATTGTATAGTGCTTTTAACTCTTGGAAGGATACCCAGAAGAGATATCACTGGGTGAAACAGAATATCTATTTTGAGATTGTAAAGAAATCCTATATTACTGTCCATAGTGGTTTTACCAGTTTACAGTCCCATCAGCAATGTGAAACAGTTTCTTTTTCCCCTTTCCCTCACCAGCATCTATGGCTTTTTGAGTTCTTGCTAGAAGCCATTCTCACTGGTATAAAATAGTATCTCAGGGTCATTTTGATTTGCATTTCTCTAAAGGCTAAGAATGTTGAACATTTTTGATGTATTTGCTGGCCATCTGAACTTCTTCATCTGAGAACTGTCTATTCATTTCAGTTGTTCATTTTTAACTGGGTCTCTGAGTGTGAGGGGTCTATTTTTCTTCAATTCTTCCTATATTCAAGTTATATACGTCCTGCCTGAGATGCAGGCAGTAAAAAGTTTTCTCATTATGTTTGTTGTCTGTTTACTCTGTTAATTGTTTCCTTTGCCATGCAGAGGCTTTTTAATTTGATATAATCCCATTTGTTGATTCCAGGGTGCTTTTGCATCAGGACCAGCCTGGACTACAGAGCAAAAGCCTGTCTCAAAAAGAAAGGAAAAGTTGGCAGAGACTAGACCACACAAGATATTACAGATCACTGCTGGGCTTTGAATTTGTGCCACATACAAAAAAGCAAACTACCAGAGGGCTTTAAGAAAGAAGACGAAATAATGTCTATTTTAAAAACAATTCTGTTTCCAAAATGGAAAAAGAGACCAGAATAGAGATAAAAGGGAGCAAAACCAGTGTATTACCCAGCCAAGTGGTTGAAGGCACCTAGACTAGTAAGGACAAAGAAGATGAAGGCAACAAGCACTAATATTTAAGCTATGTCCCCATGACTTTTGATTGATTAAGTTAGGAAGTGGAGAAAACTCATCTATCAAGACAAACAGTTTTGAGGCTTTTGTAGTTAAATGGAAACAACTTGACACCATCATGCTCAGTGAAATGAGTCAGAAGCAAAAGGTTAAATATCAAATAGTTTCTCTAATACGAAAAATCCAGATTACAGTAATTTTAGAGAATACAAGGGGTGGTGGGTAATGGAAGCTGGTAGGGATGGGGAGAGTGTGATAGGGTCGAAAAGAGACAGGGGAAGGTTTATAATCTTGACACAATATATATATATATATATATATATATATATATGCACAAAATACTCAATTTCAATGTAACCATTATGTGTATCACACATATACATGTCAATAAAATGGAAAAAAGAAAGGGCAAAGGGAAAAACATTTATATATGTATATATGTGTGTGTGTACATACACATATTTATGTATGCATAAGTATATGTCATCCATAAAATGAGGGTATCCACTCACAACCCCTGAATTTGACCTCTGAGTGTGACAGGGCTACCACAGCCTTTCACATTAGGTTCTCACAGAGCATTCTCTTTGACCTTGAAGGTTTATGTCACCAAACATTAAGTTAATGAACTGCAGGCAACAAACTGGAAAATTATAAGTGGCAGATCAAAGTATGGGCCAATCTTGCCCTCATCTTACTCAAAAGATACTGAATGAAAATAACTACTGTTATTTAATAAATCTTAAAAATCAGGAAGATAATTCAGAATTAACTCTGGGCATACTTAAATCCTCACAGGTAAAAGGCAGCATTAGTGTTTATAAACTGCAGACAAGAAAGCCTTACATGTGTGAGAAGGTGCTAATCCTTTACACAAATGATAGCTCTGACAATCTTTCTCCAAGCCCCTGGGAAATCAAACAGTGGATCTGGGCACAAACTGGGTAAAAAACTTAAGTCTCATTTAAAATATGCAACTAAGTGTCAGAAGCTTATTCCTGTGCACAACAACAAAAAAGCCCTAACTTTTCCAAAAGATAATGTTACAATACATTCCAATAAAGACAAATGACTTAGAAGGACCTTACCCCAAGCTAACAGAAACCATATATGCCAAAACTCCTGCAAATGCCATAATAAATGGGGAGAAATTGAAAGCATTTCCCCTTAATTCAGGAATACGATAAGGCTGACCACATTCATCACTCCTATTCATCATAGTCCTTGAAACCCTAGCCAGAGAAATTAGGCAAGAGCGTGAAATGAAGAGAATATGCATCAAAAAGGAGGAAGTCAAACTATCCTTATTTTCAGATGATACGACTATCAATATAGAACACCCAAAAAACTCCACCATGAAAATTTTATAATTAGTTAACAAACTCAGTTAAATTGCAGGATACAAAATCAATACTAAAAAATCAATAGCATTCTTCTACACTAACAATGAACTTACAGAAGAATAATCCCATTCTCAATAGCCCATCAAAAAATGAAATATCTAGGAGTAAACCTAATTAATGAAGGGAAAGGACCTCTACAAAGAAAATTGTATTATACTGAACAAAGAAATTGAAGAAGACATTACAAAATGGAAAGACATCCCTTGTTCTTGGATAGGCAGAATTAATATAGTCAAAATGACTATACTGCCAAAACTGACATACAGATTCAATGTAATTCCTATCAAAATACCAACAACTTATTTCACAGAATTTGAAAAAGCAATCCTTAAATTCACATAGAACCAAAGGAGATCTAGAAAAGCCAAAGTAATCCTGAGTAACAAGACAAAGGCCGGTGGCAGTACGGTTCCAGACATCAAGTTATATTACAAAGCAACAGTGATAAAAACTACATGGTAATGGCATAAAAACAGACAAGTTGACCAGTGGAACAGAACTGAGGATGCACAGACAAACTCAAGTACCCTCAGCTACCTGATCTTTGATAAAGGAGCCAACAGCACACACTGGAAAAATGACAGTCTCTTCAATACATGGTGTGAGGAGAATTTGTCATCCACATGCAGAAAACGAATCTAGACACACACCTGTCACCATAAACCAAATTTTTTATGTGCATCGAAGACCTAAATATTAAAACTGAAACACTGAACCTTCTGGAAAACAAATTAGGCAAAAAATAAAAAAGATGCCAATGTAGGAAAGGACTTTCTTAATAAGAGACTAAATGGAAAAGAAATAGCCCCAAGAATAATGTTGTGGTTAAGATCTGGAGTGTCCCACAAAAGTCTCATGTACTTTAATGTTATGGATTGCCTATGGAACCATGTGATGTTGGTAGATTGGGGTCTAGTCTGGAGGGGTGGATTACAGTTAAGTTAGGATTAAAGGCTAAAGGCATGTGAGTTAAGACTAAAGGCGTGTAAGTTAGGATTAATGGTGTGTAGTGGCCACACCTTCCACACCTAGATGCAGGAGGGGCTAGTCACTGGGCGGAGACCTGGAAGGATATATAAGCTGCCTTCCTTGGAGGACTAAGACGAGGACTGGGACTTGGACTGGTCTCAACAAGTCTCAACTTGCCTTCCTGTTTGTGATGTCCTAAGAAAATGCCTCCACCTCCATCTCTGCCATGTACTTCCATTGCTGCCGGTTACTCCTGAATGGATTGTGAGCATCTGAAACTGTGAGCTAAAATAAACCCTCCCTTTCCTAAATTTGTGGGTGTTGGGTATTGAGTCACAGCAACGAAAAAGTAACTAAGACAAATAAACAAATGGGATTATGTCAAATTACAAAGCTCCTGCACAGCAAAGGAAATTATTAACAGAGTGAATGGAGATGTTCAATATGCTTAGCCATTAGAGAAATGAAACTTAAAATATCACTAAGGATTCATCTAACCTGAGAGAGAATGATGTATATCAGGAACTTGAACAGCAATCAAGGCTGGGAAGGCTGTGGGAAACAGAACCCTTTTACTGTGCTGGAGGGATTGTAAACTGGTACAACCACTTTGAAGGGAAGTACCAACATTCCTCAAAAGGCTGAAAATAAATATCCCCTTTGATCCAGCAATACCTCTTCTGGGAATATTCCCAGAAGAGTTAAAAACAGCACATAACAGAGATATGTGTATACCCATGTTCACAGCAGCACAACAATAGCTAAACTGTGGAAGACGCCAAAATATCCATCAAGAGACCAATGGATACATAAATTGTGTTATAGATACACAGCAGAGTACTACCCTTCCACAAAGACAGATAGATTTGAGGCTTTTTTAGGTAAATGAATGGAACTTGAGAGCATGATGCTCAGTGAAGAGTCAGATGCAGGCAGTTAAATATCAAATTGTTTCTCTGAGAAACCCAGAAAATGGTCATCTTACAGAACCAAATGGGGGTGATAGTGGGAACTAGGGAGGGACTGGGAGGAGCCAGGAGGGTCAAAAATGGGAAGGGAAATGGTTTTTGTAATTTTGATGCAATATATATGTGCACAAAATATTCAAGTTCAAAGTAAACATTGTGTATTTTATATATATGGAAAAAATAATAAACTAGAAAAGATAGCTAAGGCCAGGCTCAGGCGAGAACCAGGCCGGACCACTTCGGAGGCGGCAGGTAGGCCTCTGGGGCAACCTCCCCCACCCCACGCCTCGGGCTGGCTAGCAGCAGGACAGGCCGCTCCTGAGGTGGCTGGTCGGCTTTGCGGACATTTTCTTTGCCACTCACCTCGAGGATCTGTGGCTGAGGCCAGGCTCAGTGGGAACCAGCCCGGGCCACTCCTGAGGCGGCTGATCGGCTTGGGGGACATTTTCCATTCCCCTCACCTCGGGGAACCATGGCTGAGACCGAAGTAGGAGAGAATCAGGCAGGGCCACTCAGGAGGCAGCTGGTCTGCTTCGCGGACAATTGCCAAGCTCCTCGCTTCAGGCTCCACAGTTGAGGCCGGGCTCGATGAGAACCAGGCCGGGATATCCCCACCGCCCCTAGCGGTGACTGTATTCTCCCAGTGCTGTACAGAACCATACCGGGGAGAAACACATAGGGAAATCCAGGGACAGACAACCAGAGACAACCAAGGATAACAGAACCACGAGGAAACGTGGAAATAAATATCCTTCAGAAAGTCTTGAAATTCCAGAAGAGCATACCAGGAATTCTGAAAATGCAGAAACTAAAGATGAAAATGGCACAAAAGATGGTAACTTCTGGGCCCAGAAATACATCAAATTAAAGCAGGAATTACAGCAAGAAATGATGCAGGAAATGAAAATCACAGATCAAGAGCAATGCCAAGACCTAGCTAACCTAAAAGCAAGCTTAGAGAAGCAAATAGAGCAGATCAAAGAAGAAATGAACCAGAAAATAATGAAGATCATACAAGAAATAAGAGAAGAACACAACAGAGACATAAAAAAAATTAATACAGATATACAGAAAGTGAAAAACACACAGGTCACAATAAGCAATGATATCGAACAATTTCAAAATAGATTATCAGACCTACAAGACAAAATGATGGAGCAGGAAAAGAAAGACCATAAAGATCACAAAGTAAAAAAAAGAAGAAAGTGAATCATTACAAGGACTGATAGACAAATCAAAAAGAAACAATATGAGAATTATGGGAATTCAAGAGAAGACAGAGGACAAAACAAAAGGATTAAAAGTCATATTCAAGGAAATTATGGAAGAAAATTTCCCAAATCTAAAAAGAGAAATGAATATCGAACCACTGCAGGCATTTAGATCACCAAACAATATTGATCAGAAGAGAACCTCATCCTGACACATCATAATTAAAGTACTAGAAACCCAACACAAAGAGAGAATACTAAAAGTGGTAAGAGAAAAGTAGAAGGTGACCTACACTGGTAAGCCCATCAGGATAACTTCAGTCTTCTCAACCCAGACTCTAAAAGCCAGAAGATCATGGAGCAATTATCATTGAAACACTAAAAGAACACAAATTTCAATCAAGACTACTATATCCAGCAAAACTATCTTTTAAACTAGAGGGAGAAATTAAAATCCTCCATGATATAGAAAGTTTAAAGAATCTTGCAGCCACTAAGCCATCACTGCAGAGAATTCTCAAAAAAACTTGCATAGCAAAAGAGAAGCCAAGGACACAAGAGACCCCAGAGAAAAGAAAAAGAGACAAAAGCCAGAGGAGAATGAGCTGAGAAAAAGTAAAGCCAGTAAACAACAGGGAAAAACTACAATGATGGCAGGACACACCAAACATACCTCAATAATTACCCCAAACGTGAATGGCCTCAACTCACCTATCAAAAGACATAGATTAGCTGACTGGATCAAAAAACAGAAAGCCACAATTTGCTGCCCGCAAGAGACACACTTCACTCACAAGGAAACTCATAGACTGAAAATAAAGGGCTGGAATTCAATATTTCATGCAACAGGTCCCAGAAAACAAGCAGGGCTAGCTATACTAATCTCAGACTCATCAGATTTCAAAAGAAAACTGGTGAAGAGAGACAAAGATGGCCACTACATACTGGTTAAAGGAAAATTATAACAGGAAGAAATCACAATTATCAATATATATGCACCCAACTCTGGAGCACCCAACTATGTAAACCAAAAATTGCTAGATTTGAAAGGACACATAGGCCCCAACACAATTATAGTAGGGGACTTTAATACTCCACTAGCACAAATAGGTAGATCAACCAAACAAAAAATCCACAAAGATATACAACTGCTGAAAGATACTATAGAAAACTTGGACATAACAGACATTTACAGAGTCTTCCACCCAACATCAACAGACTACACGTTCTTCTCAGCAGCACATGGAACATTCTCTAAAATAGACCACATCCTAGGACATAAGTCACGCTTAAACAAGTACAAAGGGATAGAAATAGTTCCCTCCATACTCTCAGACCATAGTGGAATAAGACTGGAACTTAACAGCAGCAGAAACAGAAGAAAATATACAAACACATGGAAACTTAATAACTTACTACTGACCAAACAATGGATCATGGAAGAAATCAGAGAAGAAATCAAAAACTTCATAGAGTTAAATGACGATGGAAGTACATCATATCAAAATCTGTGGGACACAATGAAAACAGTCCTTAGAGGAAAATTCATAGCCATAAATGCACACATCAAAAGAACAGAACAGTCACAAATAAATTCGCTAATGACGCATCTCAAGGACCTAGAGAAACAAGAACAACTTTACCCAAAAGTCAGTAGAAAAGAAGAAATTACAAAGATCAGATCTGAAATAAATGAGATTGAAATTAAAAAGACAATAAAAAAGATCAATGAGTCAAAGAGCTGGTTCTTCGAAAGAATTAACAAAATCGACAAACCTCCTGACAACTCAACAAGAAAAGGAAAGGCACAAATTAGCACACTTAGAAATGAAAAGGGTGAAGTTACAACAGACTCTGCAGAAATCCAGAATAGTATAAGAAATTACTGTGAACACCAATGTTCTAACAAATTTGAGAAATGGAAAGAAATTGATGACTTTCGAGATACATATAAAATACCAATATTAAAGGAAGAAGATATAAAAATCTTGAACAACCCCATCATGCACACAGAAATTGAAGCAGTAATAAAAGCTCTACCTACAAAGGAAAGTCCAGGCCCAGATGGATTCACAGCAGAATTTTTTCAGTACTTTAGGGAAGAACTTACCCCAATCCTCCTCAAACTATTTCATAAAGTAGAAAGTGAAGGAACACTACCAAACTCATTTCACGAGGCTAGCATCACACTAGTCGCAAAACCAGACAAAGACTTAACCAGGAAGGAAAATTACAGACCAATATCCTTAATGAATATAGATGCAAAAATCCTCAATAAGCTTGATGTTCTCAAGCTTCTTCCATTTGCCTGCAAAGGCCTCCACACCGTTGGACTTTATTGATGCATAGTGTTCCACTGTGTACAAATACCACAGTTTGTGTATCCACTGGTCTGTTGATGGGTATTTTGGTGACTTCCACATTTTAGCTATTGTTAGTTCTGCATCATGCTTAGTGAAGTAAGTCAGAAGCGCAAGGTGAAACATCGAATGGTCTCTCTGATATGAGAGTCCAAGATCACAACTACTATGGAACTTAAAGCAAAAAATAAAGTGAAATAGGGGGGTAGGGTTGGGGAGAAGGAAGGTAGGGGAGGGTAGGGAGAGGGACAGAAAGAGAGTGGGAAAGACCTTGTATCCTTGGCAGGATACATATGTGCACAAAATGCTCAATTCCACTGTAAACCTTAAATTTTGCACATATACATATCAATAAAATGGGAAAAAATCCTCAATAAAATTCTGGCAAACAGAATCCAACAAGTAATCAGAAAAATCATACACCATGATCAAGTGGGCTTCAATCCCTGAGATGCAAGGCTGGTTCAACATACGTAAATCAATCAATGTGATACACCATAACAACAAAAGCAAAAACAAAAACCACATGATCATCTCTATTGATGCAGAAAAAGGCTTTGACATAATCCAGCACCCCTGCACGATAAAAACACTGAGAAAAATAGGTATAGAAGGGTCCTACCTAAAACTCATAGAAGCCATATATGCTAAACCTACTGCAAATATCATAGCAAATGGAGAAAAGTTGAAATCGTTCCCTCTCAAATCAGGAACAAGACAAGGCTGCCAACTCTCACCACTCTTATTCAACATAGTCCTTGAAACACTGGCCATAGCAATCAGACAAGAAAATGAAATAAAGGGAATCTGCATTGGAAAGGAGGAGGTCAAACTTTCCTTATTTGCAGATGATATGATTATCTACATGGAAGACCCTAAAAACTCCACTATGAAACTCCTAGAAATAATAAAAAAAAATTAGCCAAGTCACAGGCTACAAAATTAACACTAAAAAATCAATAGCTTTTCTCTATACTAATAATGAACTTATTGAGCAAGAACTCAGAAAAACAATTCCATTCTCAATAGCTCAGCAAAAAATTAAATACCTGGGTGTATATCTAACCAAGGATGTGAAGGACCTATATAAAGAAAACTAAATTACGTTGAAGAAAGTTATAGGAGACAGTAGACAATGGAAAGGTATCCCCTGCTCTTGGATAGGCAAAATAAATATAGTCAAAATGACTATACTACCAAAACTGATATATAGATTCAATGCAATTCCTATCAAAATGCTTACAAGTTTCTTCAAAGAACTTGAAACAACAATCCTTAAATTCATATGGAACCAAAAGAGACCAAGAATAGCCAAAGCAATCCTGAGCAACAAGACCAAAGCAGGAGGTATTACAGTTCCAGACATCAGGCTGTATTATAAAGCCATAGTTATAAAAAACAATTTGGTACTGGCACAAAAATAGACAGATAGACCAGTGGAACAAAATTGAAGATGCAGAGACAAACCCAAATATCCTCAATTACTTAATCTTCGACAAAGGGGCCAAATGGAAAAAGGACAGCCTGTTCAACGAATGGTGCTGGGAAAACTGGACATCCACATGCAGAAGAACGAATCTAGCCACACACATGTCACCATGCACCAAAATCAAATCAAAGTGGATCAAAGATGTAGACATTAAGAATGAAACATTAACCCTTCTAGAAGACAAATTAGGCAAATTTCTAAAAGACATAGGGGTGGGCAAAGACTTTCTTAACAAGACACTAAGAGCAAAAGACATTATCCCCATTATCAACAAATGGGATCTTGTCAAATTAAAAAGCTTCTGCACAGCAAAGGAAACCATTAACATTGTAAAAAGTGAACCAACAGCATGGGAAAAAATATTTACCACCAACATCTCAGATAAGAAGCTTATAACTAGAATATACAGGGAGCTGAAGAAAAGTAAGCCCACCAAAATAAAGGATCCTATTGAAAAGTAGGCAAATGAAATGAAGAGGCAGTTCACGAAGAAGTTCAAATGGCAATAGATACATGAAAAGATGTTCAACATCTCTAGCCATAAGAGAAATGCAAATCAAAACAATGCTAAGATACCACCTCACTCCAGTGAGAATAGCCTATATCAACAAGTCAAATAGTAATCAGTGCTGGCTGGCTGGCTGTGGGGAGAAAGGAACCCTCCTGCACTGCTGGTGGGAATGTACATTCGTACAACCCCTTTGGAAAGCAGTATGGAGAGTTCTCAAAAGACTAGAAATAAATGTCCCCTTCGATCCAGAGATACCCCTCCTGGGAATATATCCAAAAGAGGCCAAAACAACACACAGCAGAGATATATGTATACCCATGTTCACAGAAGCACAACTAACAATAGCTAAAATGTGGAAGTCACCAAAATACCCATAAACAGACCACTGGATACACAAACTGTGGTATTTGTACACAATGGAATACTATGCATCAATAAAGTCCAACAGCGTGGAGGCCTTTGCGGGCAAATAGAAAGCTTGAGAACATCATGCTTAGTGAAGTAAGTCAGAAGCACAAGGTGAAATATCGAATGGTCTCTCTGATATGAGAGTCCCAGAGCACAACTCCCATGGAACTTAAAAGGAAACACAAAGTGAAACAGGGTGGTCGGGTAGGGGAGGAGGGAGGGAGGAGAGGGTAGGGGGAGGGACAAAAGGAGAGTGGGAAAGCCCTTGTCACCTTGACAAGATACATATGTGCATAAAAGGCTCAACTCCATTGTACACCTTA
The DNA here is from genome assembly GCA_004027205.1 of Ctenodactylus gundi. Lineage (NCBI taxonomy): Eukaryota > Metazoa > Chordata > Mammalia > Rodentia > Ctenodactylidae > Ctenodactylus > Ctenodactylus gundi. The sequence continues at coordinate 137,567 of PVKB01001404.1, forward strand.
AATTTTGCACGTATACATATCAATAAAATGGGGGGGAAGACAAATGACTTGTTTACAATGAAATAAAACCTATCAATGCCTATGATAAACCTAAGTTCAAAATGATGTTTACTTTGAACCATGGAAGCCAGTGATCACTGATAGCAGTGACTGCTCTATTCTACAGCAACAAGCACCAAATCATCCAAACAAATGTTCCACCAAAAAAACCTATTTCATTTATTGAAGTGAAAACTATCCACTAAACTCCATTAAGTAAGATTCCAAGTTACTAAGCAGTATATGTGGTATGGCCAATTTTTTATCTTCAATAACGCATTAATGAATGAATATCTTGAGCCATCAAGAGATCATCTAGAATGGTATTCACTTGAGTGGTTTTAATCTGCCTCTAGGAGAGAAATGCTTTTTCTCTCTCTCTCTTTTTTTTTCTTTGTTATTTTACGATACTAGGGCTTGAATTCAGGGCCTGTGTACTGAGCTATATCCCCAGCCTTTGTTTATTTATTTATTTTTTACTTTGAGGCAGGATCTCACTAAGCCATTGACTTGCCTAAACTGGACTCAAACTTGTAATTCTCCTGCCTCTAATTCTTAGAGTACTGAGATTACAGGGATGCGCCACTGTGTCCATCACATTTTTTTCTTTTTTATTTAGGAGTATTTTTTTCACTTGTACTATTATAAAATGCTTCTAAGGAGAGGAAAATAAGAATTGCTATCAGTTTGATTGATATGTGTTGTGGTTAGGATCTGGAGTGTCCCCCAAAAGTCTCATGTATTTTAATGGAACCATGTGATGTTGTTGGATTGGGGTCTGGTCTGGAGGGGTGGATTGCAGTTAAGTTAGGATTAACGGCGTGTAGTGGCCACACCTGGATGCAGGAGGGACTGGTTAATGGGTGGAGACCTGAAAGGATACATAAGCTGCACCTGCCTTCCTGGAGGACGGGGACTAGTCTCAACTGGTCTCAGCTTGTCTTCCTGTTGTGATGTCCTGAGAAGCTGTCTCCACCTCTGCCTCTGTTCTGTAGTTTCATTGCTGCCGGCCGCCCCTGAATGGATTGTGATCATATGAAACTGTGAGCTAAAATAAACCTTTCCTAAATTTGTGGGTGTCGGGTATTGAGTCACAGCACCAAAAAAGTAACTAAGACAATGTGTTACATAGCTTGGTTGTAATAATCAATTCACAATATATTTGTTTCAGAAACCTATTTCACGACTAGAGATATAGTGTTAGAACACTTAGAATGTATGTACAAGGACCTAGGTTCAATTCCTAGTAACACAAAGAAAATTTTAAAAGGAAAAACAAATAAACCTATTTCAAAGAATCAAGTTCCATAATATCAATGGATGCCTTTTGGGTCTAATTTTTTCCACTTGAAAAATATTCCATGGTTATATGTTATAGTCAGCATCTCAGTAAAAGAAAAGAGAAACAGAAAAGAGGCTATTTTTTCATAGTAATTAAGAGCATGGGAACTGGAGGCAGAATTCCTGGTTCCAAACTCTAACCCAGGGTCCTTGGGAAAGTTACTCAACCTCCCTAAACTTCCATTTCCACACTTGCAAGACAGGAGCAAGAGGAGCACCACAGTACAGACTTGCAGTGTCCAGCCATAACCAGTTCTTCTATCCTTATGGGCACATAAGAGGAATGTGTTTCCTGAGGCTGCTCTACCACAGAACAGATCCAAGTGACGAGTTCTACCAAATGCACCATAAGCAGCAGTAATGTGAGTCACATCCCTAACGACTAGAGTGGGAAACTCTCTCCCTGTTGTGGCAATTATGGAAACTGGTGTCATGTTGGAGGTGCCATAAGATAAAGCACCCAGGACCACAAAGCCACCACATAGAGGGCAATTGCCCTGGAGGGTCACCCTGACCCACTGCAAAGTGGAACACAAACTTCTGTCTAGTTAAGGCACTGAGACTGTGATGGCATGTGTCACTGCAGCTTATGTAAACAATGTAAACTTACATAGGCATTGTACCTAATTTAATGGGATGCTATGAGGATTAAATAAGACAGTAGCCTGGCACATTCTGAGTCCTTGACAAAGATTAGCATGCTAACTGTGATCCCAATATTAGTGCAAAGGACTCTGTCTCCCATAGCAAGCTATGACAATTTTCTTCGATATTAAGATTGTTCCACAGGATCTCTATGGACTAACCATAAATTCTAAGCCTACTTAGATACCTATCAGAACTTCACAGTACATGAGTGAACGGCTGAGTAATTTTTATCTCTAAATGAAGAAAAAACATTCCTACATGGAGGACCTCAGTGTACTCCTCGTCCAGTGATCACCTTCTTCATACACCTTAAACCCACAGTCTTTACACTGAGCAATGTCTCCAGCCTTTTTAATTTTTTTTTTTTAATTTGAGGCAGAGTCTCATTAAGTCACTAAATTGGCCAGGCTGGATTCAAATTTGTGATCCTCTTGTCCCAGCCTCCCAGACTGCTGGGATTATAGGTATGTTATACTCAGCTCATACAGATTTTTAAAACTCCTACTGATGGGAATAAGGGATATATCTCAATGGTTAAAGCATCTGCCTAGCAAGCACAAGGCCCTGAGTTCAATTTCCCCGCACCACATAAGCCAGGCATGATATCGCATGCCTGTAATTCAGCACTCTGGAGGATGAGGCAGGAGGACTGCTATGTGTTTGAGGCCAGCCTGGGGTATATAGTGAGTTTGGGATTAGCCTGGACTACAGAGCGAAACCTTGGGCCAAAATATAAATCAATGGAATAAAATTTTTAAAAACTCCTTCTAAGGCAGTAGAAATAATGCTAACAAGAGTTTCACATTCTTTGTAAGTTAAGAAAATGGTCAAGCATATATTGGGCTGAGGTTAGGAATGGCATAATAAATGAAGTGTCTTATCAGAACTCTGAGAAGATAAATTCATTTTCCCAAATTTCTGGTAGTCCCAGAGTACTCAGTAGCCACCAAAATAACACTTCAGAAATTGGGAATTAAGGATGAGCACATCTGACAGGACTGGCAGGAATGGAAGAGAGGGGAAAATGACAGTTCCATTCCTCTGCCCCTAATCCAGTAGGTACCTCAAGTGGAAAGCTAAACTGAATGTTATTATTTTGCTACAGGCTCTAGAATTCTTTCCCCAATCTCATTCTACTGAGGAGCAAAATCTGTTTAAAATGTAAATCAGTTAAAAGGAACTAACTTCAAATCATTCCAAATTTTCTCCACATATGAAAAAGGAAAAAAAAAAAAAAGGCTAAGTTTTCTTATTTTATTTTACAGAGGAGTTGAAGGAAATGAGAAATTCTATATAAGCTGATAAAATAGGTCTTAAACCCACTAAAAACAGTTCTCCTTATCAACAAGAAACATGTCACAGACAGTGTATAAAAGTGAAATACTCACCACACTGAATGCTCTCGACCCGCACAGGGAGGCCAGACTGTGCCGCAGCAATTAATTTCAAGGCAATGTAAAACTGTGTCGGCCCAAAATAACCAACTCGCTTTGCACCACACAGTTCTGTGATCTGAAAACAGAAAAGAAACACAATGCTGAAACCCCTATTTCACAACAGGAAAATTTGACAAGATACATGATGAAACTGCAAAGATTTCACAGTGTAGCTCACCAGAAAGTCCCTTAAGAACCTACCTAAGTATACACCCTGATCAGTTTCTTTTTCCTCCTGTTTACAGGAAGATTTCTAATTCATCATTATGTTCTACCTACTCATGACGTTCAGTACTGATTATTCCTCCTCTTTCAAATATAAAAATAAAGGTAACAAAGGATGGCTGTTACTCTTCTCACAAAGGAGAACAATTTTTTTCAGGGGGTGGATTCTAATGTACAAAGTCTAGAAAGTCACTGAGGTGAAAAGAGAACAGATTACTCATTACCACTACTTGTATATTACCTTGTTTTATTGAAATTAAAAGCGAACTGTTTTTAAAAGTTCTCAGGTAAAATCATTTCCTAATCATGAAAATTACATTGTGGGTGCTCAGATTTCAAAGGAACAAAAAAAGCACTACACACACAAATATTTTCAAGACATTGTAATAATTGCTCATTCCTATCCCATCACCTAGAACAACAACATTCTTCTCCCTACCCAGGTGGAATTCAAATGACTTCTTGCTGTAGCTCCTTCCCAACTTTCCATGTGTAGTTTTTCCCACTGAATTCTGACAGCACTCTATTCAAATATGTATAAATGCCCAATACATGATGCCCTGTGCTAGGTGTGCCTCAACATAAAAGAGGGGAGAAAAGGAAGTGGGCATATGGGAGAAACAAGCATGATGAAGTATTGGAGATGGGTAATAGGTTCATGGAGGTTCATTCCCCATATTCAAGTTTTAGCAGTGTGTATTTCAGCAGTTAAAATATTATAATTGCCTATTTATCTCTGCCTCCGATTAAATTGTCTTTTCTTTTAAGGGAAAGGGACAATTGCCATTCCTTTCCTAAAAGATGGACACCTAAAACACAGTCAGTAAATTCTCAATAAAATGAGTGAACTTACACTCAAGAACTGAGCTTTACAATATATCCCTACTGTGAATGTATAAATAACATGTTTTAAGGTATAGACTAGCCTGCACATAGAAAAACAAAGCCAACAGCACCTTTTTAGTTCCAGTATCAAGATAATTATCTTGAAAAATAAGTCCTAATAGTAAGAAATTGTAATCTTTCGCATGTGACCAATTTTACAACCATATTTCAGAAAGTATGAATTTAGTGTCAATTAACCGCTACCATAGCTTCCATGTTGAACTAGAAGTCTCCTTACTACAGGTAACTGAAACTGCTGTTAAAACATCGGTGGTACTTTAAGAGTTATACCCTCATCTGACCTTAGTAAACCACCTTATTTACTTTGGACCCTGCCTTTGGAACTATACACTATTAGAATCACTGCTTAGTGGCCAGAGTAGAACACACATTTAAGTAAAGTTTGCTTTTTGGTCAGTCACTTTTCTTATACTTTATATACCAAATCTCTAAGAGACATGCCCAGAAATTTCTGAAGTATTCAGGCCTCAAGGGAGAGAAAATAATTACAAGCCTTGGGAGCATACATATGTAGCCTAATCAGCTTGGGAGTTCTTTATCCAAAAGACAGGTTAATTTTATAGGGGTTTTTAATTTTTTTATTTTTATTGTTTATATGTATTATTATTTTATTGTTTATCAAGATTCAAAGTATTTTAAGTTTAAATTATCCATAGAAAAACTCTAAGTTGTGAGTAGAAATGTTGTAATGACATCTCAAGAAAAAAAACAAGGTGGTGACTTACCCAATACTCAATTAGCAGGAAGGACACTATAGAAATGCTTCTTCAAATAGTCCAATTCACTGACCTTTTCTCAAAAAAAAAAAAAAAAAACGATTCCACTCTTCTTCTTTAAACTACAAACTGTTATGCTCTCAGCTGGATTCATCTTAGATTACACGTTATGCAAATTTCTAATATACAGTAAGAACATATATACTAGAGTTTGTTTCCTCGGGTGGAAGGCTAGAGATGAGAAAAAAGAAAAAATGGATAGAATCCACTGCCTTTCAGCTCTAAAATGTACACTAAACCCGGGGTGCTGGATACAAATCAGAAAAATTTACTGACCATTTGGGAGGAACCTGAATGGAGTTCTAGAAGGAGGTTGAAGGCCACTAAAATAGTTTCCCTCTATCTAATTCTATAAAATTAAGTAACTGTGCTGAGTAACCAGTCCGCACATGTTCTGGTTTTCCTGAAGTAATACTTTTGTTTCTAGAAAATGTAATAAATATACAGAACTGCTCAAAGGTTTGAATAATCTTCACTCTTTCAAGTATTTTTAAAGGCTTCTTAGAAATATTTCAAAACTCTTTGTAGGAGGGAACAGAAGAATTTCCCCAAAGGACACCCATTTTCTATTCTCTCTCCACTGCAGCTGGCAAAGTTGACTGCCTCCTCTCACCTGGACTGCTGCAAGTCCTGCCTTACACCACAGCACCTGTACATACTTCCTAGTCATTTGTATGTGCTGGGACAAAACACCTGACATCTACAACGTAAGGGAGGAAAGGTTTATTTTAGCTCACAGCTTCAGAAGGTCTCACACATTGCATTCATGGATAGCCGGCAACAGTGGAAGCACATGGCAGAGGTCCTAGTTGGACAAAGCTCTTCACCGTGTGGCAGACAGAAAGCCAAGTGAGTGAGGAGCAAGTCACTGTCTAGAGATTCAATGTCAAGGCCAAAGCTTTCCCAAGAAGAAGCAATAACAATGTTTCTTCATCCTTTCTTTATTTAGTTTAAGCTGCCTGGCGGGTCCCCCACACCCAAGGTGGGCACACTCCCTCACCTCCTGACCCACAAGTCAGTAATACACACCTGCACCCCTCTATCGCAACAAGTTGATGTAATCCCTCCAGGTCAAGCCACAACCCTTCCATTCAGACCCCACCACCCAACATCACGTGGTTCCACAGGTATCCCACTACATTCAAAACATGAGGTTTTGGGGGACACTCCTGATGCAAACCATAACACATACCAGTCTCCATATTCCTTTCAAAATCTCCAGTTTTATTAAAACCAGGTCACCTTTCAACTCTGAAGAACTTCCAGAGTTCCTCATTTTCTTTTTGTAAAACTCAGGCTCCTGAATATGACTTTTGAGGTGCTCTAGTCTGGCCCAAACACCCCTCAACACCCCTCCCCAGCCATTCCTGGCTCTTAGCTAATTACTGTTCTAGTAAGTCTCCCAGTATTCAAATCCATTTGATCTTCTGCACAGAAGCCAAATATATCTTCACTTCTTTGCCTGTGTCTTAGTAACTTTTTCATTGCTCTGACTCAATACCTGACATGCACAAATTTAGGAAAGGAAAGGTTTATTTTAGCTTACAGTTTCAGATGGTCACAGTCCATTCGGGGCGGCCGGCAGCAATTGAAGTACATGGCAGAGAGAGAGAGAGGTGGAGGCAGCTTGTCACGACATCACACACAGGCAGGCAAGTGAGACTAATAGAGACCAGTCCAAGTCCCAGTCTTAGTCTCTCCTGCATCCAGGTAAGGAAGGTGTGGCCACTACACACCTTTTGTCTTAACTCACACACCTTTAGTCTTAAGTCACAAGCCTTTAGTCTTAACTCACAAGCCCCTAATCCCAACAACTGCAATCCACCCCTCCAGGCCAGACCCCAATCCACCAACATTACATGGCTCCATAGACAATCCATAACATTAAAATACATGAGACTTTTGGGGGACACTCCAGATCCTAACCACAACAGCCTGTGACACTCAATCTTCACATAACCCCAAGACCAAACTCACTTCTGAAGCACTTCCACATAGATTATTTTCTCCATTATCATGACAATTTTTGCTAGCTTTCTATCACATCACAAGCCTTGTAATAACACAAAATTAGTATGTCGGTGTTTCCACTGTACCCCATATCTCCTTCTGCCATGGCCCAAGAGCCCAGCACAAGGAAAGAGTATATTTTTTATCATTTGTATTCCCTAGGACTTTCACTTTACGATGCTTGCTATATACTCAGTTGTTCAATGAATGTTTAATTAGTTTTCACAGCCTGTAGCAGCAGAATAGTTTTCTCTCATCTTGTAATTACTTTTTCAAGAGCCTGCTAAATTGGCTTTAGTTATCTTGCATCATATAACCATAAGAGGTCCTACAAGAATGAATATGTTCCCTTCCTGCTCAGCTAGGAGCACAGTGGTGAGGTCAAAGCTTCCTCCGTCCTTCGTCCTGACCCCAAGTCTCATAGCTCAGAAGATCACTTCAGGAGTGCCCTAGCCACTCCGTACTCCAAAGATGTGCTTCCTCCTACTCAGTATTCTTAGGACACGAGAGTCCCTAAATAAGTACACCTTGCCTCAGAAATCCAGAAAAGAATTTGAAGTACAGGCTTACAAATTGTACCTCAGCCTGTCAGGAAACAATTGAAAAGAGGAGGTCAACCACACGCTAACTTTCCCTTTCACATTCATCTCTACTTTGTAATATTTATGACAGTCCTGTGGACCTTGTGAGAGCCACTCAAGAAAATATGAACTGTATATATCCTACTGTTCACTTAAGGTACAGGAGTACATATGGACGCCAAACCACACTGCTGGAAAGAGAGCAGAAACATAGCACTCAGGTGTGTTTTCAGACAAGAGAATACTATTATAATCTGAAAGTATTTATTAGTTTAAAAATGTATTGTAGGCAACAGCTGAATTTATTCTCTCTCTCTCTCTCTCTCTCTCTCTCTCTCTCTCTCTCTCTCTCTGCCCCTTTCCTTCTCCATTTTGCCAAACCATCTAAATAGTATATTGCCCACACACCTCATGACATATCACCCTATAAGTACTTCTTTCTCCTACACTACCACACCAACATCACCACCCAAGGAAATCAACATTAACACAATATTACTATATAACATATGGTCCATATTCACATTTCCTCAATTATCCTGAAAGAAGCCTATTAAGCTGGATTTTCTCTTCCTGACTTACAATTTAATCAGTGTTCATGTGCTGCATTTTTATCTTATTTTCCCTTAGTTTCACTATAATATAGCACAATCCCCCTTGGTCCTTAAAGACACTGAACTCTTTGAAGAATCCAAGCCAGATATCCTCAAAAAGTCCAACAATCAGTTTGTTTTCTCGTTTCCAGTACTGTGACTTGAACCCAGAGCCTCTGCACAGAGCTACATCCCCCAACCCTGTATTTTTTTTTTTTTTTTGAGACAGGATCTCTACATCTCTAAGCTGCCTCAGTGGACTCAAACATGTGATGCCCTCGACTCTCAGTCCCATTGAGGGCTGGGATTAAAGGTGTGTACCACCACACCAAGCTTGTCTGTTTCCTTATAACTACACCCAAGTCAAACACTTTGGCAAGAACGCCACACAAGTACCAACGTAACACAGTCAGAGGTACACAACACGAGGGACATATAATGTCGGAGCATACCATCACTGATTTCATTGCCAACTTTGGCCGTTATAATTAAGGTGGTAACTGCCAGATCTCCCCAACTGCAAAGATATATTTTATAACAAGTTTTAAAGATATGTGAGCATTCTATCTCCTGCAAAGTCAGCTTTAATTTTTTAAATACTAATTATAAGTAGGTCCATGAACCTAAATTATATTGGCATCTACACTATTAGAATTCTAAAGCAAAAATCACAAGAATGGGGATATTTATTCCATTTGGCAGCCAACATTACCCCAGTTTATTCACAAATATACTCACTACATCAGAGTTAAGTGTTATATTCAAGGTCACAAATTCAGAGCCTATATTCAAACCTTCACGCGCCTGAATCCGAAGCTCAAGGAAATTTCTATTGCGATACACTTCTCATGGGTCAAATCCACAAAATTTACAATTAATGTCCTATTTCCCAGCCTAAAAGTTGAAAATCAAAGCTCTCAGATCTCTTGAAGCTAAGATGCAAATATATCTACTTGATTCCCTTAATTAGACATATTCAAGCAAGACTTGCTTTAAAGTGAGAAATGGAGTATAGCTTAGTGGTCAGAGTACTTGACTAGTACATACAAGACCTTAGATTTGATTCCCCAGCACCACATAAAAATTAGCTGGGTATTGTGGTGCATACCTATGATTGCAGCACTTGAGAGGCTGAAGCAGGAGCATTGCTGTAAGCTCAAGGCAAACCTAGGCTATATAATGAGTTCAGGATCCACCTGAATTACAAAGCAAGAGCCTGTTTTTAAAAAAAAAAAAAAAGTGAGAAATATGACTTGGGGACCAAATGCTGACTAAATAGAATTCCCCCACTCAGTGGTTCCTAACAGACCCATCCAAAAACTTCAGATATTATTTAAAAACTATCTAACTCTAACTTAGCTTAGAGAAAGAGAAGCACTCCAGAAATTAAAAGGAGGCCAACAGGAAACTTAGAAACCTCAAGGAAGTAGCAGAAGTTGAAGAACTCACGAGCCTGAGAAGCCGCCCCAGGCTGCTTGCGAAGAGCCATGAGCAGCAGTGAACAGCAGGCAGCCACAGACATTAAGTGAGCCTGGAGAGCCCGGAGCCATGGAAATGAATGGCAGCCAGGCAGCATGGGCCTCCAGAAGAACCAAAACTGGGGGTGGGGTAGTGCAAACTGCAAACCTACTATGAGCTTTTCCTCCTTAAAAAGTCTCCCTGCAGCTCAGCTAATCAGTTCAGGAGAAGCAATTCTCAGCAGCACCATACTAGGAGGTAACATAAGAGTCATCTCAGGAACAGTCCTAGTCTGAACAGTTTTGGAAAAAGAAGTCACAAATAGAGTTCTGGAAGAATAGCACAGCTGTTAGAGTGTTTGCCCAGAAAGCACAAGGCCCTGTGTTCCAGCACCACACAAGCCAGGCATGGTGGTGCACAACTATAATTCCAGCACTCGGGAGGCTCAGTCAGGGGATTGCTGTGAGGTTAATGGACAGCCTGGACTACACAGTGAGTATAGGACCAGCCTGGACTGCAGAGCAAGACCCTGTCTCAAAAAAAAAAAAAAAAAAAAAAAAGAGTTACAAATGGGCCACACAACAAGGATTTCGGGGACACTCTTACCTAGTGCCTGGGAAGGAGTTCATACAAGAAACAGTCTCAGGGAAGGGAAAACAGGCTGCTGACATCCTAAACAGTGCGGGCCACAGCAAGAGCAGGTCAAAAAGCACAAAAGGCCCTTCCAGCACAAAAGAGAATCCAGGATAGACCAGAGAGATTTGCTGAGGGTCCTGGGTATGAATGAGATGTGTTAGAGGTTACTAAACTGTGAGGACCCCTTTCTGCCTACTCAGAACACAGAATTCAGTGGGCTTTTGCTCTACTCATGCCCCCCACCCCCCGCCCCACCATCCTCATATGCATTCTGAGAAACACCTCAACTTAGCCATTGGGATGAAGTTCCTCAAGCAAGACATACTTCTGTGGATTTGGACATAGGAAGGGCAGGGGCAGGTCTCATCAGCAGACATGTAGAAAAACTTAACAGGGAACCATAGCTGGCCAGTCAATTGCTATTCTCCTCTCCCCCATATCTAGTAGATAACAGCCATCAATACCATAGCACAAGAAGAGACTACTTATCCAAATAACACAACGGTGAAAATTTTTGGACTCATTTCAATTATTATTTTAGAAACAAAAGTATTTTGACCATGGTTGATTTGCAACCCTCATCAACAGGAAATAAGGCAGCTGCAGAAATGCTTCACTCCCTAGAAAGCTGATATCATGGGTCCTGAAATGGTGGCCATTCCTGCCTTATAGCAAAGGAAGTCAAAACACAAGTGGACCAAACAGTCAATCAGTCCAAACAAGACTAACTTAAACCAATGCAAGAGATGTTTAGCAAACTTAAAGAGAAATTTACTGAATGAATAATGATCTAAATTGATTAAAAGTTTACTCAGTTTATAAAAGACAAACAAAAAGCTGACTGAGGTAAACAAGGCAATGCAAGATATGAAGGAACACCTTGGCACAGAAGTATAAAATCAGAAATTAAGCTGAAATTCAGGATATGAAAAATTCAATTGAAAGCCAGCTCAAGCATTGTAAGGACAGACTATCAGACTTTGAAGACAAGACTGACAAATTAAATTATGTACTCAGGTAATACCCTCAAAAAAAGGACAGCAAGGTAGCTGGAAACAACAGCCTATGGATGACTCAAACAGAACAAATTCAGAATTATGGGTGTGAAAAAAAGATTAGAGGACAACACTGAAATCAAAGCAGAAAACTTCCCAAATCGAGGAAAAGAAGTTAATATTGAGTTAAAAGACGCATATAGAACACCAAATAATCTTGACCAGAAAAGAAACTCAACATGTCATACCATAATCAAATTTCCAAAAAGCTAACACAAAGAATATTTAAAGCAGTAAGAGAAATGCAGACATTATCTTACAAAGGCTAGCCCATCTGAAAAACAGCGGATTTCTCAAAACAAACCTTACAGGCCAAGAGAGACTGGAATAAAATCTTTCAAGATTTAGAAAACTGTCAATCAGATTGCTTTATCTGGCAAAATTATCCCAGAAAACTAAAGAGTTAGAATTTTTTGTATAAAAAAAAAGAAAGAAAGAAAAGAAAAAAGAAAAGAAACTCTAAAAAAAATTAATGACCATTAGACCAGCATTGCAGAAAAAACTAAGGGAGAGAGAAAGAACAGCAGTACTAAAGAACTCATAGGAAAGGAAATATCAAAACATGAAGCGTAACAAAAAGAAGAACCACCACTGGAAAAAATGACAGGATTCAGCAACTATCTTACCTTAATAACATTCAACGTTAATGGTCTTAATCTGGCAATCAAAAGAACAGATAGGAAGATTGTATGAAAAAACAAAAATTCAACCATTTGTTGCCTGCAAGAGACACAAAGAATCACACAGACTGAAGATAAAAGGGTGGAAATCATTACTCCATGCAACCGGAGCACAAAAACAAGCTGGAGTAGCTATAGCAGATTTGAAACCAAAACAGAACACAAAAGACAAAGATGGACACTATATACTGGTAAAGGGAACAATCCAACAGGAAGAACTCATTATTATATATACATATATGCACCCAATGTCCATGTACTCAGTTTCATTTAAAAAAAAACCTATTGGATATGAAAGGTCAGACAGACCCCAGCATGATCATAGTAGGGGACCTCTATACACTACTCTCACAAAAAAATCAACACAGAAATATCAAAGCTAAACCATACCATGGAATAAATGGACAAAACAGATACCTTTTTAGTCATATGAATGTAGTAACTATCAAAATAAATTTGGAAGCCAACAATGGTGGCATATGCTTATAATGCCAGCACTCTGGCTAAAGCAGAAAAATCACAAATTTGAGCCTAGCCTGGGTAGCTTAGCAAAACTCTGCAAATTAGTGTAACCACTATGAAAATCAGTATTGAGATTCAAAAAAGTGGAAATAGAAGTTCCATTTGACCCAGCTATGACTCTTCTGGGTATCTTTCTGGAAGAGTTAACGATATATCATAGTGATACATGTATATTTATGGCAGCATAACTCATGATAGCAAAATCTTGGAAGCAACCAACTTGTTCATCGACAAATGAATGGATAAATAAAAATGAGGTATCTATATGCAATGAAGTACTGCTCTGCCATAAAGCAAGATAAACTTGAGTCATTTATAAGAAAGTGAATGTGCCTTAAGATCATAATGCTAAGTGGAATAAATCAGAACAGACGCTTAAATATCACATGCTTACTCTAGTATGAGAAACTCAAAATGTAAACAACATAAAGAACAAAATAAAAGAGAAATGATGAGAAGAGAAAGGTAGACTTTGTGGAAATAGGAACAGGATCTGGGGATGGGGGAAGATGGGAGGGTGAGGAGGAGAAGTAAACGTAATTAAGATGTGATATGTATATTTACCAGTTCCCCAAGTTGATGTAATTATTATGTATTGCAAATACATGCTAATAAAAATAATAATTGTGGATAAAAAGTTAGAACTTAAAAAGCAAATCATGTCATTTTAGAAGGAGAGGTCTGGAATATGGCTTAGTTCAAAGGCCCTGATTTCAATCTCCAGTGTCAATAAATAAATAAATGTTGTTGAGAGCAGGAAGCAAGCCTAACATCCTGTCAACAAGAAATGTTATAGACGTACCCTAGAGCTATCCCCATTCCATTGGCCCTAGTGCAGTTTCAGAATAAGTGCCAAACTGGACAACGCTTCAAGGGCCCCCAGTCACTGAGCCCAGATTTAACTCAGAAACATAGGGATCTTTCCTCTAAGTTGCCGACCTTGAACAAGGCAGTAGCTTGCTTTATTAAAAACAATTTGTCTTTATCAAAGGTAGCACTGTCTAGTCGAGTGACTGGGGGAAGGCATCTGGTCTCCCTTACTCTTGGGTCTCATCTATTAGAATGGAGCAGTCAGACTAGCACACGGCTTTCCTGAGATACAAACGCTCCATGAAAAGGAATTCCATGGTGAGATTTAAACCCATGGTTCTAACCTTTCCCTTTGGTACATGTTAGTTTATTGAGGTTCTCAATATGGCCGCTGTATACCCCTACAGAGCTGTAAGTCTCCTGAAGGCAAGTTCTACATTTTTGAAAATCAGCTTTGCACTGCCCACAGCATTCATCCCACTGATTTCCCAAAAGGTAGACTCACAGCATAAATTAAATATAACCTAAGTTTTTTAACTTCTCATAGTATGAAGAGAACACCTATTTATGGAATATTGCAGTGCTGGATAGAAATTATGTGACTACATCAACCTTCTCAAACAAATTGGATTTTTTAAAGTCTGAAGACACTACCTGATCACAGAATAGCAGAACAAACAAACAAACAAAAAAAAACAGAACCTCAGATAAATAAATCAATTTGTAATTGCCTGATTCCATGAAAGCAAACCCAAAGACAAATACAGTGCATCCTCCAAGAACTTTGAATTTACTTGGCCATTGGTGGGCATGCATTTTATATGAAAACACACATATATTTTAAAGAACCAAATATGAATTAGCATGATTATTAAAGATAAAAATTCAAAGACATTCTACACTCAGACCACTTTCTTTGATTAACCCTGAGACTCACGTGGTGCCTTCTGTCTTCTGCTATTAGACAGTGAGCAGAGGTCTGGAATAATCAGCACTAAATTGATTAGAAGTAGAAATATTGGTTCTTGCACAATGCTCTATCTATGCTTGACAATGTGATTCTACAGATTTTTTGATGCCACTAGATTATTTTTTGGAGTGAGAAAAAAACTGTAGGAAGGGATGGCACTGATGACAATGATCTCACGATTTTTATAAATGAGACCTTCCTGGATAATCCAAAGCCACAGCTTTTAAAAACACCCTGCTGGCTGCACACATGCATGCATGCATCACTACAAGATCTGGAGTTCCTCCACATTGGCATGTGCCTGGGAGGAAACAGGGATCCAATACCTCAAGAGTGAACTGAGGGGAAGAGAATGATAAGGATGATAAGGTAACCGCTAAGGCACAAACAAAGAAAGCATCCTCCCCACTGGGTCGGAAGAAAGGAATAGCAGACTCCACAGGAAGAACCAACATTTATGGAGGGCAGGCTGTGTGCCAGGCATTAACTTGAATGCCAAGAATAAATGAGATGAAGGAAACACACATACATACACAAGGAGTCTTGACAACACTAGAAATGAATTAAAATGCAGTTCTATCCCAGATTACAAAAAAATAACTTCAAGATTCTGACCTAGATCTGATGTTCTACATATCACAGAATTTTTCATATACCTGGAGGCAGAGAAATCTCAGGTGAACACAAACACACTGTCAGAATAATATAAAGCTTTTACTGGTTCTGACAGATCAGACTTACCTCACTAGCCAAAGGATTAGTTTGCAGATAGTTGGTTTACTGATATTTTTAGTGCCTTTCAAAAGTGAAAATATAGGTTGAGGTTCTTTGAGATTTTCATGGTTTTTGTTGATTTCAATCTATTCTATATTTTATATGCAAGTATGTGTGTGTGCACATACGCGTATTTTTGTGTGTGGTACTAGACAGGGATCAAGCCCAGTGCCTTCACATTGAGCTGTACCCTCAGTAAAATTTTAGTTTAGGTTTTTTTTTTTTTAATCTTGAGACCAGATCTCACTAAGTTGCTAACTTACCCAGGCTGGGCTTGAACCTGCAAGGCTCCTACTTTGGCTTCCCAGAGTGCTGGGATTACAGAACTGTGCCACCAGGCCTGGCTTGTGTTTCTTGTTTAAAGAAACTAGTGCCTTGGGCTGAGAGCCTGGCTCAGAGCTTAGATGCTTGTCTGCCAGCACAAGATCCTGGGTTTGATTCCCCAGTACCATGTAAGCTGAGTATGGTGGCACATGCCTGTAATCTTAGCACTCAGGAGACTGAGGCAGGAGAATTGCTGTGAGTCCAAGGCCAGCCTGTGCTACATAGAGACTTCAGGACCAACCTGGACTACAGAATGTGACCCTATCTCAAAGAAAAAAAAAAGAGGAAGAAGAAACACTTGCCTTAGAAAGAGGAATAGAGCAAAATAGGACAATTTAAGTATGCAAGTCATCAATGTTGCATACAGATCCTCAACATGATAAGGAAGAAAAGAAGGGAGGGACAAGAAGGGATGGAGAGAAGATAGGTTGGCTCAGTCTTAGATTACATGGGACTTCTCATTCTTGACAGAAAATCTAGTTATGTTGGAACCCTCCAGCACAGAGCTAAACTCGTAACACCAGAGATGTCCATTTCTGGTGGTGCAGCCTGTCTGACTTCATTAATTTGAGTTTCTATGTCAAGTTCCTAGTGAAAATCCTATTTAATTGTTAAAATAATAAACAGACCTCTCACCTCCCTGACACTCTGGCAGCCTTTTGCTTGTGGAGCTTCGTCTCATGCAAAACTAGGTACTCCAGGGAACTGAAGCCAGAGAAGGACCTTCTTCGTGTTTATGACTCAGCCATTCTGCATCACTGTGGCAAGTCCATATGGATTCAAGTGGTTCTGACCTAACTAACCGAAACCATGCCCCAGGGTTCTAAGAAGCTAGAAATTTTTTGGAAACCACATGAATTGAAAGATCCTGCTGCCCAACAACTTATATTATAAATGCCACATAACTAAATTCATTGTGCAATTAGGCAACCCCTTGGGTTCACTAAGATACCATTCACTCAATTCTCTGAGGTGTCATACTATGGTAACTAATAGAATCACTTTGATCCCACCAACTGAAAGATACATACTGCTTGTACTTTGGCAGCAACAGATATGCAGGTCAAGCCCCACTATTTCTGACCTTCCAAATAAGCATCAGCACAAATCTGTGAGATGGAGCAGGTGAAATGGTGTGGCTACAGAGCTAATACTTTTCTCCCAATAGAACTGGACAAAAATACCCACAAAGTTTGCTTCATAATAACTTTATGATTGCCAACTGAATTAACCAGAATACAGACTAGAAACTAAAGAGCATTTGCCATTTTTATTCTGGCAGCTCAGTATCAGAACTGCTTGCCGTTTTTTGTTAACTTTTCTAACTGCTTTCAAATAAATAAGCTAAAAATGTCAAATATTTTCCTGATTTCTTCACCATCAAGACACAGACCCTAAGCTTGGTCAGACACCACCTACATGTGCTTCTGAATCAATAACAAGTGCTACAAAATGGCAGGAATATTAAATGACTATTTTCTGGTAAGAGGAGACACATCCAGTTCCACATGTAGCCCCACTCTGGTTCTACTGCAAGCAATGTCAGTGGTACAGGTAGAGGTGCCAATATTCAGTAGCTACAATGCCAGCATCCTCACCAATTCTGTGGTATGATCTCACTGTAGTTCACCAGTGCTGCTCCTTAACTGTGCAGCTTTCAAACCTCTTCCCTAGTTTTTCTGGAGAAAGATGGAGCTACTGAAAATCCTTCCAATAAACCCACAGGCAATTTCTGTCATTAACAGCACTATGTTACTAAGAACCCTAGATATTACAGAGGACAAGTTAAAGGCAGACCTTAATGTTTCCAGAGCTTCCATACTCAACTATATCACTTCTCAGCCTTTCAGCTAAGATCAAGTGTAGCACTAAACTTAGCTATATCAACTATCCACTACTGCATAACAAACCATCCCAAAACTTCTGAAGTATGATAAAAAAAATACGGGAAATGTTTTTTAATTATAGTAAAGGATACACTGCCATTAATCCCATTCAAAATACTCCCCTAACCTTAGAATGCACTTATTCCATCATTCTTGCTACTTTCCAAGCAGTTCTGGAAGTCCTCTTATGAGAATGTCTTTAGTGGTGCTGTCATGGCAGCCTAATATCCTGAATCATGAATGTTTACTTTTCATGGTCATGTTGACTTTGAGTAAGAGCCAAAAATCACATGGTCCCAGATTCAGAGAATAAAGTGGATGAGGACACACCCTTATGTTTTCATGAGTCTCCCTTTCTGTACAATGACATGCAGCAGCTACATTCACTCCATTTTTTATCACACCTCTTAAAGATACTCAGGAAAGAGGACTTCCAGAAATGCTTCAAAAAAGTGGAAAGGACAGGGCACTCTTGCCCCTCCTTCTGCTTGCAGAGGAGTTCCTACCTTTTATTTCACTTTCTCCTTTATACTTCCCCCAATAAATTTACTTTCTCCTTCCAAAAAAAGTGTAAAGAACAATGATGTGTGTTTGAAGCAAAAGGGAGCACTTTGAGGAGGATTAGTGGCAATGTGTCCTTTATTGTAATAAAATTTTTAAATTTAAACACTCCCGTTATATTGATTACCACTTGTAAATGCTTTAAAGAGACATTTGGTTCAAAATTTGGAGGCTTAGCAATTTGGGCTGAGCTCATTTGGACAACTATACTGATGAAGGCCAAGTGCCACACAGGCTCACTTATGCTTCGACAGTTGGCTATTGGGTTGGCTGGGTGCCTTGATTTTTCTGCACATGGTCTGTTCCTCCAGCCCAGCATGAGCTTTTTCAATGCTTCAGTGCTGGCAGAGTTCCCACAGCAGCAAGAAACTAGAATGCTTCTTCACGCTTAGGCTCAAAGCCTGCACCAGCTCTCTTCTACTCTATTCCACAGTCAAATCAAGTCACAGGGCCAACCAAGATATTAAAGATGGGGAAACATGTTCCATCTCTTCTTGGGAAGAGGTGTAAAAAAGCATTCTGAACACTACCATGCCTGACTGCTTGGTAAAGAATAATGGGGAAGGTATAACAAGAGACATAACTAGGGAATTCTCATTTATTTTTTCATTGTTTTTTTAAAGGATTCTCTTTTATTAGATTTGTTCATACCTAGAATCTGTCCTCTCACAGCCATTTCTATTAACCAGCACCAACTATAGCCACTGATTCAACAACAGCTAACTATTAACAGAAGTAATAAATACAAACTGCTGAGCTTGCAAACTCTGCATCCTATAACCAGTGTTTTACAGGCCAGGCCCTTGGATCTCTTGCTGTAGGACGTGTTAAAGAGCACAGACTATAGCTATATGGTACATGACAGCAGCTCACTGGTTTTGGCTTTTCTGTCTTGACTCTCAGTTTTCCTTCCCCAAAGCTCAATAACAATATTTGCTACCTATGAACAAAGGGATAGTTTGAACACTTCAGACAGAAAACTATTGCAGTTAACATCCCTAAACTACAGAAAAATGCTAGTAGAACTTTAAAGGGATATTGAAAATCTGTGCTCTAGGGACAAACCCCATTTCCAAGTTCCCTCCTGACTAGCAGAAGCTTTATCCCTTTTCTTTCCCCTTCTATATTTTGCCCAATAAAGTATTCTCTTCACAATCTGAAAAAAACCTGTGCTCTAAGTTTACTAGGATCTGAAAGAGTTTTAACCCCCTTCCAAGAGCCACTCAAATCGGCAGGCCCCCGAGATTAGAAGTAGATGTTTCCCTGACAAATCCTGAAGAGAAAAAGGAAGGGCTCCTGAAAGAAGTCTCCACAGAAGCCACCAAGCACTTGCATCTTCCATTCACCTTATACACTGGCTGGCATTCAAGCAGAGCAAATCAGAATAAAAACATAAAGAAGTTGGAAGGGCTTTAGATCTGTTTGGTACAGTGAGATTTTCCAGGAAAAAGAAGACAAAGTCCAAACATCTCAGGGCTTAGATTAAGAGACTTTTGAATGTCCAGCCTATTTTTCAAAACACCCATTATATTAGCACATATGTACTGCTACAACAAAATACTTTAAATGGTTTAACTTATACATGACAGATGTTTATTTCTTACAGTTCTGAAGAGTAAGAAATCTAATAGTAAGTTGTCAGTATATTCAGCGTCTGGCGAGGGTTCTTTCCTTACTTCATAGATGGTATTCATTTGCTATACCCTCCCATGGTGAAAGGAGCAATCAAGCATCATCCCCTGGCCTTTACACGGTCACTAATCCCATTCATGAGAGCTTTACACTCACAACCAGGTGGCTTCATAAGGGCCCACTGCTTAATATATTGTACTAGGTATTAGGTTTCAACATATGAATTTGCGGAGAACATAAACATTCAGATTGTAGCACTGTGTGAAGAATTCTGAAAACATAGTGGGAAAAGTACCACATAAAATGGCTTAGGATTATAAGACATATATTTATTGTCTTATAGTTCTAGATGCTAAAAGTCCAAACTGAAGATGTCAGGAGGATTGCTTCCTACTGAAAGCTCTGAGATATAAGAGAATCTGCACCCTGACACTCTTAAATTCTCATAGTCTCAGATGTTCCTCGGCTTGTAGAAGCATCAATTTAATATGTCTTCACATGGCATTCTCCCTGTGTGTCTGAGTCATCATATGATACCCTTCTTATAAGAATATAAATCATATTGGCTCAGGGGCCCACCCTACTCCAATATGACATTATCATGTCTTGAATACATCTCCAAAGACCCTATTTCCACATGAAGTCACATTCTGAGGTACTAAGGGTTAGGATGTCATTTTTTGGGAGACACAATTCAACACAAAAAACACAGCCTTTGTGTAAAGTATTTTAATTTACCTATTCACCATATGTTTTTTTAAAGCAAATCGATGGCCCCACTTACTTTGTCACTCAATAAAAATAGAAAGTCCCTACTTGGTCACAGAGACATGACCTGTTACAATGAAATCTGAGTAGTACAACCTTTACTCTGGGAAACCACGTGACAAGCTCAAATTTGCAGGTTCCATAATAAAAGAGAAGGGGAGGAAAGTCAGGGGACAACTAGAATTCTCTATTCCCTATGATACAGGCAAAAGGGAAAACTATGCAGGCAAAGCAAGATACTCTGTCCTTAGGTGAAAACTCACTATAAAAATGAGATCATAAAAGTTAACCATGCGTGGAAAAGACCTTCAAACTACAATAAAGGAATTCATTTTCTACCTAACAAAAAAACACAGGCAAGAGATACTCAAAGGGCAATGCAGTGAAGAGCATCTCAAATGAGAAATGCTGGAAAATAAAATTGAGAGAGTAGTTGTATCATTTTGCATTCCCATTATCAAGGTACAAATGACCCAGTTTCTCTACAGCCTTGCCAGCACTTGCTGACATCACTGGTTTTCAATGTAGCCACTCTGAAAGGTATGTAATATGTCTCCTTTGGGTTTTAATTTGCATTTCCTAATGGCTAATGATAATATCTTTTCATGTGTTTATTTGTCATTTGTATATCCTCTTCTATGAAACATCCCTTCGTGTCTTTTATCTATTTATCAATTGTATTGTCTGAGGTTCTTACCGTTGGATTTCAAAAGTTCCTTATATATTCCAGCTATGTGATTTGCAGATAGTTCCCCCAACTTTGTAATCTGTCTTTTCACAATCTTACGAGCTCTTTCACATAGAAAAAAGTTTAAATTTTGATGAAATCTACTTCGAACATTTTTTAAATTTTATAGACTGTACCCTTGTTGTCAGAACTAAGAACTTTTTGCCTACCCCTATATCTTAAAATTTTTTCTCCCATTTCTTATGTTTTTACATTTTACATTTAAATTTGTAATATATTTTGAGTTTCTCTGTTGTCAGGTATGAAGTTGAGAGTGGGGCATTCTTTTGTTTTTGTATCTTGATGTTCAATTAACTCGGCACTATTTGTTGAAAAGGCTATATATTTCCTTCTCTGTTTAGCTGCTTTTAAATTTTTTTGTCAAAATTCCTTAAAAGCTTCTACACAGCAAAGAAAACTACAAACAGCCTGAAGAGCCAAACTACATAACTGGAGAAAATATTT
Source organism: Ctenodactylus gundi (assembly GCA_004027205.1). Lineage (NCBI taxonomy): Eukaryota > Metazoa > Chordata > Mammalia > Rodentia > Ctenodactylidae > Ctenodactylus > Ctenodactylus gundi. Next base: position 159,390 of record PVKB01001404.1, read on the forward strand.
GCCAACTATTCATCTGACAGAAGGTTAATTAATACACAAAGTGTATCAGGAATTAAGAAGAAACAAGTAAATGGATTCTATAATGGGCAAATTATCTGAATAAATAATTCTAAAAAGAAAAAGAAATACAGGAGCTGAAGGAACAGCACAGTGATTAGAGCTCTTGCCCAGCAATCATAAGGCCCTGGGTTCGATTCCCCAGCACCATGTGGATGTGGTGGCACACACCTGTAATCCCAGTACTCAGGAGGATAAGAGGAAAGGACTGCCCTGAGTTCAAGGCCAGCTGGGCTCCCAGTGAGTTCAGGAATAGCTTGGATGACAGAGTGAGACCCTATCTTAAAAAGAAGAAGAAATACAAATGACCAACAAATATATGAAAAAATGATCAATATCAATATTCATCAAGGAAATACAAGTTAAAATGACAAGGAAGCCAGACATGGTGGTGAATATCGGTGATACAACTACTCAGGTGGCTAAGGCAGAGGAATCCCAAGTTGCTAGCCTGTGCAACTTAGTGAGACTTGTCTCAAAATAAAAATTTTAAAAATAAAGGCTGGGACTTCCAGCCAAGATATCAGCTGGGTAATAGAGCTGCACAATATCTCCTCGTGGACCCACTTAAAAAGTTGAGACTATAGTCAAAAATTGCCTGTTCAATATAGCTAGGAAAGGGAGGAGCGACCCCAAAAACTGAAAAAAAAAAAAAAAAAAAAAAAAAAAAAAAAAAAAAAAAAAAAAAAAAAAAAAAAAAAAAAAGGCCACAGGAAAGTCATAAAACCTGAAACCACATTAGAAGAGGAAATAAACAGCAACCCAGGAAGCAGCTCCAGGGAGATTGAAACAGCTGGGAGCTGCTGGCATCTGCAGACAGAGAAAAGCCCGCTAAGGCCCCAGAACCTCTGACTGAGCTAGAAGAGGAAGCAGCACCACAACAAATGAAAGGGGGTCACAGGAAGGAAAGGAAACCCGAAAATTTATTTAAAGTGGAAGAAAACAGCAGCTCAGGAAGCAACCCCAGGCCATCTGAGCACAGTCCTAAGACGCTGGCATCCACAGACTAAAGAAAGCCTGAAGCCCAAAACCTCAGACCAGGGTAAGCTCAGATCTGGGAGAAGTGGGAATTGACGGCAGCTGGTAGCCCCGGCTTCCAGAAAATGATCCTGAGGGTAAGTCATACTACAAACACAATGTGAGCTCCCTCTAGAAAAGGTCTCCTGGAGCCTAGATTAGAAGCAAAGCTCGGCAGCCATAATAGGCAATGACATAAGAAGCAGGAGCCATTTTTAAAAAGAGCCCAAGATTTAAACTACTTACAGAAAAAAAAAAGCTCAGAAGAGTACATCTTGAGGTCACTCTTAAAGAGTGCCTAGAAAGACACTGGCACAAGAGACAGTAGTAGAGAGAAGAGAAAGGTCAAAAACTTCTGGAATGGCTCCAGTAGTAGCGGCAGTATCTCTGAGTGTGGAGAGCCCTGACCTCAGGGTAGGGAAGCTAGGATAGGCTGGAGAGCTTTGCTGAGGGGGGTGGGGGTGAACAAGACACCTCAGAGGCCATCAGACTGATAGGTCCTCCCTCACTCCCTACTCCCAGCAAAAAACTCATTAGAATTTTGGCTCACCCTACATACACACCTTCATAGCCATTCAGAGAAATCTCTCTTGGCTGAGTCTTTAAAGTGTAGTCCCTCAACAACAGAAACATGGGAAGAAGACAAGGCAACAGGACACCCACAGAAATGCCTGAGACCCCAGAAATAAATGCCATGGGCCCTGAAATAATATTCATAGGGAAGGAAGTCATAAAGCTACTACATTAGTCAAACAGCCAGTTGAAACAAGATATCCTCAAGGAAATGGAAGCAATTATTAGTGGGCTTAAAGAGGAACTGACTAAACAAATAGTGGTCTTAATGAAGATAAAGCTCACTGAGCATACAAAAGCCACAAATAAGCTGGCTGAGGTAAATAAGGAAATGTGAGATATGAAGGAACAATTCTATAGAGAAGTGGACATTTTGAAAAGAAATCTAGATGAAATTCAGGATATGAAAACTACATTTGAAAGCAGGGGAAGTGAACTCAAATATTGTGAGGACAGAATTTCAGACCTTGAAGACAAGGCTAAGAAAACAAATACTATAATTAGGCACGACTCCAAAATTAGAAATGAGTGAAGTATCTGGATACAACAGTTGATGGATGATTCAAAGAGAACCAATCTCAGAATTATGGGTGTGGAAGAAAGAGCAGAAGACAGCACCAAAGGTATAAAGAATTTATTCACTAAAATCATGCAAGAGAATTTCCCAAATCTTGGAAAAGCAATTAATTTTCAGGTACAAGAAGTTTATAAAACACCAAATGACCTCAACCAGCAATGAGACTCACCATGACATAACATAATCAAAACCTAATAAACATAACATAAGGAAAGAATACTAAAAACAGGAAGAGAAAAAAATAGACATTATTCTACCAAGATAAACTCATTCTAATTACTGCAGATTTCTCAAGTCAAACTTTAAAGGCCAGAAGAGCCTGGAGAAAAATATTTCAATATTTAAAAGTTTCAACAAAGGGGTTGTTGTATCCAGCAAAATAATCTCTGAAAATTGAAGGAGAAGTAAAATTTTTCACAACCAAGAATCCCTAAAGAAATCTGCAACCACTAGCCCAGCATTGCAGAGAATACTTGAAGGAACCACTGAGGGAGACAGAGAGACAAACAGCACACACACACACACACACACACACACACACACACACACACACACACACACAAAACATAGAAGAAAACATCTAAAGAGAATGTGTAACAAAAAAACAGACTGGTATTTGAATCACTTGATTGGTACCCTACTAAAACAGTAACAGCTTTCTCATAAAATCTGTGAAACTTCCCCTCATCATTATTATTTTAAATAGTCTATTAGTTTGCAAACATAATAATTATATTCAACATGGGGACTTGGTATAAAATCTTCAAAAACATGTGACTAGATTGCAACAATTTATGGATGCATAAGTAGATAAAATGATAAACGAAATGTGGCAAAATGTTAGTAATTAATGAAATGTGAGTAAATTATTTACAAAAGTTTAAAAAATTCTGAAATAACTAAGTATGACATACCTATTGCTTTATGTGTAATATACTTTTGTGATACAGACTTAAGTTCATTTAATGTAGCAATTAGGTCTCTAATGTAAGTTTATCATTACAAAACTGATTGATATAACAATAACCTGAATGTCTTTTGAATGTACAAATATTTACCTTTCAGTACTCAGCTAGGGAATTTGAAATTTAACTTCTCTGTTTTTCTTTCTCACATTGTCTAGACTTATAAATTTCATTGCTATAGTTCTCTTCTTATGTAGACTGGCGGGTGAAGCCACATTAAAGAATCTCAAAAAAGATATTAAGTAAGATACAGAAAAAAAGAACTTTCAGCAAATTGTCCCAATAAAGGGCTCTGCTGAACCCAGAGAAGAGACATAAAGATTTGGCCACTGCAGCCCACTCTAGGGGTGGGAAGCTGAGCTAAAGAGTGGTGATCTGAGTGGTGCAGTGAGTCAGATGCAGAAGATTAAATATGTTAAATATTGCATGGTTTCTCTAATTTGAGAAATCCAAAATACAAGCCTTCTATAGAATCAAACGTGCGTAATGGTGGGAGTTAGGGGAGATGGGTAGGGTGTGGAAGAGCCAAAAATGGGAAGGGATTATAATATTGATGTGATATATATGTGCACAAAACACTCAAGCTCATTGTAAACATTATGTATCATATATATATATATATATATATATATATATATATATATATAACAGAGGTTTTGTGGAGAGGGAAAGGAGATGTGAAGAAGGAGGACAAGAAGATGAAAAGAGGAAAGGGGAGAAAAAATGATTCAGATGTGGTATGTTTAAGTACCAACTCCCACACTGAATGTAAATATTATACATCACAAATACATACTAATAAAAAGTCATTTCAGAAAAGAGTACAAATAGTTCTACCATATAAACTAATAAAGTTCCAATAGCTCATACTAGTGAAATGGACTGAGTGGGACGTAAGTTGTAGTCTCCTTTCCATTCACTTCTATTGAATTAACCACTTTTAATGACCCAGTGACCAAGTCACCAAGTAGAATTATTAAAGTTAAATGCAGAGCTGGAGGAATAGCACAATAATCAGAGAGTTTGTCTAGCAAATTCAAGGCTCTGAGCTGGATTTCCCAGCACCATATAAGCCAGGTGTGGAGGGAGGTGTGTGTAATCACAGCACAGGGAAGGCTGAGAAAAAAGAACTGCCATGAGTTCAAGCCCAGCCCAGGCAACATAATGAGGTCAGCACCAGCCTGGAATACAGAGTGAGACTCTGTCTAAAAAATAAATAAGTAAATAAATAGAGTTAAATGCACAGCATTACCTACAGGTGTCACTAATAATGCTTCCACAAACCACGTCTTCAAAAGCCCACACATTCCTTGGATCCTCAAAAGTGCAGTGTGTCCACAACTTAACTGAAATAGAAGAACTCATGGGTATCTTATCAGCGTCTGGATTCTCACTCTCTAAATCCCTGTGTCCCACTAACTGCTACTAGTATGTAGCACAGAAACAAAATCTATTTTAATCTAAGAGAATTGGGAAACTTCCAAAGAGCACTGACCTAAAAAGTCTTGACAGAGTAGAGGAAATTGATTTTCTACCAAAGCCATGCAGAGGATTAGACTCAGATTTAGGCCAATAAAAGATTTCCATTCTATCCAAGTCCCAATATAACATGATGCACAGATGAAAACACACTTCTGAGCTGACAGAGCTGACACACATTAGAAGGTCCAAAATAAAACTAAGCTCTTAAGAATTCTAGTCCCACAAGGAAAAACACAATAAATAAATTGAATAATAAATTCTGTGATAGAATACAGTTATCAATCTTTCAAGTGGATTTCTATAATTTATTTTTATTCTCATCCTGACTCATTTTTAAAAAGATCACAAAACTTCAAGATCAGCAAAGAGCACCACCCTTGCATTTATAATGATCAAAACTTAAGATGGATAACCATTAACTTGAAATTACATAAAATCTCCAGTTCTCAACTTTCAAATTAAGACCAACAGGGGCTGGGAGCATGGTTCAGTGGTTACAGCACTTGCCTAACAAGCACAAGGCCCTGAGTTCGATTTCTCGGTACTATGCATGCCAGGTGTGATGGCTCACACCTGTAATCTCAACACTCGAAGCTACAGCAGGAGAATTGCTTTGTGTGTGAGGCTATAGGCCTACATAGTGAGTTTGGGACCAGCCTGGACTACAGAATGAGATCTTGTTTCAAAAACAAAAACTATTTAACGCCAACAGCTTCACATTTTGCCATCATCCACATAGATAAGTAGATAATTGTGTGACTATACCTCTTTTGTTTTTTGAGGGCCTTGTTTTTTTCAGGGCCTTGTGCTCGCTAGGCAAGCACTCTAATCAGTGTGCTATTCCTCCAGTCCCAACTACACCTTTCTTTTACAACATTTATTAATTATGGTAAGAATCCCTACACCCTGATAGACTTAAAACCAAAAGTAGCAGGGCTGAGGGCTTAGCTCACATTAGCTCAGTGGTTGGAGTGCAAGCACAAGGCCTTGGGTTTGACTCCCCAGCAGCAAATAATATGGGTGTGGTGATGCATTCCTGTAAACCCAGCACTCAGGCTGAGGCCAGCCTGGGCTACACAGTGAATTCAGGACCAGCCTGAATGACCGACCTAGACCCAAAATCAGAAAAAAAAAAAAAAGAAGAAGTACTGGTAGTAGTCAATGTGACTTTGACTGCCCTGGCACCTACACTGTGCAGTGTGAAATAAGAAAGCAAGTCTTCTCACTGGGTACTCATTTAATCTGCCTATGATAAAAATGAAAATTAAAGCTACCGCTTTTAAAAGAAAGATGATGCAGAGGGTATCAAGTTGACAAAGTCAAGAAAAGCTATAATTATGTAAATAAAGCAGGACATTAGAACAAGAGGAGTCAAGTGAGTGAGCCAGCATCCATGTAGAATTGGTCACATTCAACTGAATGCAACTTGGAAAGAAAACTACTTGAAGGAAGTAAAAAGCTCTAAACCAATGCAATCAACAGTGTTTACAAGTGATAGGTTGATTACTGAGTTGGAAACACTTTTTATTTCATGGTTGCATAATTACACACAGTAAACCCATATACCTTTGTACTCTATCATGGCCCTGTTTGTTCCCAGAAGCTCGAAACCAACTGAACTGAAATAAACGAGGGTATAGTTGAACTCCTTCAGGAAGCAGATCAGTTAAAATCCTCAAGTCTCAGGAAAGCTTAATTTAACTTTCAAGATATACAGGAAAAAAAACCACAGTTCTGATTTGTTTAAACAAAGATCCTCTCCCAAGAACCATCTGAACTGATGGGCAGAACACCTTAATTGGAAGAAGATGCCTCCTCCTACCAAGAGCTGAACTGAAAAAAAGGAAGGGCTCCCAAAAGAAAGAAGTCTCCACGGAAACCACCCAGTTCTTATTTGCAATCCCTCGGGCTCAGGCGCCCAAGTACTTAGGATTACAGAGTGCGTCATTGTACCTAGTTTATTATAGTATTTTTTCCTTCTTCATACTACAAAATTTATTGGATCTCTGTTGAACATCATTTACATTCTGGTCCCCACACTGATGAAGCTATGTCTGTCAGGAACATCATACAACAATGGACCAAATGTCAGGGAAGAAAGGAAGAGAGACAAGGCAAACCACATGCTAGCTCCTTTTTCCAGATATACAGTGGTTATACTAAGCTTGAGGATTTTGTGCATATCTATACCACAACAACATTACAATCCCTTCTCCTCCCCCTTATTTGCCCTCCCACGTCCTCCCTCATTTCCATATGACTCCCACTATCACATCCATTTGGTTCTATAAAATGCCTGCATTCTGGGTTCTCCTATTAGAGAAACCATGCGATATTTTACCTTCTGAGTTTGGCTCACTTCATTAAGCACGAAGGTCTCAAGTTACATTTATTTACCTACAAAAGTCCCAAAGTTATCCATCTTTATAGAAGAGTAGTACTCCATTGTGTACACATATCACAATTTTTGTATCCATTGATCTGCTGATGGGTATTTTGATGTCCTCCACAGTTTAGCTACTGTTAGTTATATTGTTATACACATGGGTATACATGTATCTCTACTGTATGTTCTTTTTAATTCTATTGGAAAGATACCCAAAAGAGGTGTTGCTGGATTGAATGCAATATTTATTTTCAGTCTTTTGAAAAATCTCCATAGTGGTTGTATCAGCTTATGGTTCCACCAAAAAATGAATACAAAAAATCAAAAGCATTTCTCTACACTAATAATAAACTCGCTAGAAAAGAGCTCAGAAGAATAATCTCATTCTCAATAGTGCACCAAAAAATTAAATACCTAAGAGTAAACCTAACTAAAGAAGTGAAGGGCCTCTACAAAGGAAAGTATATTACGCTGAAAAAAGAAATTGAAGAGGACATTAAAAAATGGAAAGCTTCATATCTCTTTCTTTATGGCTATATAATATTCCATATATTATGTAATATTCCATACCATACCTTCTTTAACCATTCCTCTATTGATTGGCAGATGGGCTGTTTCCAGGATTTGGCTATTTGAATTGTGCTGCTATAAACATGCACAAAAATAATGACATAAAAAGGCCCTAGACTGGAGGAATGACTCAGTGGTTAAAGCACTTGCCTAGCAAGTGCTAAGTACCTGAATTCAATTCCCCAGCACCACAGAAGCTTGGCATGGTGTCACATGGCTGTAATCCCAGCACTCTGGAGGCTGAAACAGGAGGAATGCTGTGAGTCCAAGGCTAGCCTGGTTATTCAGTGACTTAGAACCAGCCTGGGCTACAAATCAAGACCCTGTCTCACAAAAAATAAATAAATAAATAAACAAAAAGGCCCCAATATGAATGGCAGCGTAGAAAGAGAAGCAATGGTCAGCTAAGAAAAGAGTGAACCTCTGAAAAAGGAGTGGGCATAGACACTGATTTCCCAATCCCCATGTCTCTAATTTGTTACAGAATCTGGAGTTCATGCATTTACAAAACAAATAATAATAATAATAATAAAATGTAAAAAAGAAGAAAATGGAAATACATCCCCTCTTCATAGATAGGCAGGATTAAGGTTGTCAAAATGACTACTGACAAAACAGATACACAGATTCAGTGTAATTCCTATCAAAATATCAACTTTTTTCAAAGAACTTAAAAAAAAAAAAACCCTTAAATTCACATGGAACCAAAGGAGACCTAGAATAGCCAAAGCAATTTAAGTAACGAGACAAAAGTGGGTGGACCTACAATTCCAGAATCAAGTTATATTACAAAACAACCATGATTAAAAACTATATGGAACTGACACAAGAACAGACAGTTTGACCAATGAAACAGAACTGAGAATGCAAGGATAATCCCAAATACCTTCAGTTTCCTGATTTTTTAAAAAAGGGACCAAAAGTATACACTAAAAAAAGGATAGCCTCTTCAACCAATGGTGCTAGAAGAACAGGCCATACACATGTAGAAGAATGAATCTAGACATACACATATCTCTATGTACCAAAATCAAACCAAAGTGGATCAAAGACCTACATATTAAGATGGAAATACTCCATCTGTCAGGAAGATCATACACCAATTGTCATGGAAAAAAGGAAGACAGACAAGGCAAACCACATGCTAACTCTTTTTTCCATATATATCAGATGGAACGTTTTGGAGGATAATATACGCAAAACTCTAGAAGATATATCAGTGGACAAGTATTTTCTAATAGGACACCTGATTGCAAAAGAAATAGCTTCCATAATCAACAAATGGGATTATATCAAATTAAAAAGTTTCTGCACAGAAAAGGAAACAGAGTGAAGAGAGAACTGACTGGAAACAAATTTTACCACCTATACCGCAGACAGGAGGCTAATAACTAGAATATACGAGGAACTGAAGAAAAATAGGCCCCTCAAAATCAAAGACCCAATTAAAAATGGGGCAACTGAAATGAATAGGCAGTTCTCAGATGAAGAAGTTGAAATGGCCACATGCTTCCTCTTAAGGTTTCTGCCTCAAATAAAATACACATCCCTTCCTCTTACATAGGCCACTGGCCAAACCAAGTCCAAAGCCAAAACTAATAGCAAGAAAGAGACGAGAAATTTTAAGCAACAGTACAGAGTATCAACACCTAAAACATCTAGGGGTATCAACATTTTAAACATTAAAAAAAGATGTCCAAGCTGCATGTAATGAAACACGCTTATAATCCCAGCACTCAAGGTAGGAGGACTGCTGTGAATTCAAAGCCAGCTTGTGCTGTACACAGTGAGTTCAAGGCCAACCTAGACTACAGTGCAAGGCCATGTCTCAAAAAATATTTTACAAGTAACCAAAAAAAAACCCTCTTACATCGTAACTTACAAGGCCCAGATTCAAAATATGTCTCACCAATACACAATAAGTCTTCTCTACATTAATACTGGCTTGCAAACTGTGTTCTATAAAATGCTTCAAGAATTCAACAACGTGCAATTCAAACTGTATCTCAGTTTTCAAAAATTCATTTAATATAATTCCTGGACAAATATTCAAAAGAGCAGAAAGCATATGACCACATAAAAACCCATACCTGAATGGTCACAGCAGCATTATTCATAATAGCTCAAACTGGAAACAATACAAGTATCTATCAGCAGAAACTAGGACTGGTGGCATAGGCTTATAATCTCAGCATCCTCGGAGACTGAGGCAAGGCAGGATGATCACAAGTTCAAGCCCAGCCTAGGCAATTTAGCAACTTAACAAGACACTGTCTCAACAAAAATAAAATGGGTTAGGTATGTATGTAGCTCAGTCTTAAGGCCCTCAGCTCAGTGCCCAGCACCACAAAAAAAAAAAAAATGGATAAACGAAATGTGATATATTCTTAAGATGAACTATTATCTGGCCATAAAAAGAAGTGAGGCTAGAGCTGTAGCTTGGTGGTAGAGCACTTGCCTAGCATGTGTGAGGCCTTGTGTTCAATCCCCAGTACTGCAATAAAAAAAGGAATAAAGTACAGATAAATGTTATAATATGATGACCCTGTGCTAACTGAAATAAGCCAGTCACAACAGACTACATATTGCATGATTCCAATCATATGGAATGACCAGGAGAGGCAAATTCTTAGACACAGAAAGTAAGTTAGTCCTTGCCAGGACACAAACACAGAGAGCTGGGACTCAACTGGGGACTGATTGATAAAGGTTTTCTTGTTAGGTTAATGAAATATTCTAGATTTGACTATAGTGACACCAGCACAACCCTGTAAAAATACTAAAATCCACTGAACTATATACCCTAAATGGTTAGTTTATATGGTGTGTGACATGAACAATATTAAAACTATTACCCAAAGGTTGCTACAGTAGAAATTAAATATTTACTGTGATTCCTTTTTTCCAGATCACTGTAAAAATAATGTAACCCAGTTGTTTGAGACAGGGTTTTGCTGTGTAGTCCAGGCTGGTCCTGAGCTCACTATGTAGCCCAGACTGGTTTTGAACTCACAGCCACCATCCTGTCTCAGCCTCCCGAGTGTTGGGATTATAGGCATGTGCCACCATGCCCAGCTCATGTGGCAATGCAGAATTGAACCCAGGGCCTTGTGCTTACCAGGCAGGTGCTCTAACTGCTGTGCTATTCCTTCAGCCCCCTTAATCCAAGTTTTGCCTTCAGGTGAGTATAACTGATGCTTTCAGGTACAGTGCTTGACCATACTTTGAATAATTACTTTCCCACAGGAAAATGAGAGGACAAGAAGGTATGATCAGAGACAAAAGATGGTGGAGAACCCAAACTCACAAACGCTGTGGAGAATAGAAATGAAGTTTCCAAGAAGTGATTTTTTTTTTAATAATATAGTCCCTTTCACAAAACCAAACACTAAATACCTACTCTCTATGTTCCTTTAGCACATTGCTGGAGTAAATTAAAAGGCAACTAAAGTTGCTTTACAGATAAAGTAGCTGCCCATTACCAAGGAAAATACCAGGGTGATGCTCTCACATCATGGTAAATCCACCTGTTATCTGTGCAAAATGATACGCTGGGCAAAGCCAAGGAGAAGATCTTATTCAAATCCACCTACAATCATTTTGCCTGTTTTCGGGTTTACGAGCCCAGCTACGGACTAACACAGTTTCATGGCTAATCCTTACGCCAACCCCTAGCAGGATGATCCAAAGACTACTAACTCCATAAGAACAAGTCAGGGCTCCAATTCCTATGGGGCAACCAGGTCCCCAATTCTGTTCCATGGAATGTTGTGGCACAGGAAAGGAAGAGGCAAATGGTAATGTTTACATCCTCAAGAAACAGAAGATTAACTGTACTGAACGCACCTCATCATAGATCCAAATGACTTTTCTCCTTACAGTGCTATTCATAATAAAACCATTATCTAAAGACAAATTCTCATGACTCAAAAGTGACTACAAAGTACTTTGTAGGGACCACCACACATAAGCCCACAGAGGAAAATTCCCTTTCAACCTTTATAGTTATTTTTAAGATTTTCTGTGAAAAAATACTTAAGTAGAAACTGCTTTTTTAAAACTGTGGTCAGCAAATTAGGATAGGAAGCAGAGAGTGGTGGCACATGCCTGTAGTCCCAACATTGAAGAAATGGAAGCAAAAGGATTGCTCTGGTCCATGAGTACAAGACCAACTTGGGCAATAAAGCAATGTCCTTTCTTTAAAAAAAAATTTAAGTATACAAGAAAATTAAGATATGATAGCTTTTATAGCCTGCACTCCTTTAGGAAAGTTCTTAATCTTTGTGCCATCAACCCTTTTAGTTACACCATTAAGAGTCAGAAACTAACTAGGCCTGTAATTCCCAAAACTTTGGGAGATTGAAGCAGGAGGATTGCAAGTTCAATCCCAGACTGGTCAACACAGTAATTTAGTGAGACCGTATCTCAAAATCAAAAACAAAAATGGGCTGTGTATGTAGCTCAATGTGAAGGCCTGGGCTCAATTCCCACTACCACTCAAAAAAAATCAGGAACTAGTAATAACTCCAATAACTACCAATATTCATACTGATTAGCATGAATATTTCAAGATATTTGCAACAGCTATGATGCAATGTGAAAATGTCTATGATTTATTGGAGACAAAGTCACAAGTAAGGCTAGTAATACCATGATTTGTTGCTTACACTCACTAAATGATTAAAAATGTTAAATATCAAAATAAAGATGCAGTTTTTTCTCTATCCAAGGTCAGGGTGCCCTTGAATTCTATTCTGCAAATCTTTAGAGATCTGAGAATGGAGGTAAAGAACCCTTGTATTTAAAAAGTGAGTAGTTATTTAAGAGATAAATATTTCCCAAAGGGATGCAAATTTTAAGATGTCTGCAAACACTACTTAAAATCTTTCTTTTATAAATGACATAAATAAAAAGGCTGTGGCTCTTTTTTCATTCTACCAATGCTACACACAGCACATTAGAAGCTAATGTAAATAAATAAATAGATAAAACTAAATGTTAATAAATAAGCTGGCATAAAAGAAAACTCCATATTCACTTTTATTCTGGATATTTTCTTGACATAAATCCTGTTAATAGACTTGGCTGACTGCCTAGAATTTTTCTGCACTAGCCTATAACCATGGGAAAGAAAGCAAATTTTATACTACCCTCAAAATTTATCCTCCACCTACATCTTACACTGCTTGAGATTGTTCTCAGATTTCTTAATCAATATTGAAGCAAGTAAAGAATCTCCTGTGGCTACAAATTTTGGCATGCTTAATGGTATCCATAGAAACACCCTAATTGAAAACATTCAGTTTCCATTGGATCATCTTATCCCATGAAGCATTTAGAAGAATTCATTTAAATCCTCCCACATATTTGACACCCTATAAAGAATCCTACAGTACAAGGTAACACAGTATATTGCATAGCAGAAATCCTCCAATCTGGGCATTAAAAATAATTTTAGGGACTTCCTTATGGGCACTCAAAATCCTGACCTAAGATCCATTTACAATAATTAGTAAATTTGGCATTCTGATGCAGTATTAATATAAAAGGCACTCTGAATTCAGGCAAAGAATATCATAAATTTGACTTTTCTTTGTATCAAAAAACTAATCATTTATCAACTTACACCAGAGAAGACAAGGTGTTAGAAGTTAAGAGCCACTTCGATTCTCATGTTTCCTCACAATTTTGCCTCATGTGTTACTAAATGTTCTGAAATATCCAGTTAGAATCAACATCGCTGTCCTACTTTAAAGATATTATTTACAAATAATAAATACAGTATCATAAAAAGATCTAGCTTTACTATTTTTCTCTTACCCAAAGAACATCTGTTTTATTAATCATAACCAGGGTTTAAAAAAAAGCTAGATAATCAGATGTTGACCTTAAGAAAAGCCATTTCATCTTTTTATACTTCTTCTTCCTTACCTGTAAAATGGAGGTTAGGCTGGCAGGCATCTCTTGTACCAAACACTTATGAGGATTACTATAATTGAATCCAACCTTAACCTCATCACTTCTGCATGCAATGCTGCTCCTCCTGTCAGAGCTCAGAGCATCCTTTTGAAGTCAGCAGGAGTGGATCAAGAAAGAAAGAAAAAAAGAAAACACAAGGGCACAGAAGGAGCATGGAAACCAGCCAAGGCTGGCAGAATTTCAATAACCCAGGATTTGAAAAGCTGTACAAATATATTTATTATCAAGATGTTTCAGCTTGTTATTATTATTAGCTTACTTTTATTGAGTAAAAGGTCTTCTGTGCTCATGCCAGATGGCTGGGAGAACATTAGGAAATCATTTCTGAAGGATGGTGCTCAGTAATTTGAAACAAGCCAAAAGTTGAACCTCCTGCTATTTGGACAATTCATCATCCACACAAAGAGCAAAGAAAATGAAATGTTCCTTCTTTCTTTCAGGTTTTTATCCTGAGTAGATTATTATGACCAAAGGAACTGATAAACATCACAACCCCAATATTAAATATTTTGAGCCGAATTGGAAACAGAGACTCATTTCATCACTGCCCTGTAACAACTATCCAGCAGCCACCATGGTGTGAGCAGCCTAAGCAAAAAACATGGACAGGGACTTGTCACAGGCACTAAGAAGCCATTCATGAGGACAGAAGCCATCCTGGAAGTGGAACCTCCAGTTCAAAGCACCCAGAAAATACCATGTTGAGCAGTGCTGAACGGCTCAGCCTAGACTTTCTCCAATCTCCTAGCAATAAAGCTATGAGAATGGTTCTGGTAACCCACTAAATTCTAGAATAGACTTTTAGGCAGCAGTGTATCACTAAATACTCATTTGGGATCAATGTGAGACCACTGAAAAAATAACAGTAAGATAGACAAGAGTACTCTTCAGACAAGAGCAGAGAGTGATCAGAAGGTCCTTCCAGAAGGCTCATAACCTAGAGCCACCCAGCCTTAATCGTCAAGTAGAAGTTAGTTTCAACAGGAAGTAGAGACCTGGCTCTCCAATAGGAATCATAACAGGAATCATTAAAGCCCTGCAGGCACAAATATCAAGAAGTGACCTCATTTAAGTTAAAGTCTCCCACGAGCAGGAAGCCTGAAGTAAGTGCCTAATGTAAATGCTGAATCTATAAGTAAAAAAATCTCTTGCCTGGAGGAATCCTCCCTGACAAGGTGAACATCAGGGGAATCCCGCAAACTGTTTGGTGGGTACCTAGCACACTGGTATGCAATCTATCCATGTGCTAATCTTCCCAGAGCACATGACTCACACACTGGCTAACACTCCTGTCACTAACTCTTCCAGTTAGAGCCCACTTAAACCAAATATCTGCTAACTGTTTCAAAGCCTTGTCAAATTTCTCACGTAAATGAAAATTACCCAACATTCCAAGGCAAAGAACTAAATGGGTCACTGGGCAATTTCATTGAGTACTTTTAAAACTATAGTTGCTTCTTCAGCTCTAGGCAAACCAGGACACGCAGCCAAGCTATCTATAGTCTATGGTCCCATTAAAATTAGTTCTACTAAATATTCCTAACAGTTACAAGATGATTGAGAGTAGGTGGGTCCTTGAAGAACACCGAGAAATGTTCCTAAAAATGAAGTGCTCTTTTTACCCTGCAAAGTATTACAGAGTTCTGTCCAAAGCACCCTTTGGAGAGATGTTAGTTTTATGCTCATGGTACAGACCAGGGCATGGAGACAGAGAAACTACATTAGGAAAGGGCTTTTATGAACCATGAACCTCTGCCACCACCAGAATTTATCTCAATTAATGTGTATACCTATCAAGTTATGTACATGGTTGATCTGAGCAACTATATCCAATTACAGACAGTCCAAGTCAAAGACAGGGAGGAAATTTAAACTCTATCACACCAGAAAAATAATTTCACCTCTCTTTGTATTTATCCCCTATAAAATATCCTACGTCTCAAAGGACAAGATGATCAAACTAATGATTATTTATGTTAACTTTCAGAATAAAACTGTTTTCCTTACCAAAATATGAAGCTATTAAACAGTTACTCATGCTAAAATCCAAAAATTATTTTGTTATTAGATAGCAAATAATATTTTGTTATACTTCTAATACAGAAGCCAAAGTGATGCACACAGAAATCTAGTACTTATTCTGATAACACATAAAATGAAGCTACCAGGGGCTAAAAGATGTGAGAAGTCCAGAGTTGCTAGGTATATACAAATTTTATGTTTGGGGTGGTGAGAAAGTATTAGAGATAGATTGTGGTGATGTAATGTCACTGAACTGTACACTTAAAGGGATTAAAATGGTAACTCCTTTTTTTTGAGACAGGGTCTCCCTCTGTAGTTCACGACGGTCCTGAACTCACTGTGTAGCCCAGGCTGGCCTCAAACTCACAGCAAGCCTCTTGTCTCAGCCTCCCTAATGCTGGGATTACATGCAGATGCCAACACACTTAGTTTATGTGATCACAGGGTATTGAACCCAGGGCCTTGCACTTGCTAGGCAAACAGTTTAACTACTGAAGTATGCCCCAGCCCCTAAAATTTTTTTATTATACTAAAATATATCAAGAATTAACATTTTAGAGCACCCTTGCCCCTTTTCCTGCTTATAGGGGAGTTCCCACTTTCTACCTCATTCCCTTTTACTATCCCAATAAAGTTGCCACTTCCCTATTGCTCTGTGTTCACGGTATTCATTCTTCAACATTGGTGGAACATGAACCCTGGTTTTGAGCTGATAATACTTGTTGGTGCCTAAACAGGGACTCCCGAAGAAATCACTTGGTAGGCTAAATTTTACTCTTTGGACAAGCTTATAATCTCTTTTTTGCAAAATCAAAATTAGGTACCCATAAACCAGTTAAAAACCACAATGGCAGTCACCAATCTCAAGTCTCAGGTGACAGGTTTCCGAGGGGTAACTTGCTCCAATCCCCCAGCCACGTGTGACCAGGACTGTTGGTGCTTGGAGTCACTCTTTCTCTTTTCCTATCTGTAGTGTGGGGGTACATCTGACGTGGGTAGATAGCATTCCAAGATTTCAGCTTGGGTGAGAGTCTACGACACTAAAGTGTCCACATAGGGACACTTCTGTATAGCCTTTCTTTTCTGGGAGAACTTAAAAGCACCTTTAGGTAATGCTAGGTTGAAGAGAGATAGTGAGTTCCACTGTATCTATCTCCTCGGTCAGAACTAGGAAGAGTGGAAACTTCCTCAGTTTCTGGTGGTCCCAGTATTGGTAAGTTTGCATAATTCCAACCCACAGATGAACAAGCAATTTCACAAGACTGTTCATGGTAAACTTTGGTAAAGGACAGATTTAAAGGCCAAGTCTGGGCATTCAGGTAAAAATAAATCTGCATCTCTTACAGATGGGGAACTTGACATCATTCCAAACTATTCACCTTTAGAATGTGCCTTAAAGAATTGGGGAAATGCTGGATCCCCAAGCCCTAAAGAACCCATCTTTTACTGCACCCACACATAACCCCAGTACAAGTCGCCTGACAGTGAAACCTGGTTACCTACAGGCTTGCTCAACTGTAATACCATTTTGCAGTAAGATTTGTTTTGCGAGCATAAGGGAAAGAGGTCAGAAGTCTCCTATGCCCGAGTTTTCTTTGCCTTGAGGGAATATTTGGATCCATGCCATGCTTATAATCTTACCCCTAGTGATGCCAAAACACTGGCTACAGCCCCTGTTGTGCCTGCCGTGACTCCCACTGCTGCTGAAGACTCCAAACCAGAGGTGCCCTCACCCTCCACTGTATTCCAATCCTGGTCTTTCCCCTCCTGCTGTGGCACCTAAGCCCATTTTTTCTACCTCTCCTAGATGAATCAAAAATATTCCCAATACAGAAAATGCCTGGAGGAGAATTCGGCACCACCTGAGTCCATATACCATTTACTTGTGGGACCTGAGACAAATTATAACAGATTTAGGTAAATTTTCAGAGGATCCTGATGGATACATTGAGGCCTTTGAAGGCACCTGCCAAGTTTTTGGAGTGGCATGGGAAGATACCACAATGATTTTAAATCAGACCCTAACCCCTAATTAAAAGGATAGAGCACTTACAGAATCTGAGAGATATGAAGATCTACTGTTTATTGGACAATAAGTCTGCCTTTGTATAGTTAGGGGAAACTCAGTCACTTACCTCCTAACTAAAAATCTTATAGGTGTTTCTTTCTCTCCTGAAGAATACTCTAATAGAACCAGAGATTTACTTTCTAGACAACCGAGAATAGTGCATCAGGAAGAACTTGCTCTTCTGGTCTCCTTCATAATAGACCACCAATGTCTTTGCATCTCATGAAGTGTAAAGCCTCACTGTGAGAAGGTAACCAAAATGTAGCTCATGGGGAAAATGCTACCTCAAGAATGGGTATTTTTCTGTAACTCCTCTATCTACCAAGTTTTACCTGCTCATTTTTCTAGTGTCTGCACTATTGGTCATATTTTCCCATTCCTCTTTACCCCTTCTTCTCTTCAAAGCTCCTTCTCCCATGTTAAAGGAGGCCTCCCATCTGATTGTAATGACAGTTTAAAGCTTTTGACTATTCCAATGGTAGCTTCCTTGGCTGCATTCCTTCTTCCAGTTCCTGAGTTGGTAGTGGTATTACAGAAGAAAATTACTAAATTACCCTGTATTGTTAGCAAGACAGCAAATATTACTGTATCTATTCTAGCCAAAATGAACGTAGAAATGAAGAAATTGAGAATTGCAGTCCTCCAAAATCAAGCAGTGGTAGATAATCTTCTTTTACAACATCATTTAGGATGTTGATCATTCCCTGGCATGTGTTGTTTTAACTTAACTGATAATTCTAATTTGATCCAACAACTAGGTGAGTTATATAAAGAAATAAATAACATATGAGAATATTCATGGAAATGGCTGTCATAGTTATCTTGGTTCTTACCTTTTATTGGACCAATTCCTTTGATAATTGCTCTTATTTCTGGCTGTTGCTTAGTAAATTGTGTATCTTGTTTTTCCCTCATTTTTATTAGTGTGTGTGTGTGTGTGCGTGTGTGTGTGTGTGTGTATACATATATATATATATATATATATATATATATATATATATATATATATATATATAAATGTCAATACTACAATCCTTTCCCTTAATCCTTTTTGGTCACCCTGCTCCCTTCCTTATTCTCTCTGGCTCCCACTATCATACCATTTAGTTCTATAAAATATCTTTACTCTGGGTTTCTCTTTTGTTTCCCTATTTTTATCAATGTGTGTATGTGTGTGTGTGAGAGAGAGAGAGAGAGATACTTAATGTTTACAATGAACTATAGTATTTGTGCACATATACATCACATCAACATTACAATCCCTTCTCATTTTTGACCCTCCAACATCCTCCCCCACCACCTAACTCCCACTATCACACTCCTTTGGTTCTATAGATAGGTTTCCCAAATCAGAGAAATGATGTGATATTTAACATATTCAATCCTCCACGTTTGAGTCACTTCACCACTATTTAGCTCAGCTTCCCACCCCTAGAATGGGCTGCAGTGGCCATATCTCGATGCCTCTTCCCTGGATCCAGCAGAGTCATTTATTGAGATGATTTGCCAAAGGGTCTTTTTTTGTATCTTACTACATCTTTGTTCAGACTCTTCAACATGGCCTCACCCACAAGTCCATGTAAGAAAAGAACTATAACACTGAAATTCCTAAGACTAGAAAATGGTAGAAAGAAAATTAAAGAAGTTAAATTTTAGATTCCTTAAGTGAGCACTGAAAGGTAAACGTTTGTACATTCAAAAGACATTCAGGACTGGTGGGAGAGGCCATGTTAAAGAATCTCAAGAAAGATAGAGTAAGATATATATAAAAAAGAAATTTTGGCAAATATCCTAGTAAAGGGCTCTGCTGGACTCAGAGAGGAGGCATCCAGACTTGGCCAATGCAGCCCATTGTAGCTGTGGAAAGCTGAGCTAAAAAGTGGTGATTTGAGTGAAATGAGTCAGACACAGAAGATTAAATATGTCAAATATCACATGGTTTATCTAATTCGGAAAACCCATAATACAGGCATTCTATAGAACCAAATGGGTGCGACAGTGGGAGCCAGGGGGGATGGGGAGAGTATGGGAGGAAAAATGAGAAGGAATTATAAAATTGATGTGATATATATGTAAACAAAATACTCAATTTCATTTTAAACATTATAGATCACATATAAATAAAATGTGGGAAAAAAAATTAATTCCTTCAGCAATATGACTCTAGAAAAAGCAAAAATTAAATAAACAATGTGAAATAGTATTTGATTTGTTTCATGTTGGCAAACAGAAAAAGACATTCAGGTTATCATTACACCAGTTTTCTTAGGATAAATTTACATCAAAGACTGAATAAATGAATTGCTGCATTAAATGAACTTAAGTCTGTATCACAAAAGTATATTATACATAAAGCAAAATTATATAATGGCATAGTTATTTCAGAAAAATTTTTAACTTTCATAAATTATTTACACACATTTCACTAATTACTAATATTTTTCCAGATTTGGTTTATCATTTTATCTACCTATCCATCCATAAATTCATATATACGTATTTTTTAAATTTTATACCAATTCTCCATGTTGAATATGTTTTACAACTAAAAACTATTAAAAATAATTATGATCCATTTTTGATTTGATTTTGGTGCATGGTGACAGGTGTGTGGCTAGATTCATTCTTCTGCATGTGGATGTCCAGTTTTCCCAGCACCATCTGTTGAACAGGCTGTCCTTTTTTCCATTGTATGCCTTAGGCCCCTTTGTCGAAGATTAAGTAATTGAGTGTGTTTGGGTGTCTCTGCATCTTTAATTCTGTTCCACTGGTCTATTTTTATGCCAGTACCAAATTGTTTTTACCACTATGGCTTTATGGTACAGCCTGATGTCTGGAACTGTAATGCCTCCTGCTTTGGTCTTGTTGCTCAGGATTGCTTTGGCTATTCTTGGTCTCTTTTGGTTCCATATGAATTTAAGAATTGTTGTTTCAAGTTCTTTGAAGAAACTTGTAGGTAATTTGATAGGGATTGCATTAAATCTATATGTCAGTTTCGGTAGTATAGCCATTTTGACTATATTTATTTTTCCTATCCAAGAGCAGGGGATGCTTTTCTATTTTCTAGTATCTTCTAAAACTTCTTTTTTCAATGTAATTTAGTTTTCTTTATATAGGTCCTTCACATCCTTGGTTTGGTATACTCCTAGGTATTTA
This sequence comes from Ctenodactylus gundi, assembly GCA_004027205.1. Classification (NCBI taxonomy): domain Eukaryota; kingdom Metazoa; phylum Chordata; class Mammalia; order Rodentia; family Ctenodactylidae; genus Ctenodactylus; species Ctenodactylus gundi. Next base: position 180,242 of record PVKB01001404.1, read on the forward strand.
ATTTTTTGCTGAGCTATTGAGAATGGAATTGTTTTTCTGATTTCTTGCTCGATAAGTTTATTGTTAATGTAAAGAAAAGTTATTGATTTTTAGTGTTAATTTTGTAGCCTGAGACGTGGATGAAATTTTTTATTGTTTCCAGGAGTTTCATAGTGGAGTTTTTAGGGTCTTCATTGTAGATAATCATACCATTGGCAAATAGGGAGAGTCAGACCTCCTTCTTTCCGATGCAGATTCCCTTTATCTCTTTTTCTTGTCTGATTGCCATGGCCAGTGTTTCAAGGACTATGTTGAATAAGAGTGGTGAGAGTCGGCAGCCTTTTCTTGTTCCTGATTTGAGAGGGAACGATTTCAATTTTTCTCCATTTACTATGATATTTGCAGTAGGCTTAGCATATATAGCTTTTATGAGATTTAGGTAGGACCCTTCTATACCTATTTTTCTCAGTGTTTTTATCATGAAGGGGTGCTGGATTTTGTCAAAGGCTCTTTCTGCATCAATAGAGATGATCATGTGGTTTTTGTTTTCACTTTTGTTGATATGGTGTATCACACTGATTGATTTACGTATGTTGAACCAGCCTTGCATTTCAGGGATGAAGCCCACTTGATCATGGTGTATGATCTTTCTGATTACTTGTTGGATTCTGTTTGCCAGGATCTTCTTGACGATTTTTGCCTCTATATTCATTAAGGATATTGGTCTATAATTTTCCTTCCTGGTTAGGTCTTTGTCTGAGTTTGGTAGCATTCCTTCACTTTCTATTTTATGAAATAGTTTGAGGACTTAAACATTAAAAATGAAACACTAAACCTTCTAGAAGACAAATTAGGCAAATTTCTAAAAGACATAGGCGTAGGCAAAGACTTTCTTGACAAGGCACCAAGAGCAAAAGAAATTATCCCCATTATTAACAAATGGGATCTTGTCAAATTAAAAAGCTTCTGCACAGCAAAAGAAACTACCAACATTGTAAAAAGAGAACCAACAGACTGGGAAAAAATATTCACCACCAACAACTCAGATAAGAAGCTCATATCTAGAATATACAGGGAGTTGAAGAAAAGTAAGCTGACCAAAATAAAGGATCCTATTGAAAAGTGGGCAAATGAAATGAAGAGGCAGTTCACACACAAAGAAGTACAAAAGACCAATAAAACAACGCTAAGATACCATCTCACTCCAGAGAGAATGGCCTATATCAACAAGTCAAATAGCAAACAGTGCTGGCAAGGCTGTGGGGAAAAGGGAACTCTCTTACACTGCTGGTGGGGATGTTAATTCCTACAACCACTCTGGAAAGCAGTATGGAGAGCTCTCAAAAGACTGGAAATAAATACCCCCTTTGATCCAACAACACCCCTCCTGGGAATATATCCAAAAGAGACCAAAACAACACACAGCAGAGATATATGTATACCCATGTTAATAGAAGCACAACTAACAATAGCTAAAATGTGGAAGTCACCAAAATACCCATCAACAGACCACTGGATACACAAACTGTGGTGTCTGTAAACAATGGAATACTACGCATCAATAAAGTCCAACAGCGTGGAGGCCTTTGTGGGCAAATGGAAAAGCTTGAGAACATCATGCTTAGTGAAGTAAGTCAGAAGCAGAAGGTGAAACATCGAATGGTCTCTCTGGTATGAGAGTCCCAGAGCACAACTATTATGGAACTTAAAGCAATAAACAAAGTGATATAGGGGGGTAGGGTGGGGGAGGAGGGAGGGAGGGAAGGGTAGGGGGAGGGACAGAAAGAGATTGGGAAAGCCCTTGTGTCCTTGGCAGGATGCGTATGTGCACAAAACGCTCAACTCCATTGTAAGCCTTAAATTTTGCATGTATATATATCAATAAAACGGGGCAAAAAGAAATAAATGAATAAAATAATAATAATTATTATGGGGGAAATTCTCACAGATTTTATGAAAAAGCTGGTACTGTTTTAGTAGGATACCAATCAAATGATTCAAATATCAATCTTTTTTTTTATACTTTCTCTTTAGATGTTTTCTTTCCTCCAGGGTTTTCAGTGCTGCTTGTCTGTCTCTCTCAAAGATTCCTTCAAGTATTCTCTGCAATGCTGAGCTAGTGGTCGCAAATTTCCTTAGGGATGCTTGGTCATGAAAATTTTTTACCTCTCCTTCAATTTTCAGAGATAATTTTGCTAGATACAAAACCTGTGTTGACACTGGCTGTCTTTTAAAGCTTGATAGATCTTACTCCTGGCACTCCTGGCCTTTAAAGTTTGCAATGAGAAATCTACAGTAATTTGAACTGGTTTACCTTGGTAGAATAATGTCTGTTTTTCTCTTGCTGCTTTTAATATTCTTTCTTTATGTTGTATTTATGAGGTTTTGATTATGATATGTCATGGTGAGTCTTGCTGGTTGAGGTCATTTGGTGTTTTATAAGCTTCTTGTACCTGAAACTTAATTGCTTTTCCTATATTTAGGAAATTTTCTTGAATGATTTCAGTGAATAAATACTGTCTTCAGTGCTGTCTTCTGCTCTTTCTCCTACAATCAAAATTTTGAGATTGGTTCTCTTTAAATCATCCATCAGCTGTTGTATCCAGCTACTTTGCTCATTTCTAATTTTGGAGTTGCGCCTAATTATAGCATTGGTTTTCTTAGCCTGTCCTCAAGGTCTGAAATTCTGTCCTCACAATGTTTGAGTTCACTTTCCCTGCTCTCAAATGTAATTATCATATCCTGAATTTCAGCCAGATTTTTTTGCAGAATTTCCATTTCTCTATAAAAATGTTCCTTCATATCTTGCATTTTCTTATTTACTTCAACCAACTTTTTATTTGTGGCTTTTTTATGTTCAGTAAACATTGTATTCATGAGGACCACTATTTGTTTAGCAAGTTCCTCTTTAAGCCCACTGATCAATGCTTGCATTTCTTTGACAATATCTTGTTTGAACTGACTGTTCAACCCATTTATTTGCTTTCTGACTTCCTTCTCTATGAGTTCAACTATTTCAGGGCCCATGACATTAATTTCGGGGGTCTCAGGCATTTCTGTGTATATCCTGTTGCCTTGTCTTCTTCATATATTTCTGTTGTTGAGGGACTTCACTTTAAAGGCCTAGTTTAGAGATTTCTTTGAACAGCCACGAAGGTGTGGGAGGGGAGCTGAATTTCCTCTGAGTTCTGTGCTGGGAGTAGGTTGCGAGGGAGGACCGAATAGTCTGATGACCTCTGAGGTGTCTTGTTCACCCCCAACCCCCTCAGCAAAGCTCTCCTGCCTGTCCTGGCTTCCTTCCCTGAGGGCGGATCTCTCCACACTAAAAGCTGTTCCCACTACCACCTGACTGTTCCAGGGGTCAGTGGCCTTTCTCTCCTCTCCACAACTGTCTCTTGTGCCAATGTCTCCTTATACACTCTTTAAGAGTGACCTCAAAAGCCCTGATGTGCTCTTCTGAGCTTTCTTTTACTCTTGGGCTCTTTTTAAAACTGGCTCCTGCTTATGTTATTGTCTGTTATGGCTGCCAAGCGTTGCTTATGATCTAGGCTCCAGGAGGCCTTTTCTAGGGGGAATCTGCATTGTGTTTGTAGTAAGCACTACCTGCAGGCTCATTTTTTGGAGGCTGAGGCTATCAGCTGCTGTTAACCACCATTTCTCCCACAGCAATGCTTACTTTGTTCTGAGGATGCAGGCTTTCTTTTGTCTGTGGACGCCAGAATCTCAGGGCTGTGCTCAGTTGGCCTGAGGCTTCTCCCTAAGCTGCTGTTTTCTTCCACTTCTGATATGTCTTCAGGTTTTCTGACGTTCCCATGGCCTCCTTTCAGTTGTTGTAGCACTCCTTCCTCTTCTAGCTTGGTCAGAGGTTCTGGGATCCAAGCAGGCTTTCCTCCATCTGTGGATGCTAGTGGCTCTCAGCCATTTGCAGTTGACCTGTGGTTGCTGTTTATCTCCACTTCTGATGTGTTTTCAAGGGTTCTGACCTTCCTGTTTCCACCTTTCAATTGTTGGGGTGCTCCTCTCTTTTTTAGCTATACCAAAAATGTGGTGTTTAAACTATATTGCCAACTTTTTAAGTGGGTCCACAAGGAGACATTGTGCAGCTCAGTTACTCAGCTGACATCTTGACCAGAAGTCTGTGTATTTCATTTTGTTCAGTCTAGAATTGAAGGTATTAGATTCTAAATGGTGATGACTGGATATACCTGTGACATCTCATAACAAGTTCTATAAGGGAACCTCTTGATTAACCAGGCAATATCCCTTGGGAATTACCGAGCTGCTGTCATCCTAAGCCCCTTTTAAGCAGAAAGTGGCCAGAGCAGTGATCATCCATTTTTCCCCTTGCAGCAACAAAGCTCCCCAGTGAAGAGGGGGAATGAGCCAAACATCATTAGGCAGGTTCAGAGTAACTAGGCTGGGTGGGTTGAGATGTCCCCACATGAGGAACTCATCCTCAGGTGAGAAACTTCCCCCAGATAAAGAGTTCTGAGAGATTAAGAAAGACTACACCTTGGAAGGGCCAAGTGCAAAGCTAAAGTTAAATAGGTCATGAGACCGTAGACCCTCATGACCCAGAGTTTGGGGGTCTTACCTTGGACCTTCAAATTTGATCTTAAGCCAGTGAACTAGTTTTATGCTAATATATGCCAATCAGTAAAGGACATATCTGTATAGGAAAATGAATATGTATGGCCCATAGAAAGAAGTCTATAAAAGATGGCTACAACTGCCAATCAATTGGCACCCTTACCCATTCTCCTGTTATCAGAGAAATTCCTACTTTCTACATCACTCTCTGCCTTGTACTTATCCCAATAAAGTTACCTTCTACTCCCCAACCCCCCAAGAAAGATATAGCATTTTAGGCTAGGTGTGTAAGTCAGCACTTAAAGCACTTGCCTAACAAACTCATGGCCCTGGATACAATTCTCCAGTACCATATAAATTAGGCATGGTGGGGCACACCTGTAATCCCAGCACTTGGGAGGATGAGGCAGAAGGATTGCCATATATGTTCAATGCCAGCCTGCGCTTCATGGTGAATTCAGGACCTGCCTGTCTCAAAAAAAAAAATAAAAAATAAAAAAATTCTAGAAAGACAAATACCGCCATGTGAATGGCTTAATCATACCTTCAAATGTCAATGGTGGAAAAGTAAAAAGAGTGCTGGAGGAATGGCACAGTGGTTAAAGTGCTTGCCTAGCAAGTGCACAGCCAAGTTCAATTCTCCAGCATCACATGAGCTGGGCATGGTGGTGCATATCTGTAATCCCAGGACTGGGGAGCCTGAGACAGGATTGCTGTGAGTCCCAGACTAGGCTGGGCTACATAATGACTTCGGTATCAGTCTGGACTACAGAGCAAGACCCTGTCTCAAAAGGAAAAAAAAAAAAGAAGGAAAGAAAACTAAAACAAAGTTGGTTGTGATGGCACATAACTGTAATCCCAGAAACTCAGGACGTTGAAGCAGGAGTACCGCCATGGGTCCAAGGCTAGCCTGGGTTATTCAGCCTTGAATACAGACCAAGGCCCTGTCTCAAAAAGAAATCAATATGTGTAAAGTCAAAGAAAGGCTTACAGGAACTATTCTAGATTAAAGGAAACCAAAGAGCCATGGCAAATACAGTGTGTGATCCCGGGATAGATCCCGTATGAAGAGGAAAGAATATTCCAACAAAGAAAATCTGGGGGATAAATGATGAAATCACAACATACACTGAAATGTTATTGATATCAAATGTTCTGAACTTGAATAATAATATGAGCTTATGTCTTTCAAATCTAATATCTCAGTGGAAAACTGTATCTTCTTTAAAGCTAAAGACATACATACTGCACATAAATGGTGTAATCTAGCCAATGGAAGTGTTTGTTACACAGGTATGAGTTAATAATTCTGAAATTATATATATACTAGAATAAATACAAGTGTTAACTTTCCCCAAAAGTTATTCTTTTTACTAATATTTATTTGTGAAGCACAGTTACACTCAACTTGAGGAATTGGTACACATACATATTACATCTTCATCACTTCCACTTCCCTTCTCAGCTTCTCATCCTCTTGTCCCTTCCAAATCCCTTTCCCTTTCTATAAACCTATCTCCTTGTCTCCTGTTCTCTCTCTTATTTGGCTCTTTTACCTATTTATACTTTAAGTTTCTCATATTAACCATGCAATGTTTAAGCTTCTTGTCTGATCCATTTCACTAAGCATAATGGCCTCAACATGCACCATTTTCCTACAAATGATTCAAAATTATCTTTATGGCAGAGTAGTACTCCATTGTATATATACACATTTTTGAGTTCCAATCTTATTTATTTGTTACTCTTAAACATTACTTTTGACTGGACTCCGACTTGGAAGTAGAAGCTCTACAAAAGACAGCCTATCATGTATCAAGAACACAAACAGCAATCAGTGCTGGCAAGGCTGTGGGGACAAAGGAACCCTCCTGCACTGCTGGTGGGAAAGTAACCTGGTATAGCCACTATGGAAATCAGTATGGAAGTATCTCAAAAGACTGGAAATAAACATCCCCTTCGATCCAGCGATACCTATTCTGAGAATCTTCCCAAAAGAGTTAAAAGCAACATATAACAGAGATACATGTATACCCATGTTTATAGCAGCCCAAGTAACAATAGCTAAAATGTGGAAAACACCAAAATACCCATAAACAGACCAATGGATACACAAATTGTGGTATTTATACACAATGGAATACTACTCATCTATAAAGACAGATAGGTTGGAGGCTTCTGTAGGTAAATGGAGGCAACTCGAGACCATCATGCTGAGTGAAGTGAGTCGGAAGCAGAAGGTGAAATATCGAATAGTTTCTCTGATATGAGAAACCCAGATCACAATTATTTCAAAAAACTTAATGTGGGGAATAATGGGAACTGGAGGGGAGGGGGAGTGTCAAAAAGAGAGAAGAGAAGGATTTGTAACTTTGCCATAATATGTATGTGCACAAAATACTCAAGATCGATGTAAACTTTATGTATTTGCACTTATACATAACAATAAAATGGGAGGAAAAAAAAGAAGACAGCCTGCATCTCTTGGCAATTTGTTCCTGGCATTTCTCTTTAGCTTCCTTCATTCTTCTGGCCAGAAGTTTAGCCTATTCAGCAGCCTCTTCCTTATTTTTCTTAGTATACTGTTTCTTCAGAGAAATTCAGTGGCATTTGTGTTGCAGGACACGAGGAATAACAAGACACTGAATCTTGGGTGCTTTGGTCCTGGGTTTCTTACCTTCCTTGTTTAAAGGTTTTCTGACAATATATTGGCAGACTTTATCTTCCTTACAGAGACTGAAAAACGTGTGGATTCTGTTAGCTCTTTTGGGCCCCAGGTAACAGAGCACAGTAGTAATCAGTCAGTCCAGGGATATACTTTTCTCCGTTTAAAAAACAAACAAACAAGTTGAGAATGCTTAGATTAGCATGAACGATGCAGTCCCAAACAGATTTGTGTTTTCTCTCTCCAGTTCTCCCTTATCAACATGAGTGACCCTTACTCAGCACAGGCACATACGGCCTTAGGTCAAGATACCCTGCTTCATGGGGAAACCTTGTGTGTCATTCCCACCACTGATTGGCACCACACAGCCCTTCAATTCTTTACCCAGAGAGTCAGCAGCAACTTCTGTGGCCACATGCTTCTCAGAGTATAAAGTATGCATTCATCGCCCACTTCAGTGAGTTTCTGGCAGCCAGTGGCTGGGAAGAAAATACACAGGTTCATTTTGAGGCACATGGTTGCTTACAAGGTGCCACAAAAAAAGGCCCAACTTCCATTCCTACACATTTTCTTTATCCACTGATTTGTTGGTGGACATTTAGGCACCTTCCATGACTTAACTACTATCTGTCACGCTGCCATAAGTATGGGTATGCAAGTATATAAGATGTTTTTAACTATTTTGGAAAGATACCCAGAAATGTTATAGAAGGATTAAACAAAATATCTATTTTAAGATTTTTTAAACTTTTCCATTCTGATTTCTACGATGCATGTTGTACCAGTTTACAGTCCCCAAAACAATAAAGGGGTTCCTGTTGCCCCACATCTTCACCAGCATCTGTTGTTTTCTGAGTTCTTGATAATAACCATTCTTATTGGGGTAAGAAGGAACCTCAGTGTTGTTTTGATCTGCATTTCTCTAATCGCCAAAGATGCTAAATATTTTTCCGTGCACGTGCTGGTCATTTGTACTTCTTTTGAGAATTATTTCAATTGTCCACTTTCAGTGCTAATATTACATTAGTTGATTTACATTATGCCAAACCATCCTTGCATCCCTAGGATGAAGCACTTGCCAGGCAAGCACTATAACCACTCTGCCATTCCTCCAGCCTTCTTTTCATTGCTAATTGCATCAATATAAGTTTTTTTCTTTCCTTCTTTTGGTCATAGCATATGATCTTTTTAATGATTTGTTGCATTCTGTTCACAAGTATCTTACTAAAGATTTCTGTGTCTACATTCATTAAAGAAATTGGCCTATAGTTTTCCTTTTTTTGTTAAGTCTTTGTCAGGTTTTAGTACCAGGTTGATACTAGCTTCCAGGAAGGAGTTTGGCAGTATCCCTTCTCTTTTGATTTCACTGAAAGTTTGACAATTAGAGGCATTAGCTCTTGCCTGAAGTTCTGGTAAAATTCTGCAGTGAATCCACCAGGTTTTGGGCTTTTCTTCGTTGATACAGTATTACTGCCTCCATTTCATTACTTGTTATTGGTCTATTTAGAGTTTTTATATTCTTGGTTCAATTTTGGTAAGTCATACATATCTAACAATTTATCTATTTCTTTCAGGTTTGCCCGTTTATTGGAATTTAAGTTTTGAAAGCAATTTCTTATAATCCTCTGGATTGTATTTAAACAGGGTTCATTGTGATTTCACTCTTTTCTTCTTTTTTTAATGAAACAGGGTCTTGCTCTGCAGGTCAGGCTGGTCCCGAACTCATTATGTAGCCCAGGCTGGCCTCGAACAAAAGGCAATCCTCCAGCCTCAGCCTCCTGAATGCTACAATTGCAGATATGTGCCTGGCTTATATGGTAATGAGGACTCTAACTCAGGGCCTTGTACTTTCTAGGCAAGCACTCTAACCATTCTGCCATTCCTTCCAGCCTTCTTTTCATTTCTAATTGCATCAATATGGGGTTTTTATTTTTCATTCTTTTGGCTAGTTTGGTTAAAAGTTTATCAATCTTATCTTTTCAAAAAAACTCTTTGATTCATTGATATTTTTGTTTTATTTCATTAATTTCCACTCATCCTTATAATTTCTTTCCTGGCACTGCATTTGGATTTGGATTGTTCTTGTTTCTCTAAGACACTGAGCTGCATCATTAGACTATTTGGGATTGCTCTTTTTTAAATGTGTGTATTCATTTCTCTCAAGTACTGCTCTGTGACCCATAGATTCTGGCATGATGTGCTTCTGCTATGATTTGACTCTAGAAGCTTTTTTATTTCTTCTCTGGTTTCCTCTGTGATCCACTGCATGTACAATAAAGTATTATTTAATCTCCATGTATCTATATATTTCCTGTACTTTCTTTTGCTGTTGATTTCTAGCTTCATTCTACTATCATCTGAAAGTATGGAGGGAATTTTTTCAATTCCTCTGAATTTATTGAAGTATGCCTTATGAACTAGGATATGATCTGTTTTGGGAAACGTCCATGTGCTGCTCAGAGAAAGGTGTGTCCTATTGATGTTGGATGGAACAGTCTGTAGGTGTCCGTTAAGCCCACTGGTTCCATAGTGTGGTTTGGCTCTAACATTTCATTGCTAATTCTGTTTCTGGTTGACCTTTTGTTGTGAAGGTGGGGTAGTGAAGTCCTCTAGTATGACTGTATTAGGGCCTATTTATTCTCTCATGTCCAATAGTTTTTGTTTTATAAAACTGGATACACCAAAAAAAAAAAAAAACTGGATACACCAATATTGAGTTCCTTTATAACTGTGAATTCTTCCTGTTGGATTGTTCCCTTTACCAGTATATAATGTCCATCACTGTCTCTGCTGATGTGTTCTGGCTTGAAATCTGTTCTGCAAACAATGTAGTTACTGCTTGTTTTCAGGCTCCAGTTGCATTAAGTATCAATTTTCATCCCTTAATTTTCAGTCTTTGTGTTTTTTATGGGTAAAGTATGTTTCTGGAAGGAAGAAAATTGTTGGGTTTTATTTTTGATCCAATCTACCAGTCTGTGTTTTTTGATTGGAGAGTTATATCCCATCATTGTCCTGTTGTTTCAATGCCAATTTTTTTGGTTGTTTGTTTTACTTTTTTTACATTATTGTCCTCCTCTTGGTGTTTCCCTCTCTCCGAGTTTGTTGGTGCTGCTAGTCTCCATGTCTCTGTCTAAGAAAGATTCCCTTAAATATTTTCCACAATCCTGATCCATTGATTATACATTTCTGTAGGTTTTCTTTGTCGTGGAAAACTGCAATTCTCCCTCAGTTTTGAATAATTTTGCCAGATGTAACAGTGTGGATTGAAACTTGCTTTCTTTTAGAGCTTTAAAGATTTCATTTCATGCTCTCCTGACCTTTAAGGCTTGTGCTAAGAAATCTACAGTAATTCTGGTGTGTTGTCTTTGTAGCTTACTTTTTGTGTATCCCTAAAAGTTTTTAGTGTTTCCTCTTTGCGTTGAATTTCTGATACTTTGATTATGATATCTCACAAAGAGTCTCCTTTCTAGTCAATGTTATTTGGTTATCTGGTATTCTATATGCCTCTTATACGTCATTATTAATTGCTTTTCCTAGATTTGAGAATTTTCTGCCATAATTTCCCCAAGTAGATTCTTTATACCATTGTGTTGAGCTCTATTGTTTTTTTCACTCCCATAATTCTGACATTGGTCCTCTTGTCGTCTATAAGATTTTCACTGAGTATATGGCTCAATTATTGACCTTATCTTCAAGATCTAACACTCTCGTCTCACGCTTTCATTTGAGTTTTTCATAACCTGAACTCCAACGTTTTATCTTTTCAGACTTTCTACTTCAGTATACCTTTATGTCTTGCATTGCCTATCTACTTCATTCACTTTGTCTCTTCTATAAAATTATTAAACTTCTATCAACTAAAACCATTGGTTTTTTGGTAAATTCCTTTTGAGCTCACTAAATATTTCTTTTATTTGTTTAAGTATGTCTTGTTTGAAATGATTGACCTCGTGCTCGATGTGAAGTTGGGGGAGGGATTTTTTGAAACAGGATTTCACTCTGTAATCCAGGCTGGTCCTGAAGTTACTATGTAGTACAAGCTGGCCTCAAACTCATGGCAATCCTCCCACCTCAGCCTTCTGAATGGTGAGATTAGAGGCATATGCCACCACACTTGGTTTATACGACACTGGGGAACTGAACTCAGGACCTTAACCACTGTGCTACTCCTCCAACCCTCCATTTGTTTTTTGATTTCCATTTCTGTAAGGTCCCTATTTCAGAGCCCATGGTATTAGCTTCTGGGGAGCTACGGCATTTGTGGGTATCTTATTACTCCCACGTTCCCAAGATTCTATTGCTGACTGTAGATGAGTGTCAAAAAATCTCTGTCTCTACTATGGTGATTTATCCCTTTAGATTATGTATTTCCTTACTGTTTCTTTGAGTTAGTGTTTTGATATTTATGTCTATCTCTAACTTACTCAGCTATTAAGTTTGGGGTCTTATTAATGACTAATCTTCTATGCATTCCTGTTTCCCCTACACTTTGCAGTAAGAGAGAAATATATTGCAGTAACGTAGATAACGAAGAGACAAGCCACTTATTGGAAAACAATGAGAATTAAGATCAACCACTATACTACCACTAGCAACATGAATGAAATCTGAGACAAACCAACTATCAATGATTTATAACAACATTAAATACAACTATCTATCATTAACATAAGAAACACAGTGTATACTATGAAGGCATGTGCCTAAACAAACCAAATACTGACTCACTAAAAAGATCTACTAAAGGCAATATGATAATAAAATATTCATAGAAATCTGTAGTAATTGCTTAGACTAAGTAGCTAAAAGTTACTAACTCTTAATAAGCTTCAACCACTAGGCTATCATTAACAGTAGGATTAAGATCAGCAATAATAGTATAACCTAAGATAAACCAATTATTGACATATACAGGCGAAGTGTTTTGTTTTGTTTTGTTTTGTTTTGTTTTGAAATAGGATCTCACCAGGCTAGTCCTAAACTTACTCTGTGGCCCAGGCTGGCCTCAAACTCAAGGCAATCCTCCTGCCTCAGCCTCCTGAATGCTGGAATTACAGGCATGTACCACCACGCCCAGCTTATGTGGTGCTGGGAAAATGAACTCAGAGCTTTGCACTTGCTAGGCAGGCACTCTAACCACTGTGGTATTTCTCCAGGCCTCAAATGTTAAGTTTTTAAAATATCATAAAAAATCATATATGCAACCTTACCTCAAATGACTGAGTATATAGCAATAGGTATATAAATATAGATAAACAAGGGCTGGAAGAATAGCACAGTGATTAAAGCACTTACCTAGCAAGCTCAAGGCTCTGAGTTCGATTCTCCAGCACAACATCAGTCAGGCATGATGGCACACATCTGTAATTGTAGCACTTAGAAGGCTGAGGCAGGAGGATTGCCATGTGGTCAAGGCCAACCTAGGCTACAATGTGAGTTCAGGATCAGCCTGGATTAAAGAGAAAGGGCCTGTCTCAGATAGATAGACAGACAGACAGACAGACAGACAGACAGACAGACAGACAGACAGAAAGTATATTAGTTAGGGTTCTATGAGAGGCAGAACTGACAGAAATTATAAGAAAGGGGGATTTATTTGGAGGGCTTAGAGTGCGCTGAGAGAGAGGGAGTCCAAAATGGTGGCCTGCATGTGTGAGAACTGGAGGGTTCAATGGCTGCTCCACTACAAGGTAGAATACCTGTCGGGGACTTCAAGACACCTGGGGAGAGTCTGCTGTAGATCTCAGTTGTTCAAAGATCAATGGTGAAGATCGGATACTGAAGATCAGTGATGAGTACACAGGTATAAGTCAAGACTGGAGTGAATGTATGATGAAGATCTGCATCGTGTAGCAAGTTGATATGTAGGAAGTTGGTGTCCACGAAGGGGAGAGCTTTCCCAGAAGAAAAGCTATAACAATCTTTCTTCTTCCTTCCTTTTATACAGTTTGAGCTCCCAGTTGAACCTCCCACATTGGAGGTTGGTGCTTTTCTCTCATTCACTTGCCCACAAATAACTCACACACACCTATAGGCTCTACTCTGGATGTGTTTCCTAATTGCCTCAAGTTGGCATAATCTCTTTAACAGTCACAGATAAACAGATAACGAGAAAAAGGAAATGATAAGATTAATGTAGCAAATGTTAAATAAATCTAAGTAAGGGGAACATAGGATTCTTATGATTTTTCTGTCAGTTTGAAATTACTTCAAAAAATGTTAACCTGGATACTTGAATTGCCACATGGAAGAAAAACACCTATATAACCAGAAATGCCAATACTAGGGAAAGTATATGTGGGGCTGAGACATGAAAATTGGGCGGCACAGAGAGTAGTGCTATACTAACAATGTAACAGGATTTCAGCATAACTGATCTTTGGTTCTAGCAGGTAGCAGTTTTTTGTTTTTGTTTTTGTTTTTGTTTTTGTTTTTGTTTTGAGACACAGTCTTGCTCTGAAGTCTAGGCTGGGCCTGAAATCCCTTTGGAGCCCAAGATGGCCTCAAATTCACAGTTATCCTCCTGCCTCTGCCTCCTGAGAATTGGGATTGCAGGCGTGTGTCACCATGTCCAGCTTATTTGGTATTGGGGAATTGAACCCAGGACCCTGTGCTTCCCAGGCCAGTGCTCTAACTGCTCTGCTATTCCTTGAGCCCCAGCTTTATTGTTCTAACTTCAAATATTTATCAAGAACTCCATGAAATGAAATGGAGTGGCCTTGCAATAAATGCTAAAATGAATGGGCAAAGGTTTCAGTAGAATTGAGATAGTTATATAGTGTCAAAGCATTTCCTCCAAGATACTTTAATTAAAAAAGGACAGATAGAAAATTTACAGGAGACAAATTCTGCACATGGTAGTTCAAATAAGGAATCAAAGTAAATGTTACCAGTAACAAGACATTATTAACATGAACAGTATACTATAATGCACTGAAAAAGATGCATCATAAATTTGGTAGTATTATTTCTTGCCCAATATGCACAATTTCATTCACATTCTAAGAAAACTCAAATGAAGGACATTTTACAAAATAACTTGTTCACATTTTTCAAAAAAGTTTAATTTAAAAGATTGGGAGATGCAGCTGAGTGAAAAGGTCCAGGGTTCATTTCACAAGTTAAAAAAAATTACGAAGGAAAAAGAAAAGAAAAGCATCTGCTGCAGGGCATAGTGATACACACTTGTAATACCAACTACTCTGGAAACTGAGGCAAGAGGGTGACAAGTTTGAGGCCAACCTAGACAATTCAGTGAAACTCCGACTCAAAATGTAAAAGAAAAAAAAAAGAGTAGGGCGCATAGCTCGGCAGGATTGAGGTTCCAGGTTTGATCAGCAGCATCATAAAAAATGGAAAGAAAGAAAGAAACTGTTACAGATTGGATGTGACACCAAAGAGAAATAGAAATGTGTTGGGCAAGAACCTGGGACAGAAAAAGGCCATGAGTGGAAAAACTGATGATATTCAAGGAAGCTCTACAGGTTAGTTAATATCATGCCAACACTAATCTCTCCTTCTTGATAATTGTAGTATGGTCATATAAAATGTTACCATTAAGGGTAAGGAATATAAACGAACTCTGTGCTTGTTTTGCAACTTTTCTATAAATTATTTTCTATAAACTCATCCCCTGAGCATTTAAATAAATATTCCTATTAGATTGAGCATACACATTAGTCTCCATGTCCACTCAAAACTCCACTAGAAATAATAACAATGCTCTTTTAACAGGAACTTTGAAGGGCTGGGGGATTAGTCCAGTGGGCACAGTGCTTACCTAGCATGTCAAAGCCCTTGGTTGGATTCCCCAGCAACACATAAAATTTAACCAGGTATGGTGGCTCATATCTATAATTCCAGCACTCAGGAGACTGAGGCAGGAAGACTGTCATGAGTTTAGAACAAACTTGGGCTACCAAGTGAAATCCTGTCTCAAAAAAAAAAAAAAAAAAAAAAAGCTTAAACCTACAAGCATAAGAGAAAGGGAAGAAAGAACAAAATTATGGCAGCTGGAAAACAGATGGACATATAGTGACTGCAGACAGAAGGTTAATTCATACAACAGATTCTAGGAAAGGACGCAGATCCCTCTGAGATATACAAAGAGCTAGAAGCAGAAGTATAAAAGCTTTTCCAACCTAAAACACCAGATTCTATATACTCATAAGACAAGCAGAATACACCTGTAATCCCAGATACTCTGGAGGATGAGGCAAAAGTATTGCAAGCTTGAGGCCAGCCTGGGCATCTAAGTGAAATTCTGTTTCAAAATAAAATGAAAAGGGCTGGCTATGGAGCTCAGGGACAGAGCACTTGCCTAGCATGTGCTGGGCCCTGGGGAGGGTGGGCAAGAAAGGGAGAGAAGCAGGGAGGGAGGGAAGGGCAGATGAGCAGGTAGGCAGGAATGCCAAAAAACATTAGACAGTACTCTATCACCTAGCAGATCTCTTAAGCTTATTAAATTTGATTACATAGATTTTTCTTTTGTCACATACACATATATATATGTATGTATGTATGTGTATATATATATATAATACACACACACACACACACACACACACACACACACACACACATATATATGTATATGCCAAAATTCATTGTTCAAGATGTTTCACAAGGGCTAGACATGTAGCTCAGTAGTTAAAGTACTTGCTTAGCAATCACAAGGCCCTGGGTTCAGTTCCCCAGCACCATATAAGCTGGGCATGATGGTGCATGTCTGTATTTCCAGCACTCAGGAGGCTGTGGCAGAAGGATTGTCATGAGTTCAAGGCCACCCTGGGCTACACAGTGAGTTCAGGACTAGCCTGGACTACAGAAAGAGACTCCATCTCAAAAAAAATGATGTTCATACAATTGAATACACACATACAAAGGAACAAAGTTGAACCACTACTTCATATCATATATACAAATTAAATCAAGGGAATCACATCTAAATACTTGCATTGGTGATGAATAATATGTAATATACAGAGTGTGTAAACACTTTGTGTGTATATTTTGTTCCTCACTACTATCTCAGACTAAAGTTAATTTTTTAATTTTATTTTATTTTCCATTTTATTGATATGTATATGTGCAAAATTTAAGGTTTACAATGGAGTT
>PVKB01001404.1:196692-221692 GCA_004027205.1 Ctenodactylus gundi
AAAAAAAAAAAAAAAAAAAAAAAAAAAAAAAAAAAAAAAAAAAAAAAAAAAAAAAAAAAAAAAAAAAAAAAAAAAAAAAAAAAAAAAAAAAAAAAAAAAAAAAAAAAAAAAAAAAAAAAAAAAAAAAAAAAAAAAAAAAAAAAAAAAAAAAAAAAAAAAAAAAAAAAAAAAAAAAAAAAAAAAAAAAGAAAAGAAAAAACCTCTTAGGAAAAAAATGTAGGTGTAAATCGTTGTGATCTTGGGTTAGGCAATAATTCCTTAAACACAACACCAAAAGCACAAGTGACAAAAGAAATAAAAAATAAATAAACCAAACCTCATCAAAAATTTAAAAACTTTAATGCTTCAAAAGATACCATCATGAAAAGAGAAAGAAGCAGAGTTCAGTGGCACATGCTTAAGTCAGCTACTCAAAAGGTTGGAGCAGGACTATCCTAAGTTTGAGGCCAACCTGTGCAACTTACCAAGACTCTACCTCAAAATAAAATAAAATAAGAACAAAAACACTGGGAGTGTAGGTCAATGGTAAAGCTCTTGCCTAGCATATGTGAGGCTCTGGATTCAGTGCCCAGTACCACACAAAAAAATTAAGGGGGAGAAAATTTTTGCATATCATTTACCTAATACATCAGCATCTGGAATATATTTTAAAACACAATTCAATATCTTATAAAGAAAAGTAACATGGGACTGGGGGTGTAGTTCAGCAATTAGACCTCTTGTCTAGCAAGTGCAAAGCCCTGGGTTTAATTCTCTAGCACGACACAAGCTGGGCATGGTAGCACATGCCTGTAATCTTAGCACTTGGAAGGCTGAGGCAGGAGAATTGTCCTTTGTTCAAGGCCAGTCTGGACTTCATAGTGAGTTAAGGACCAACCTAGACCACAGAGTGAGACCCTGTCTCAAAAATAATAAATAAAATACAGAAAAACACAATTTTAAAATGAGCAAAGGATCTGGATATACAAATCTCTAAAGAAGATATATAAGCAGTCACAAACACACGAAAAGATGCTCAACATTGTAAGCCATCAAGGGACAACTAATTTAAATCACAGTGAAATTGCATTACTCACCTACTAGAATAGCTATAATTAAAAAGACAAATGTTAGCGAGGATGCAGAGAAGTTAAAACTCTCATAATATTGCTGGCAAGAATGTAAAATATTGCAGCAGCTTTGCAGTGATTCTTACAATTCCTCAACTAGGGGAGAAGAGGAGAGTAACAGGGATGAAACTATGTAAATACATTCATCAACATCCATCACAACTATCATTACTTTATACTAATAGTATGTACCAACGAAAAAATGAAAAAAGGGTTAAACACAGAGTTACCATATGACACAACAATTACACTTGTAGGGATATATCCAGGAGAAATGAAAACATGTCCACACAAAAACTTATACATAAATGTTCACAGGAGCACTATTCTTAATAGCCAAAAAGTTCAAATAACCCAGATGTCCATAAGCAGATGAATCTGATTCCATTTGACTGAGCTATACCTCTCCTGAGTATCTTTCCAAATGATTTATATACATGATATAACAGATACATGCACATCCGTGTTTATAGCAGTACAAGTCATAATAGCTAAATCACAGAAGATGCTGAAATATCTATCAACAGATCAATGGATTAAGCAGATGTGGTATATATACATAATGGAGTACTACTCTGCCATAAAGAAAGATGAACTTGAGTCACCTGTAGGAAAATTAATGCACCTTGGGACCATTATTCTTAGCAAAGTGAATCAGACCCAGTCGAGTAAATATTACAAAGTTTCTCTAGCCTGAGAAACACAAAGTATAAATTGAGTTAAAGAGCCAAAATAGAGAGATGGTAAGAAGTGGGTGATGGATTTGCAATAAGGGAGAGGGGATGAGGGAGGAGTGAGAATGCAGGAAAAGGGGAGGGGCAGAGAAATTGAAGTTGATGTAGTATGTACATGTACCAATTCCTCAAGTTTAATGTTACTATTGTGTAGCATAGATACATGCTAACAATAATAATGAAAAAACAAATGATTCTATAAATAAAATGTGATATAACCATACTGACCCATAAGAAGCGCTGATATAGGAGCTGAAGGAATAGCACAATGGTTACAGCCACCTGCCTAGCAAGTACAAGGACCCGGGTTCAGTTCCATTAGAGTATTTGCCTAGCAAGCACAAGGATCTGGGATCAACTCCCCAGTACCACATATGATAGGCGCAATGGGGCATCCCTGTAATCCCACCCCTTGGGAGGCTGAGGCAAGATGAGTGCTATGAGTTCGAGGCCAGTCTGGGTTACATAGTGAGGTCAGGAGCAGGCTTAACTACAGAATGAGACCCTGTCTCAAAAAAAAAGTGCTGATGAATACCAAAATAAAGATGAACCCTGAAGACATTATGCTAATGCAACTTGGTCAGTAACAAAGACCACATATTACATGATTTAATTTCTGAAATGTCCAGAATATGCAAAACCATAGAGACAGAAAGTAGATTCTATTGTTGACAGGAATGGTGAGATTGGGGTTGACTTCCAGTGAGCATGGTGTTTCTTTTTGGATTGATTAAAATATTTCAGAATTAGTTACAGTAGTAGTAGCCATACAAACTGTGAATATACTAAAACTACTGAATGCTACACTTATTTTATTGTTTTCAGTACTCGGATTGAGCCTAAGGCCTTTGCACTGAGTTACATCCCCAGATCATTTTTTAGTTTTGATTCTGAGACAGGGTCTCACTAACTTGTTAAGTTGCCCAGGCTGGGCTTAAACTTACTCCTGCCTCAGCCTCCCAGAGTACAGGGATTATATTCTGTGCCACCAGGCCTGGCTGAGTGCTCTATTTGAAATAGGTGAGTTGATGATACGCAAATTATATCTCAATGAAGCTGTTACTTTATAAACAGGAAAGACAAGATGAAGAAAATACATTTTTTAGGAAATACATTTTAAATATAATTGCTTGAATGTTAAAAAGTTTATTATGTTGCATATATTAAACCTAAGTTGACAAATAGAGAACATGTCATCTTAATCATATATAGGGTTTATTAAGTTAAAATAACACAATTAGTCCAGGTGGTTTTATCATATTATTAAATTGTCAATGATTATATGTTGGTTAAAAGCCCAAAAGTAGAAAACTATATGGGTAGAAATACATAGAACTAGGGGGATCATAATTAGAGACC
The DNA here is from genome assembly GCA_004027205.1 of Ctenodactylus gundi. NCBI lineage: Eukaryota > Metazoa > Chordata > Mammalia > Rodentia > Ctenodactylidae > Ctenodactylus > Ctenodactylus gundi. The sequence goes on from PVKB01001404.1 coordinate 199,895, forward strand.
AAGCAAAGGAAACACATTAACTAATAAAGTGATAAAACTCATTACTCTCCTTCATTTGGGAAGGTTTATGAATATTTGTTATGTTAGACACCTATATGAGTATAGAGAGTTGAAATCGAGTACATGAATCTAAGTTTATGAAAAGGGGAACATTTAGTGGCCTACAGGAAAAGAGAAGCAAAATAAAAAATTCTAAAAAAGAGAAATTGAACATTTTAAATATATAAAAAAGAAGAGAATTCATATACATATGAACCCGTATGTGATTTTTTTTATAATTCAGCACAATCTCCCATTCTAGATGTAAATGATTACATCTAGAGAGAGGAGGGGGGCAAATTTTTTCTGTTAACATTTCAGGCACTGGAGGCTGGCTATACAATATCTGTTACAACCATTCAACTAAGCCACTGTGCAACAAAAGCAGCCATAAATAACATGTAAACAAGTAAGTGTGGCTGACTTCCAATAAAACTTCGTTTATGGAAACTGAAATTTGGATATAATTTCCACGTGTCACAAATAACTCTTCCTTTTATTTTTTCCAACCATTTAAAAAGGTAAAAACAATTCTTAGCTCATAAGCAATATTTTAAAAAACAGGTGGCAGTATGGATTTGGCCCACAGGCTGTATTTTGCCAACCCGAGAGAATGCTTTCAGTACAACAAACACTTCAGCATACTGGTGAGCAAGAAGGAGCAACCAAGTCCTACACCACACAGAAAATACTTACCAGAAGCAGCAAGGCATACAAATTAGCATGCCTCCTCTCAGAAATTGTGACAAAAAAATTAAAGAATGTTTATAGGAATTCAATGAATCAAAACCCAAAAAGGTCTTAAGAGTAGTATTAGATACTCAGAAAGCCACTCAAGAACTTTTTCTGGTATTATTAGTAACAAGATGCTCATACCAGCTTTAACAGAAAAGACAGAGGCAATGATTCCACTTCTGCAGTAGAACAGTGTATATCAGAATTACAGCTATGATTTTCAGGTTTAAAATTCCCACCCATCACATTCCCAGCTGTGGTATCAAGAGGGCCTCTGAAACTTTGAAAACTAGAATTAATTTTACAAGTATTTCATCACAGGAAGCAGGTAGCTCCACAGAAGACAAATCTCTAGAGGAAAGGTGAGAGGATGGTGAAACACTTAGGGGTTTCTGCTCTAAGAAATTGCCCAAAGGACTTTCCAAAGAAAAAATTAGGATTAGTGCCAGGTTCTATCCTGGCTACATGCACATATGTGGCAAATATTAAAACCAGCCAGGGGATGATCTGACCTTTATCAAGAAACTGTTCTATAAAAGAATCTATACGAAGTTATTATTTGTTTTTTTAAGTTACTATTTATTCCCCCTGATCAATTTCTACTTCTAGGATTATTAAGTACAAGGCATTTAGGCAAAACTACATGTTCAAGCAAGAGAAAATGTTCCCCTAATGGCCCTTTAGCCAACCTTGTGCTCCACACCCAGTAGTATCAAAAGAAAGAAGAAAAAAAACCTTTACTTATTAGTGTGAGACCTGGTTTTCAATCATCACATTGACCTGACCTGCAAAAGACGACTTGTAACTCACAGTTAAATACCACTATCTGCTTTTTATGCATGACATTACATTTTGAGAGAGAAAAAATCAATACTCATTTTTATTTCACAACTTTAAACAATGGAATGTTGGGAAACTGCTCCTGACAAAGCAGCCTGCTATACATTCACCCAGCCACCTGTCACTAACATCATTCTCAAACACAAAGGGCTATTTTTATGCAGTACACTACAGAGATAGATAATATCCCATTGCCATGGCAACAAGTTTTCCAGAAGATATGTTAAACCATGAAGAATGCAAAAGAGAACAAAGCTATTTCTTTACATTTGCTGTTAAAGTATATGAGAAAGATTCTAATTTTTTGAAAGCCTCAGTTTTTTCAATAGAACATTACTGGGTCTGAGCAATATACCAGGAAGTACAAATATATATACTATATCTACATATATATATATACATATATATATATAATAGACACTATATGCTTATAGCTATTATTTTGTATAAATTTAAGGTATATAACATGTTTTGAGATATATATCCATAATGAACTTTACTATAAGTAAGCAATGTAACATATCCACCATCTTCCATTATTACCTTTAGGGCAGGAGTAAAAGCAGCTAAAAGCTACTCCTAGCAAAAGTTGAACATATAATATAGTACTACTAATTATGACTCTTCTGCTTTTACATCTCTAGATTTATTTATTCTACGTAATTGCAAGTTTGTGTCCTCTTACCTACATTTTCCCCATTTCCTTCTCTCCTGATGGTTATATTGCTTGTTTCCACTTTTTTTTTTCAGATTCCCCATTTAAATGAGATCCTGTAGTATTTTTCTTTCTTTACCCGGCTTATTTCTTTTTTCCAATTTTATTGATATGTATAGATGTGATACATAACATTTACATTGATTTTGAGTATTTTGTGCATATGCATATCATGGCAAAATTACAAATCCTTCCCCTCTCCCTTTTCAACCCTCCCACACCCTCTCTTTCTCCTCCAATTCCCATTATTCCCCTCAATTAGTTCTATGAAATAATTGTGATCTTTGTTTCTCATATTAGAGAAACCATTCAATATTTAATCTTCTCCTTTTGTATCACTTCACTGAGTATGTTGGTCTCAAGTTGCATCCATTTACCTATCTGTCTCTAACCTATCTAGGCAAGTGCTTTAACCACTGAGCTATTTGTCCAGCCCAAAAGTTGACATTATCAATGTGTGTGCAGCCATGAGCTATAACCCCTGGATAGTCATCACAGGTGGAAGCCTGGGGTGAGAACAGAATACAAACTCAATGATAAGTACATGTGTAAACAGGTCTTGCTCCACTCCATGTGTTAGGGTGCTTTCTGGGTCTACTGTCTTGAGTGATACGGTATTACATGGGCCACATGGCAGTATAAGAATAAGATAGCCCTCCTCCAAAAGAGTGTTACTATACCCAACTGTCAATCAGGGCCATGCAAACCCATTAATTCTACTATCCTATACCCAGAAGAGTCAAGACAGAAAAAGAGCCACAAGACTGACAATGCATGTATACATTATATTGCATATTATATTGCATATAGTATATTGCATATTATATATAATATAGTATATACTGCATAGAATATATTTTATATTCTATATTATGCATGATTTTATATATTTATACCACATACACATGGATGAGGAACTGACCCAGCAATAGTACTATATTTCAGGAGGGTTATGGTCATCCATAAGGCCTTATCACATGAGGTCTTTTACAAAGAAATAGAAAGTAGCCCTCCTCCCATCTTCACCATAATAACAACCTATTACAAGTCCTGACACACACTGTAGCCCAGTCTCTAAACGTTACTTGTTGATAGGTGTATGGGGGAATAAACATATGGAATCAATGCCCTTGGGAAGCAAGGGAACAGAGCCCTGAGAGCCAAATGATTAGGCAAAATACCTCATTCCTGTTACAGGGATTTGGCTGCTTAAAACCTCACTTATTGTAAAATATTATACTGCCCAGTAAGGAAGACAATTTGATGTCTACTGGAAGCCTAATATGCCTTGGGCAAAAGTTCTATAATGCAACCACCCCAAAAAACTCAATGGAGCTGGAGGAATGGCTCAGGGGTTGAAGTGCTTGCCTAGTAGGTGCTAAGTCAAGCGCTAAGTATCTGAGTTTGATTCCCAAGCACCACATAAGCTAGGTGTGGTGGCACAAGCCCAGCACTCAGGAGGCTGAGATACAAGGAATCCTTTGAGTCCAAAGCCAGTGTGGGCTCCACAGTGAGTTCAGGACCAGCCTGGGCTACAGAGTGAGACCCTGTCTCAAACAAACAAACAAAAAACCTCAATGGTGGGGGTCTCCAAACCATTCACAGCCAAATATTCACCCCCTGTCTAATATCACTCACTTGCAGCAGGCCTAGAGTGACATCAACATGGAGATCAAGTGGCAAACTCCAGGAGGCCTGTATCGGAAATATGGGAGGATTGCCTATAGCACGTTACCTTGACTGTAGTCTGGGTCTCGTGTACTAGAAACGATCTCTCTTTCCTTCTTCCTACTTCCACTGGTCAAGGGAGAAAAATTAGGGATCCTGATATATGGAGATCATGATAGCCAAAGAAAATGGCATGCCTTATAGACAAGAGATTGGATGGATGACAAACAGCCCCCTGAATGTATAAACTGCCAACTGTTGTTGAAATCACAACTAATGAAACTCTAAGGGCCTTTAATATATTAACTGGGCAACAAAACAAAATGTATAATGCCATTTATCAAAAAAAAAAAAAAAAACCTGCCTGGTGCTAACTTACTTGCTTGCTCCAAAAGGAGGGATCTATAAAAAGTTTAACCTGGACAACTGTTGCTTAGAAATAGCTGGTAAGGGTAAGGTCATTGAAAAACAATTGCTCACATCCACCTGGAAGGACTGGGATCCTGTAGAGTTAGCTAGGGGATGATTTTCAACTTTTGGAAGATTCAAAACTCTCAGAGGGTTACACTCTTAATTTCAGAAATCTGCCTAGTCTTGCCCTGCCTGGTCCCCCCACCCCAGTTACGAGGCCTGCCACTGGCCTCATCAAAACTATGGATGACAGAAAAACAGCCACCCACACAATGAAGTTGTGACAACATGAGCCCATACATCAAGGTGACAATGCTCTTTGATCTGGGAGAGGACTGAGCATCAAAGGGGGGAATGTGGTAAGGGCCTGGGCTCACCCCGACCAGAACAAAGAAATGAGGCAGCATCACCTGATCACCATGGAGACATCATGACCTTGTCATCAGTAATGCACAAAGCGCAGAGGTGCACTCAAGCACTAGCCTGTAACTTCAAGCACCAGCTTGTAACTGGAGACTGTAGCTTTTGGTGTCACGGTCCAGCAACCTTAAAGTAGACAATCACAAATGCCTGTTCCTGGGCTGGAAGCACAGTTTGGTGTTTAAAAGCGTTTGCCTAGCAATCATAAGGCCTTGAGTTTGATTTGCCGGCACCACATAAACTGAGCATGGTGGCACACACCTGTAATCCCAGCACTAGAGAGGCTGAATCAGAAGGAATATCCTATGTCTAAGGCAAGTCTGAGCTACACAGTGGATTCAGTACTAGCCTGAACTAAAGACCCTATCTAAAATATATATATATATACATATATATATATATATATGTATATATATATATGTATGTATATATACACACACACACACACACACACACACATATATATATATATATATATAACAGACAACCCACAGAATGGGAGAAAATCTTTACCAGTGATACTTCTGATAGGACTAATATCTACAATATGTAAAGAACTCAAATAAAATACAACTCCGTAAAATAAACGACCCTATCAAGAAGTGGGCAGCTGAAATCAAAAGAAGCTTCTCAGAAGAGGAAGTACAAATGGCCAACAAGCACATGAAAAAAAATGTTCATCACACATGAAAAATTGTTCATCATTATTGGCCATCAGATAAATGCAAATAAAAACAATATTGAGGTTTCACCTCAGTCCAATGAGAATGGTCTACATCAAGAACTCAAAAAAAAAAAACAACTATTATTGGCAAGGCTGTGGAAAAAGGGACACTTCTACACTGCTTGTCGGACTACAATCTAGTTCAACCATTACGAAAAGCAGTCTGGAGATTCCTTAGAACGCTGAGAATAGAAATCCCATTTGATCCAGCTACCATCCTCACTACTCTACTGGGCATGTTCTCAAAAGAAATAAAGTCAACATATCATAAAGACAACATGCATATCCATGTTTATAGCTGCACAATCCATACTAGCTAAATCCTAGAAGCAACCTACTTGCCCATCAATAGAAGAATGGATAAAGAAGAAGTGGTACATATATACAATAGAATACTATGCAGCCATAAAGAAAGACAGATATGAAGCATTTGAATGAAAATGGGGCCACCTTGAGTCAATAATGCTAAGTGAAATGGGCCAAACACAAAAGACTGACTATAGATGGGTGTCCCTCTTAGGAAATGCACAAAAATAATAGCACAAAAAAGCTCCTACCCAAGGGCTGGAGGAATGGCACAGAGGTTAAAGTACTTGCCTAGCAAGCTCTTGTCTCAAAAAAAAAAAAAAAAATTGCCCTAACCCAAGAGACAGGGTAGAAGGAGAGGCAATGAACTACTAAGAAAGGGATGAATCTCTGAGAGTGGGGGAAAGGCATAGGGCAAGGGCAGGAGGGAAGGAAAAAGAGGCCCAAATTGGTGTAGATTTGTCACTGAATTCCCAAGCCATGTGTTTCTAATGAGTTATAGAATTTGGAATTCATTTTCATAAAAATAATTTTTAAAATCTGTTACAATATAGGGGAAACAAAGGAGCCAAAGATATGTAAGGGGAGCCCTCCATTGTTCTGGGTCTAGCCTCTGAATACTAATCCACTGGATAACAGTGCTGGCACTAACAAAGCTGCTTCCTTTTTAAGCCTCCATGTCCCACTTCTCTATCCAAGTATCACGCAACAGTAGGACAGTAAAGGCATAAGAGTATATACAAAGGAATGGAATAAAAACCTTTCTAAATAATTTCAAAGAGATCCTAAAAGGGAAAAAAATCTCAAAAAACAGAACACACAAAACAAACGAAAACTGCTGGTGCATTATCTGTTTTTCACAAGGCTTACCATGAACTAATAGAGAGACAAAGAAATTATTGTATTAAATGTGCTATTTTGAAGGTTTCAGGGGCAGAGATTACACATTTTAGATTCCCTTTGTTTTAAAAAATCAATTCTTAATTTCTGCCATTTATGGGATTTATTTCAATTAGTCAGGAAACTAACACAAGTGAAACATGTTTACTCCCATTAGTTTGAATAAAAATATTTGTCTGAAAAGCAATGATAAAGAGTTCCAACTGAATTAAATCAATAGAAATATTTCCCACTGGCCTGATGTTAATAGCCTTGCCTCATCATGAATCAGTATAAAGATAGCTTAACTGAGTGACTGACTACCAGACAAGATAGTGGCCAAGTAGGACTCCCTCCTCACAGGCCCACTCAAAATGTTGAGATACAGGTTTAAAAAAACTGTCTGCTCAACTTAGCTTAGAAAAAAGATAAAAGGTGTTAGAAAGTACAAGAAAGCCCACCGAAAAGTTAGAAGAAGCCTCGAAGAAGAAGCACAGGCTGAAGAGCACGCCGGCCCAGGGAAGCACCCCAAGCCACCTTGGAAGGGCTGTGCATGGCCATAAACAGCACGCAGCCGCAGACATGAGGAAAGTCTGGAGAGCTGGGAGCCAATGAAATACACAGCAGCCGGTCAGCACCAGCCTCCAGAAGAAGCAAAGCTATGGGTAGAGCAAACTACAAGCACACTGTGAGCATTCCTCTTGAGAAGGTCTCCCCACTGCTCAGCAAAGCAGATCAGGAGAAGCAATTCTCATCAGCACCAACTAGAAAGTGATGTAGTCAGGAGCTGCTTGAGGACGAGCACTAGTCTGAACTGCTTTGGGAAACAGAAGCCGCAGAGGGGTCACATACCAAGGCCTTAGGAGACACTCTTAACTAGGGCCTGAGAAGGAGCTGAAACAAGAGACAGTCACAGGGAAGGGAAAACAGGCAGCTGACTTGAACAGTTCAGACCACAGCAAAAGCATGTCAAATGAGGCAGAGAGGTCTCGGAGGAATAGCACAACAGTGACAGCACAGATTCTAAGTTTGATTCCCCAGCGCCACATAAGCCAGGAATGGTGGTGCATGCCTGAGGCTGAAGCAGGAGGATTGTTGTGAGTTCAAGGCCCTACAGAGCCAGATCCAGTCTTTAAAAAAAAAAAAAAAGGCAGAGGGCCTTACCAATATGGGACAGAAGCCAGAACAGGATTAGAGGCCATTGCTGTCTGCTCTGAGCACAGAACTCAATGGGCTTTCAGCTGCCAGACTCACCCCCACCCTCATATGCCTTCAGAGCAATGCCTAGGCTTGGCCATTGGAGTGAGGTCCCCCAGGCAAGTCAAATGTCTGTGGATTTGGATATGGGAAGGGCAGGGGTAGGTCTCTTCATCAGATACACAGAAAAAACTGAACAGGAAACCATATATTGTCAGTCAATTCCCATGTCCTCCTCCCCCAATCTGGTGGACACTAGATGCCAACACCACAGACAGAGAGAGTACCTATTATCTAAATAAATCAATATGGTGAAAATTTTTGAACTCATCTCAACTGTTCTTTTCCCCCATTTTACTGATATGTTTGTATGTTCTTTGTATGTACTTTAGGTTTGTGCTTTTTTGTTGTTAATTGCAATTATTGTTGTTTTGGGGGGGGTTGGGGGTTTTGCTGCTTTTTTAAGACAGAGCCTCATTCTGTAGCCCAGGCTGACCTCAAATTCACAATAATCCTCCTGCCTCAGCCTCCCAAGTTCTGGGATTATAAGCATGAACCATGACACCTGGTTTATGTGGTTCTGGGGAATTACTGCTGTTGGTTTCTGTTTTGTTTTGAGTTTTGAGTTTTTCTTTCTGCCTTTTAAAAACAGCCTATCTATATATACCTAATTCTATGTACTTTCTGCTAGTCTTCACTTGGAATTTGATCTCACTTTTCTCTATCTCTTCTACTCTTCTACTCTTCATCCTTTTCTCTCTTCTCTCTTTCTCTCTTCTCCAGAACTAACCTTTTACCTCAGTCCCCCTTTCCCTTGCTCTCACCATTCTCATTATTATCAATCAATAATACATAGCTCCACAGTTTAATTTATTAAGAGCTAATAATGTTGGTATTCAGTTACACCTATGACATTAATGCAGTTATTTAGTTATTAACAACGGTATAGTGCTATCCTTACTAGATGTTTCTGATAAGTTAACATTTCATTTGTCTAGATAATTGTAATAATAGTACAGGTGGCATTTTTAACATTAAGAGCAAAAACAATAGCATTTAACTAGTTGTTATATGTCATTAATTTATTTGTCTTACATGATAACATTACTGGCCATCCCTTTCTTACTACGATTGATGGCACAGTGGTTACAGCATATTACGAGTTAATAAATTTTGCATTCTTAATAGAGCCTAGGAGGTTATTACAGATTTCCCTTCTTTTTTGATGTTTTTAAAGACAAGGTCTTGCTCTGTAGTCCAGGCTGGTCCTGAACTCAGTATGTAGCCCAGGCTGGCCTCGAACTCACAGCAATCCCCCTGCCTCAGCCTCCCAGTGCTGGGATTACAGATTAGAATGTGCCTCCACATCTGGTTTAGGTGGAGCTGGAAAATCAAACTCAGGACTTTGTGCTTGCTAGGCAAGCAATCTAACAGCTGTGCTATTTCTCCAGCCCAGATTTCTCTTCTATTTTTTATGGTGTTAAAATATTGCCAATAGCAGATCTTTTTGATAAGTCAATATTTGATACATTTACGTAGCTGTATTATAGAGTAGACTACATTCTAATTTTAAGGGTAGAATAGTGGTAGCATTTAATTGGTTATTATGATACATCAATAATTGATCTGTCTTAGATTATACCATTACTACAGATTCGGTCCATACTATTATGAGTAGCATAATTGTTGATATTGCTTTTAACTGGATGTCAACAGCTGACTTGTCTTTGGGTCACTGACATTACTGTGATTCATTTTTCCCCCGCTGAAAAGTATAGTGGATCAGGAAAGGAGTAAAGGTTAGTCTCTTAAAAGATCCCCAAGCTTATTATCGGAACAGGATGAAAACAGATGTAAGGCGAAAGATTTACGTGATCTGAAGAGAAAACTGAGTACTAAAAACAGGCATAAATATCAAAATGTAAACAAACTCAAGGAAACACCAACAAAGATAGCTTCTCAAGTCTGTTAAAAATGATTATTTCAAGTCTAAGCTTGAGCCCAATTCTCTGAAGTAGAGAAGATAGTAGAGAACATTAAGCAGGTCCAACAAAAATTATAATAATAAAAACTAAATAGGCCATATAAGCAGCTGGCATTTGCTGCAAAGAAGCCCTCCCAAAAAAGGGCTTCGTGTTCCTCTTTCGTCCTTCACCCTCCATAGTGTAGCTCAGCTGAAAGGTCTAGATAAAAAGGTCAGGAACAAATCTGGGAGTATATGAGGGCTGTTAGGGGGTATCCGAAGAAGCAGCCAAGTGTCCACTTGCTCTGGGCTTCCTGCAGGATGGTACTGGAGAAGGAAGGATCACAGTAGCCTTACAAAATTCTGAGCCTGGACTTGTCTTTTCACTGGCAAAACAAAGAACAAATTATTTCTAGTCCCAATACCTCAAAACTCTTCAGAGCACGGCTTCGTAACTGTTTTTGTGCAGTGGCCCACGTGGCAGAGTGGTATATGGACTTCTTCTTGGAAAAATATTTTGAAATTCATGAAATAAACATTTAAAATAGAATACAGGAGTGGAGGGATAGCACTGTTATTAGAATGTTTGCCTATCACACACAAGGTCCTGCATTTGATTCCCTAGCACCACACAAGCCAGGTATGGTGGACAGCACCTATAATTCTAGCACTGGGGAGGCTGAAGCAGGAGGATTTCCTTGAATTCGAGGCCAGCCTGGGTTACACAGTGAGTTCATGACCGCTCTGGACTACAAAAGTGAGATCCTGTCTCAATCACGCAAGCGAGCAAATAAAATAATCAGGATTGTAAAAAAAATGAATCACAGCTATTGAAACATTAAAACCCAAACTGTGGTATAAAAACACATTTATTAACACAATGAGTAAGGTAAGTCAGTGCCTATAATCCATTTTAAGCCACCACTGAAATATCTGTGACAATTATAATATGACTAAAATAATCCTAAAGGTGATAAAGTCACAGGAAGTATTGATACTACTGTGATGTGTTACCTACATGCACAAAAGAGAAAATGCTCAATCTCATTTAGGAGAGGGGGTATAACACAGATATTTTTGTCCACATCTAAGTTCACAGATCACTCACAGGACCCAGCTTCAGGTCTACTGGGAGCATTCTGATTAAGAATGGCCCAGAATTAACAGGGAATTAACATCTGTTTTCTACTTTTTCTGACTCCTTCTAGTTAAAAGGAAAAACAAATTTCTTACACTAAAAGTGGAAAATACCTAAGTAGATATATACTTGCCAGTCCTACTTGGGAAAAGAAATTAATTATGCATGAAAATATTTCTTTAAAAGATAAGGAAATTCAAAGCATATATTCCAGCTTCAGGAACCTAACCAAAATAATTTTCTGCTTCAGATAAACCTTGGGAAAATGTGATAAAAAGAACCCTCTATCTGTGCTTTTACTTAATCTCCCCTCCCTGAATGCAGGCAGAATCTCTAACTTGCTTCCAAGCAACAGACTACGGCAAAGATCATGGGATGTCACTTATCTTAGCTGACTAGAAAGACACTCTCCTGAATAGCCTTAAAGACGCAAACAGCCATAGTCTGCTATAAATCACCTGAAGAAAGGGCCATGTTGCAGGAAAGTGCAGGTAGTCTGGAAGGGCTGAGGGTCTCAATCCTAAAATCACAAGCAGGATGGGCATGTCACTCAGAGGTAGAACACTTGCCTGGCATAGACCAGGCCTTGGATTCAATCCCCAGCACCACTAAAAATAAAAGAAGAATCTCCAAAATCACAAATGACTAAATTCTACCAGCCACCATGTAAGAATGGAAAAGGTCTCTAAACTTTAGAAACACAACCCAACTGACATCTTGATTTTAGCTTCATGAAATCCTGCACTGAGGACCCAGCTAAAGCCCTACCCAGACTCCAAACCTATAGAAACCTAAAGACAATAAACGTGAGCTATACTAAGGTGCTAAGTTTGTGATAATTCATTACAGAATCCAGATCAATACTGTAGTAACCAATAGAGTAACCAATACTGAAGAACTGTGAGAAAACTCAAGGCTCATGACTAGGAAATCCCTCTACCATCAGTAATCCACATTGATTGGTTGCCACTGATGGACATGTATGAAGAATAAGTGTCATAAGTAGGAAATAGGAGACACTCGCCTTTAGGAAACAAGTAGAAAGTTTGATAAAACCTGGAAAGGAACCAAATTCTGTTTCAAAGATTATAATTAACAAAACCACCCAAGATTTCCTCAAAACCAATTTTCTATGCCCTTAAAGTACGGAAATCCCTACTTTGGAGTATAAAGTAGCCATCTAGTACTTCCAGATTTTCAAATCCATCTTATATGTCTAATCCTTTTTTTTTTCTTTTGAGACAGGGTCTCACTCTTTAGTCCAGGCTGGCCTAAAACTCACTCAATCTTCCTTCCTCAGCCTCCCAAGTGCTGGGATTACAGACATGCACCACCGCACCCAGCTTATGTGGTGCTGGGAATCAAACTTAGGGCCTTAAGCTTTCTAGGGAAGCACTTTACCACTATGCTATTCCTTTAGCCCTCTTTTCTGCCCATCTTAAACCACTATATGTTTCCACCTCCTTCTGCCCACTCCCAGATTCCTTCCTTAAAGAAAAAAGTCTATGAATCATACAAAGTCTAAAAGGTAGGGTGCAGATTTAAATGGACCTGGGCACGTACTAACGATTGCTGAGACAGACTGGCAAGTGCATTAAGGTCTAATTTATTATTCTGTCAAGTCTACATGAGATTTTCCATATTTAAAAAGATGAAAAGAGAGAAATCCCATGAAAGTCTAACTAACTCACAGTTTCTCTATACCCTCAAGAATATCTGTGTGCATTCTGTTGTCTATGAGGTGTTTTTACTGTTCATATGTGTTTAGAACATTCTTGTATCACAGGACACTTTGTACAAATCAGGAAGGTCTCCTACTTCCCTTTGGCATAAAGGTCTCTACAGCAGCATGTTATGACTCACTGCAAGGGTAGGTAATAAATATTTTTAAAAGAAAACATAAATAAACTGCAGGTACATGTGTCAACAAGGATGAATTCCAAAAACATAACAGTGAGAGGAAAAGCAAGTTGTAAAAGGTTACACAGAGTTCAATATACCTCGCTGTAAGTTGAAAAGACACACAAAATAGTATTCTGTTCTGGGAAGACACATAAATGTACAGATATAAACATATATACATAAAAATAAAAATTTTTAAACATGTGTATGTACACCAAATTCACAACAGTGACTTCTGGGATAGGGAGGAAGGGGGAAATGACTCCAGAAAAGAAGCAATAAGAAAATTCCGTCCTAAGTATCTAGCATACATCTTTCTTTTCTTTTCTTTTCTTTTCTTTTTTTTTTTTTTTTTTTTTTTTTTTTTTTTTTTTTTTGTGGTACTGGAGATTGAACCCAGGGTCTCTGGACTGAGCTATATTCTCAGCCCCTTTTTATTTTTAATTTCAGATGGAGTCTTCCTAAATATCTAAGTCACTCAGGCTGAGCTTGAATTTGCAATCCTCCTGCCTCCGCCTTCCAGGATGCTAGGATTTTGCATGTCTACCATCATGCCCAGCCTCTGCCTTTTTTTTTTTTTTTTTGAGACAAGTCTCATCCTGTAATCCTTGCTGAACCTGACCATATTATGTAGCCCAGGCTAGCCTCGAACTCTCAGCAATCCCCTGCCTGGGCTTCCATGCACTGCCATGCCAGGTTTTCTGCCTTACTTCTTATACTGAGTAGTAAAAAGACAGTTATTGATTGTGTAACTGTCTAGATTGCATGCCTGACATAGTTCATTATAAAAGTAACAAGGAATGCTAGGTGTAATGGCACACTGCTATAATCCCAGCACCCTGAGAAGCTGAGGTGGAATACCACAAGTTAAAACCCAGCCTGAACCTGGTGACTCAATGAAAATCTGTTTCAAAAGAAAAAAAATAATAAAGGGTTCAGCAGCTGGAGAAATGGCATAGCAGTTAAAGCTCTTGCCTAGCAAGCACAAGGCCCTGAGTCTGATTCCCCAGCACCCCATAAAGCTGGGCATGGTGGCGGACATCTGTAATCCCAGCACTTTGGAGGCTGAGGTAGATGGATTGTACTGAGTCCAAGGCCAACCTGGGAAACAGTAAGTTCAGGACCAGCCTGGGCTACAGAGCAAGATCTTGTCTCCAAAAAAAAAAAAGAAAAAAAGAAAAAAAAGAAAAGAAAGAAAAGAAAAAGAAAAGAAAAGGAATAGTTTGAGGTGCAGCTCAGGGTGAAGATCCTAAGTACAGCCCCCAATACTGCAACAACAAACAAACAAATAGATCAAAAAGTAACTGTTTTAATACTCTCGTTTTAACCAGACAATGGTATGGCTCTGGTACTCCCTCTACCTCTTGGCACTCTCTTTTAGAAGAAAAGAATACTATCTTAAACAGCACACATAGTCCTAGTTACTGTTTTTGGTATGCTGGTCTCTGTCTCCTTGAAATACATGTTACAAAGAGATGACATAAAAATGAAAAAATACAAAATCATTTCATTTATATTTTAAAAAAATAGTTCCTGGGGCTGGAGGAATATCACAACTGTTAGAGCGCTTGCCTAACAAGTACAAGGCCCTGAGTCTGATTCCCCGGCACCATATAAACCAGGTGTGGTGGTGCACACGTGTAATCCCAGCACTTAGAAAGAAGGCAGGAGGACTGCAATGAGTTCAAGATCAGCTTGGCTAGCTACATATTCAGTTCAGGACCAGCCTGGATGAATAAATAAATAAATAAATAAATAAATAAATAAATAAATAAATACCTGGACAAATAAATAAGTACCTGGATAAATAAATACATTACCTGGATAAATAAATAAATAAATAAATAAATAAATGGATGGATCGAAGTCTTGGCTAGGAGCCTGGCCTAGTGGTACATGCCTAAAATCCCAGTACCAGAAGGGGCAGAAAGATCGCAAATCAAGGCCAGCCCAGACTACATATTGAGACTCAGTCTCAAAAACAAAATTAAAAACAGCTCTGACTTACTATTATCTATTTCTAGATTATTATCTAAAAAACCAGAAGGTTGCAAAAAGAGTTGTCTTTTACAGGTATTTTTGGTTCCTCAAACTTTATTTTCTCTTTATTTATTTATTTTTTTGAGACAGGGTCTTGCTCTGTAGCACAGGCAGGCCTTGGACTTATGGCAATCCTCCTGCCTCAGCATCCCATGTGCTGGGATTACAGGCATGTGACACCACACCCAAGTTAAGTGGTGCTGATGAATCAAACTCAGGGCCTTGAGCTTGCTAGGCAAGCACTTCAACTGCTGTGCCACCCCTCCAGCCCCTATTTTCTCTTTAAACATTAGCACACAATTGACATTTAAACACTGGCCTCGTACAATAGTTTTATAGTAAAATACATATTTCTTAAAAACTAATAGTAATCTTTACCTAACAAATGAGAACTTGACATTTAGAAAGTTATATATTTTTAATTTCAAACTTCTCATGGTTATTAGCTATTAAAATATTTAAAACATTATATCTTAAACAAAAGACAATGAGACTTTAAATATGACATTTTAATTGTACTATATTTTTTTAAAAGTATCAGTAGTTTTAACAAAGTTACTGCAATGATTTCAAGGAAAACTTGAAATTTTTCCCTGAAATGCCAGGTTCTGTGCAGAGATTCTTTAAATACCCTCTATTTCTCACAGCTTTCTTTTACTTGTCTTTGTTTTGTTGTGTTTTTGAGACGGGGTCTTACTCTGTAATTCAGGCTGGCCCTGAGCTCCCTAGGGAGCCCAAGCTGGCCTTGAACAGAGGGAATCCCCCTGCCTCAGCGGCCCAAGAGCTGGGATTACAGGTGTGTACCACCAAGCCCGGCTGTTTTACTTCTTCCCTCACTCAAAGCTGCTCAAACAATCCAATGTTACCTATTGGGTTTCTTTTTCCTATTCAATAATTTCTCCTGATAATATAGAATTAAAAGTGCTTTACAGCTACTCCTTTTAAAGTTCAGAAGTTACCTATCATAAAGATGAAAACAATTATAATGACAAGTTGAAATGTGTACTATATTACTAGACACTGAAGTACCACCCTAAAAATTAGGCCTCATCGTCTATAAAAAGTTTCTAACTCATTATTTCAACTATATTATTTGCTGCTGTTCCTTTTTTTTTTGTTTTTGGTTTTTATTGTTTTGTTTTGGTTGGGTTTGGTTTGGTTTGGTTTGGTTTGGTTTTTGTCTTCTTTTTTTGAGGCAGGGTCTTACTCTGTAGCCCAGACTGGTCCTGAGCTCACTATGTAGCCCAGGCTGGCCTTGAACTCGTGGCAATCCTCCTGCCTCAGCCTCCCAAGTGCTAGGATTACAGGTGTGCACCACCATGCCCAGTTTATGCGGTGTTGGAGAATCTAACCCGAGGGCCTTGTGCCTGGTACACGAGTGCTTTAACTGCTGTACAATTCCTCCAGCCATGGTTTTTGTCTCTTTTTGTTGAGACAGGGTCTCACTCTGTAGTCCACGCTGGTCCTGAGCTCACTATGTTGACCAGACTGGCCTCAAGCATAAAGCAATCCTTCTGCCTCAGCCTCCAAATGCTGGGATTACAAGCATGCACCACCACACCCGGTTTATGGGATGCTAGGGAATCAAATTCAGAGTGGAGCATTTGCTACACAAGTCCTCTAACAACTGAGCTACTTCTCCAGCCCTTTATTGGTTGTTTTCAGATATTTCTCCTTTTTTTCAATCCAAGTTCTGAAATTACAAGCATGAGCCACCACACCTGGCTTTATGTGGTGCTAGGGAATCAAACTCAGGGCCCTGTACTTGCTAGGCAACTGCATTACCCACTGTGCCATTCCTCCAGCCCCTATTTTCAGATATTTAAAATTTTATCTTACCTGAATAAGAACTCTGAAGTATAAAAACATTTGCATTGGAATGTAAATGTCCTGAAGATCTGTGTTTGATTTTTTTGCTGTGACGTCAGCATTAATACAGTTCTTGCTTGCCACACAACAGAAACTTACACGTGTCAAACCCAAACCTGATTTCCCCAATAAACATTTTGTAACCTGGTAAACCAATCATGGATATTTGCTGCTCTATGTCTTAAAACATTAAACAAGAGACATTTACCTGTTCTCAGGCATTCACATACTCTTTCTCTTTTTTAAAGGTGTTTTAATTCTATTTTCAACCTACTGCTAAAATCCTGCTCTTAAAAAATATCAGCACATAAAAATAAGTACCCCACAGAAAGACGAATCTTTTTAAATAGGCTATTGTAACACATTAAAATATAATTCAAGATGGCAAGCAAATACATACAATGATATCCAGTCAATATCACATGTTATTAGGGCACTAGAAATTAAAGCAAGGAGCTATCATTATACATATATTACATATATATAGCCAAAATTCAGAGCCTTGACAATACCGAATGCTGATAAGGAGGCAGAATAACAGGAACTCTTATTCACCACTGATAAAAATGCAAACTAGTAGAGCCACCGTGAAAGACTGACAATACCTTACAAAATAAAGCATACTCTAGAACCATAATATCTAGCAATTATGCTCCTAGGTATTTACCTAAGTAAGTTAAAAACTTAGGTCCACAAAAAAGGTCACATTATATAACCCCAAATATACAGCATTCTGAAAGAAGCCAAGCTATGGAGATAGTAAAAGATCAGTAACTGTCAGGGATTAACTGGGAAACAGGATGAATCAGTGCAGCACAAAGGATTTTCAGGGCAGAACAACTGATACTACATGATACCATAATGGTGGGCACTGCATGACATTATATGAACTATAATGGTGGATACATGTCATACATCTACCCAAATCCATAGGATGTTCATCAAGGGTAAATTCTAACTATGGACTTGGAGCCATAGAGGTATATCAATGTAGGTTCATCCAAAGTAACACCTATAAAGCTGGAGGAATAGTTCAGTGTTTAAAGTACTTGCCTAGAAAGTTCAAGGCCCTGAGTTCGATACCTCAGCACCACATACACTGGGCATGCTGGGCCGTGCCTGTAATCCCAGGACTAGGGGAGGCTGGGACAGGAGGACTGCCATGAGTTTCAGACAAGCGTGGACTACAGAGTAAATCCTGTCTCAAAGAAAAATTGTATCACTCTGGTTCTAGATGTTCAAATATTCATAGTGAGGAAGGCTATGTGCAGGGAGACAGGGAGTAAATGGTAACTCTCTACACTTTGTCCTCCATGTTTCTGGGAACATATAATTATAAACAAAAAGGGTTCATTTTGGCTCATAGTTTTGGAGTTTCCAGTTCCTGAGCAATTGGCTCCATCACTTTGGACCTCTCTTAGAAGTGTTGGATGGCAATGACAGGGAGCACACAGCAGAGCCAACTGCCCACCTGACGGTCAAAAAACAAAAGAGAAAAAAAGAGCCCAGGGTCCCACAATTCCCTTCAAAGGCAAGTCTCCAGCGAACTGAGGTCCTCCCACTAGGCTCCACCTCCTAAAGATTCCATCATTTCCCAACTGTACCACCCTGGGGACCAACTCCTAACACACAGACCTTTGGGGGAACACTAACAAAACCACAGCACAGGGGATGGAGGAACAGGAAAGTGGTTAGAGAACTTGCCTAGTAAGCACAAGGTTCTGAGTTCTGTTCCCCAGAACCATATAAACCAGGCACGATACTGCATGCTTATTATCCTACCAGTCAGGAAGCTGAGGCAGGTGGATTGCTGTGAGTTCAAGGCCAGCCTGGGCTACATAGTGAGTTCAGAACCAGCCTGGACTACAGAGCAAGACCCTGTCTCAAAAAAAAAAAAACCTACTCGTTGAGATTTTATTTTTATAAATAGGTATATTCACAAGTATATACAGAAAACTCATATTTATATATCAACTGCAGAAAAACCTTAAGATAACTGTAAACTCAATTCCATAACAAAGTAATAGGAGTAGTGGCTTATTTTTTACTCCAAGGAAGAGATAAAATGAAGTTTTTTTGACATGAGGTCTCATTCTGTAGTCCAGGCTGGTCCTGAATCCACTCTGTACCCCAGGCTGGCCTCTACTCCACAGCAATCCTCCTGCCTCAGACTCCCAAGTGCTGGAATTACAAGTGTGTACCACCATGCCCAGCTTATATGGTACCGGGGAGTCAAACCCAAGGCCTTGCTGAACTTCGACCCAGACCCAAAATTAAGCATTTTTATAGAACATTTACTTCTGATAAGAAGGTAATATTCTCACCCTTCCAGGTACATTATGATAATCCTAACTGTATGCTTATTAAGAGAAAAACCTTGCTGTTACCATAGAAACAGCCAGGGCTGGTGAGTTCCTCTAATGATTTGAGCAGTTATACCTGTTGGGCCACTTAAGTCTAAACTTACAGGCTTCTGTTTAACAGGAAAAGGGGGAAAATGTTTTCATTCGTCATAAAGAATGGCTAACACACTAATGGGGTAATGCAAATTAAGGTCAAAGCATACATACATACACACACTCATACATATGCACACACCACCAACAACAAAGTGATCAGGTGGCTGCCAGCTGCTGACTTTGTTTTGATTCTTTGAGGATTATCTTTCCCTGTCCAAGGTGTCTTTAATGTTCATTGTCACCCGTATGAAGAATATTGGATTACTGCAATTTTGTTAAGTTAAAGAGATGTGTTTGCTCTGTTGTAAGAGAGCTTAATGCTCTGAGATTTACTCTAAGCAATCCAGAAACATCCCCTTTTGCCAGGATCTGCAGTAGTTTACAAATGGAGAATACAATCTCATCCATGCAAAGGCACTGTGCCTTGAATTTTTCTTCAATCACACATACCTCCAGGAAGCCAGGGTATAATGTAAGAGAAGCACGCTTCTCAATTCTTGAGGAAACCTCACTCAACATATACAGTTTTAATATGTGCACCTCTTGTTATCACACTTCGTGTATTCCTGACAACAAAATAAGCCTTAACAGGTGCCTAGCTCTCACTGACTTTCTGCAGAGCCTCAGTCACTTTAACAAATGTGTTATGCTCGGGAGTATTGCAAAGGCTTCATGCAACGGCAAGGTTTGTGTTTTAAGGACACCGACTTTCCCTCTATCTAGTCTGACTCAACTGCTCAACAGCAGTGGCAAAAGTGCCTACATATCAAGGAGTTCTTTGTAAACAAACAGTCACGCTAAGTTCTATGAATACTAATTATATTTTCAGAAATCATAAATTTGAAAAGGTGAAAGATTACAAAGTACTTGGAGTTATATTGGTGAATGTATGCGTGTGTTGATGCTCCAGCAATATAAATTGGAATCTCAGTGACAAAAAACAAAAAAGAGTATACAAATGCAATGATATCGTGGTGAAGCATAAAACCCTCAATATTGCTCTGGAACAAGATTTTAAAATATAATTTGCCACTCTAAATATTAACTTAGTCTTGACACCATTCTTACTACTGCTTTTTAAGAAAAGCTTCATTTCATGTTTTGGTTCTGATTTTAACCATCTCACCACCATTTAGGGCCGCTGACATCAAATGACAGACAAAGGGCTTATCAAGTCATCTTTCTCCAAGCTTCAAAGAGCACAAAACAAAAACAGCGACTGCCTACTTCACCCCCAAACCCACCTTGCCTAGATCCTTTTCTAGCTACACAGCAGCTAAAAAGAGGTAGCTATGACACCTCTTTCCAATCCAAGTGTTGATAAAATGGGAAACTACAGCTGTCCCCCATGGCAGACTTCTGGACTCCACCTCTATCCTCAAATGAGGAACTTGACTTTGACTTGACCAACGTCCTCTTGCAGCCCTAAGCACCTACTCTGGAACTTGCCATTAAGGTTTTCCAGTTTAACAATCAGAAACTAAGAATCAGAAATCAATAGACATATAGGCATATATAGATATTATACACACACATATCACACATATGTATCACAGATACAGAGAAAAGAAACATGCGGTCCTGGGCCAGGCCATACAGACACAGAAGCACACACCCTTCAAGTTCAAATCCCAGCAAAGCACCGTGTGCGTCCACTCAGGAGAGGGAGGGGCAGAAGCAGGGAACAGAGGTTAAACCACACCACAGCCAAAACAAACATCACTTGCAGAACACGGCAAACTTTGGGTCTGGAACGCTGCAGAGCCCCAGAAATGACCGGAGGAGGGGAGGGAGTGTCGGTCTCCTGGAAGGAGAGAAAGGGGGAGCACCCTACACTGGGCCAGGAGCTGAGCTGCGGAGGAGGCTGGTGTCCCCCGGGAACAAGGGCGGCGCCGCCATCCCCAGCTGCAGAGCCCCTTCTCCGAGGTCTGCATGCGTCCTCGAGATCACCGAGGGCAGCCCAGTCGCCCCAGTCTCCCCAGACACTGTCCTCACGGACTCACAGGGCCGAGGGTGCAGAGACCTACCTGGTGCAGCGTCTCCGCGGGCAGCTGCGACGCCCGAAACAGGTCGGCCACGGGGCCGGCGGCCGCGGTGGCAGCGCCAGCGGCGACCCTGGCGGCCTCTGGGGGCCCGGGACCCGGAGCCCCGCTCGCGGCGCCCGCACAACGCGCAAACAGCTCCGAGTAGCACTGCTGCTCACCCTCGCTCAGCAGTAGCGGCGGCCCAGAGCCGCAGCCACTGCCCGCCGCCGCCTCCATGGGGCCTCGGAGGGAGCCCGGCGGAGCGCGGTCCTCGGCTGAGGTGCCGCCTCCTCCGCCACAGCCACAGCAGCCTCGGCCTCGATAGCCGCCGCCCCCAAGCCCCACAGCTGCCGCGCCGCTTCCTCCCGGCGCGCGCCGGCCCCGCCCCCAGACTTGAATGTTGTGCCTCCGCTGCACGGCACATGGAGACAGGCGCGACGCCGGCCAATCGCAGCCTGCAACCTCCCAA
>PVKB01001404.1:226692-298563 GCA_004027205.1 Ctenodactylus gundi
CCCTACTGGCAGTTTGAAGTAATTAAAGGAAGGAAGAAGAAGCATTGTCCCAGCTTTTTCCAGGGAATGCTCTGCATCTCCAGACTGGCTCCTCCTTCTCTTAGTTCCTGTCTGCAATGCTTTAAACAGCTCTCCAGCCTCTTCCATGTGCTTCCACTGCTGCTGACTGCCTGTACATGGACTGTATGAGACCTAAAACTGTGAGCTAAATAAATCTTTCCTCCCTTAAATTGTGGGTGATGGGTATTTTGTCCCAACAATGAGTAAGTAACTAAGGCACCAAGCCTCAGTACCCTATCATAAAGATGATCACTTAAGAAACTCAGAACCAGGCACTAGTTACGTGTAAAGAATAGACTTATAAGAGCCAGCAAACTAGGGACAAAGTCTGACACCGTGTTTTAGTATGCCTCAAAAGTGAACAACCGGTTTTATACATTCTAAATCAGGTGCATCT
Source organism: Ctenodactylus gundi (assembly GCA_004027205.1). Classification (NCBI taxonomy): domain Eukaryota; kingdom Metazoa; phylum Chordata; class Mammalia; order Rodentia; family Ctenodactylidae; genus Ctenodactylus; species Ctenodactylus gundi. Next base: position 227,150 of record PVKB01001404.1, read on the forward strand.
GGGATGCGGGCATAGCTCAACAGTTAAAGCACTTGCCTAGCAAGTGGAAAGCTCTGGATTTGCACTTAACTTGCCTAGTAACTAAGTGCAAAGCCCTGGGTTGGCACATTAACTGGGTGTGGTGGTGCACACCTGTAATCTCACCACTCTGAAGGTTGAGACAGGAGCGCTGTCATGAGCTCAAGGCCAGCCTGGGCTATATAGTGAGTTCGGGACCAGCTGGACTACACAAGGAAAATGTGCCTCAAAAAGTAAATAAACGAAAAAAAAAATCAGGTGTGTCTAACCTGCAGCTGTATATTTTTTGCCCTTCATTGTTTTTAATGTTATAACTAAAATTTTAAAAAGAAAAATTTAGTATTTATATATGTAAATTAACTTTATTGTGATACTGGGGATCCAACTAGGTCCTTTGCACTGAGCTACAACATTAGTCCATTTTTTAGTTTTAATTTTGGGACAGTTTCAGTAAAGAGATTGCCAAATTGCACAATCTGGGCTCAAATTCATGATCCTCCTACCGATTCCAGGCCTACAGCACCATGCCTGATATATATTATCTATGTTATATATTTTATTAGTGGTGAAAACACTTCCTCCTCATTAAAAAAAAGGTGAACTGCAGCTTGCAGTGCCTGCTCTAAATGGTTGAAAAGCCTGTGTTCACTGTGCATTGAATAATCTTTTGTGACACATGAAGCTTATATGAAACTTGCATTGCAAGCTGGGCCTGGTGACACACAAACACGTAATCCAAGCGCTGTGGGAGTCTGATGAAATTTAGTGACTTAATGAGACCCTGTCTCAAAATCAAAAATAGAAACTGGGCCGGGGAGGGGGTCCTGTGGACTACCTCAGTGGTTAAAGCACTTGCTTAGCAAGCACAAGGCTCTGAGTTTTGATTCTCCGACACCACATAAACTGTGAATAGTGGTACATGCCAGTAATCCCATCACTTGGGAGACTGAGGCAGGAGGATTTGTCATGAGTTTGAGGCCAGCCTGGAATACAGACACCCTTTTTAAAAAATGAACTGGGGATATAGCTTAGTGTGAAGGCCCTTGACTCAATTTCCAGTACCACAAAAAAGAAAGAAATTTGCATTTCATTGTCATTACAGTCAAGTTTTATTGGAATAGAGCCACATCCACTCTTTTCTGGGCTTTCTGTGGATGTTCAGGCAAAGGCAGTGTCACGTTGTTGCAACAGTGATTGTGACATGCAAAGCCTACCATATTACTATCTGATCTTTTGCATAAAAAATTGCCAACCTCTGTTCTAAAGTTTGAAGACCAAACATAATATTATACCTACAATTGATTTATGGGTCAGTGGTAGGAGGGCAGTATAAAGAATTCAATTTGGCTTCTCTGGGCTTCATAATTTTCTAAGTGATATTGAGATAGTATAGGTTATATCTCAAATATTGGTGAAAATTAAGGGACTGATCAACGTAAATACTACTTACTCACCTCTCTTAATAATTTCCACTTTTAAAATACCCATCAACAGACCAATGGATACATAAATTGTGGTGTTTATACACAATGGAATACTACTCATCTATAAAGACAGATAGGTTGGAGGCTTTGTAGGTAAATGGAGGCAACTTGACACTACCATGCTCAGTGAAGTGAGTCAGAAGTAGAAGGTGAAATATTGCCCAGCGAGTACAACATTGCAATATTGAATGGTTTCTCTGATATGAGAAACCCAGATCATAATTATTTCATAGAACTTAATGTGGGGAATAATGGGAACTGGAAGGAAGGGGAGAAAGTGGGAAGGTTGAAAAGAGAAAAGAGAAGGATCTGTAACTTTACCATGATATCTACATGCACAAAATACTCAAGAGCAATGTAAACATTATGTATTGCACTTATACATATCAATAAAATGGGGAAAAATAATTTCCACTTTTTTGCCAGTAGTGAAGATGGATCTCTTTTGTTTGCTTTTTGAAACAGGGTCTCACTGTGTAGTCTAGACTGGTCCTGAATTCACTATGTAGTGCAGGCTGTCCTCGAACTCACAGCAATCCCAAGTGCTGAGATTACAGGCATGTACCATTAAACTGAGCTTATGTGGTGCTGGAAAATTGAACCTAGCACCTTAGTGCTTGAAAGGCAAACATTCCAACCTCTGTGCTATTCCTCCAGACTCTATTACAGTTTCTTCCTGGGAAAGCTCTTGCCTTGCCTTAGTCTCCAGACATCAACTTGCCCGCTGCTTCACTTGGTTTTTGATCTGCAATACTGAAACCAGCTCTCCAGCCTCTTCCATGTGCTTCCACAGTTGCTGGCTGCCCATGAGTGGACTGTGTGCAACATTCTGAAACTAAGCTAAAATAAATCTTTTCTCCCTTAAGTTGTGGATGTCAGGTATTCTGTCACAGCACTGAGAAAGTAACTAAAATAGATGGGGAACTATCTAACCAGATTCTGCCCTAATTGCCATGAGAAAATTTTATACCTCTGGTAGGCACTGCTGGATCATTGACAAGATACCCTTCATCAAGAGATGCATCCCTGGGGGCTGGAGGAATAGCACAATGGTTAGAGCATTTACCGAACAAGCACAAGGCTTTGAATTTGATTCCCCAGCAACACATAAGCCAGGCATAGTGGCACATGCTTATAATCCTAGCATTTGGGAGGCTAAGGCAGGAATATTGCTGTGAGTTCAAAGCCAGTCTGGGCCACACAGTGAGTTCAAGACGAACCTGGACTGCACAGCACAGAGAACCTGCCGCAAAAACAAGATGCATACTTCAGTAAGTATCATCCGCTAATGGCTCACAGCTGCTCCCTTCCTTGGAAAATTGACCTCAGCCAAACTGGAATCGCTTCCAAGAGATTACACCTCCACAACCCCCACCCCAGGATGAGGCACTGGCAATAACTAACTGCCATGAAGGGATAAAAGCCAGTTCCTTGCCTTTATATGAGACCAACTCTGTGATACCAGCCATGCTCCAGCTGAGACCACTTCTTTGTTTAGCTCTTTCTCCAGTCCTATATGATTTCTTCACGCTCCTTCTCCTGAGAGCTCTCCCCCATCAAAGCCTCACACAAAAACCTCCATCTCAGTTTTTGCCCCCAACCCAAACTGAGCCAGGATTTGACATCAGAGAGTAATATAACCACCATCTCATAGAAAAAGCACGTGCAGGCCAAGCCAATCTGTAAATATTTAAGTGCTCTCTGTACAGTCTACACAGTCTTATATTCAATAAACAAATATTGCTACCCCAACACTGCCAACAGAATCCTTTTATGGGGCATATAGATTATAGTCTTGTCTTTTATTTCTGTTTCCTACCCTCTTCATCTTGGACCATGTCACTGTGGCAACTAGATCATCTGGGATTTGATTCTCAGCTCTGCACAGCCGGAAATGCACTAGCCACTTCTCTGGAGATGTCACAAGCCACTGGAGAGTGCAGGTACCTAAATCACACTTCCACTTAACTGATTTACATTGACGGTGATGTCTCCTCTGCAAACTGTTAACTCTTGTACACACAGCGTTCTTTTTCCTTATGTGTAAGTTCTCTCCTGGAAGGAATTTCAAATAACAGAACTGTTTCTTAAGTATACAACTATAAAAACAAACTAAAAAACTAAGGACAAGGAGACTGAAACACCCTTTTTCACAGTCAAGGACATTTCCACGTGATACTCTGAGAACAAAAAGCATGTCTTAATCACACAATGCTCAATAAATAATTGTTGAGAGAGAGAGAGAGAGAGAGAGAGAGAGAGAGAGAGAGAGTGTGTGTGTGTGTGTGTGTGTGTGTGTGTGTGTGTGTGTGTGTGTGTGTGTTGGTATTGATAGGGTCTCCCTAAGTTGCATCAGCTGGGCTCAAACTTGCAATTCTCCTTTCTCAGCCTCCCAGGGTACTAAGATTAGAGGCCTGTACCACTGGACTCAGCAATGACTACTGATTTAAGTTAAAGGAAGAAACATGATTAATGGGAAGTACTAGAAACATAGTGACTTCCAAGATTTCCTCAGAAGAGGTTTCCGTTTTCCTTTGCCACTAAATCCCCTTCTAGTTGAAACCCTTTATGACATGACACCATTCTCAACTTCATGTTTTATTTTGCACTTTTACTCATTTCTTTAATTATCTTCTCTAAGACGTCTAGACAGTCAACAAAAACTTAAAATTTTAGTTTATCTGCCTTGTGACAACTTCTGAGAATATACCATAATCTCATGAATAATCATTTCCAAAAGAATAGAATAGTTTTGGTTGTGTCTTGAAAATATTCCTCTCCCATTGTTTTACTTTTCCCTTGCTGTGACAGAATACCTGACATTGACAATTTAAGGGAGAAAATATTATTAGCTCACAGTTTTACAAGGTCTCACACACAGACAGCCAGGAATGGTGGAAGCATATGGCAGAGGCTGGAGAGCTGTTCACTAGCTGCTCAGTGCATTGCAGAGAGAAACCAAGCAACTAGCAAGCCAATGTCTAGAAACTCAGTCAAGGTTCAACATTTCCCGGAAAGAAGCTGGAACAATGTTTCTTCTCCTTTCCTTTAATTCAAGCTGCCAATCTGGTCCCCCACACTAAGTATGTGTGCCCCTTCTCCCCTAATGCCCTTCTCCGCTGGTTCACATGAGCAGCAATTTAGCTGGACAGTTCTGGCTCAGGGCTTCTCAGACTGTAGGCAAGCTGCTAATCAGGACTACAGTCATCTGAAGAGCAGGCTGGGGCCAGAGGAGCCATTGCCAAGGTGGCATACTCACATGGCAGTTGGCAGGAAGATACATTTACTGCTTATGTGGGCCTCTCCACAGCACTGACTGAGTAGCCTCAGAACCTCATGATATGAACCCAACATGAGTGATCCAAGAGACAGTGCTTCTACAACCATCCTGCCTCTTATGACATAGTCTCAGAAGTGACACAATGTCAGAATTTGAAATTACAAGCCTGAACCACTAGTCCTAGCTTTCTACTTGTGCTTAAAGAAAGAATCCTATAGCCAAGAGCATAGCTCAGTGGTCTGAGTGCTTGCTTATCAAGCGCAAGTCCTTGGGTTGGATTCCCCAGTGATCCAGATTTCATTAGGCAAGTTCAGATTAGCTAGGCTAGATGAGTTGAGATGTCCCCAAATGAGGAACTCCTCCCAGATAAAGAACTCTGATAGCTGAAGAAAGACCACACAAAGCTAAGGCAAAGCTAAAGTCGAGTAGGTCAAGAGACCACAGACCCATATTAACCTAGGGCCTGGGGTCTTATCTTGAGTCTTCGAATCTGGTCAAATTTGAGGATTGTCGTAAGTTCAAGGTCAGCCGGGGCTATACAGTAAATTCAGGACCAGTTTGGACTGCAAAACAAGACTGACTCAAAAAAAAAAAAAAAAAAAAAAAAAAAAAAAAAAAAAAAAAAAAAAAAGAATCCTGAGCTGGGTGGGAGAGTTTTAGCTCAATGTTAGAATACATGCTTCTTGTGAATACATGTCTCAGGCCCTGGGTTCAACCCTCAGCGCAAAAAAAAAAAAAAAAAAAAAAAAAAAAAATTGGAGGAGGAGGAAAAGAAAGAAGATGATTGATGACCTTATCTTTTAAAAATACATACTGAAGTATTGGTGGATAAAATTACACAGTGTGTCAGATTTACTTCAAAATTATAAAAGGTCTCCATATATATGAAGTATCCAGAATAGACATATGCAGAGAGAGAAAGCAGATTGTGGTCATCAGGGCTCTGGGAAAGGAAGAATGGGGAGCTACTCAATGACACTGGTGTTTCTTTCTGGTGTAATTAAAGAATCCCAGTCCCAGTGGTACAGCCCTATAATCCTAGCACTCTGGGAGGCTGAGGCAGGAGAGCTGCAAGTTAGCAACTAGGTAAGTTAGCAACTTAGTGAGACCCTGTCTCAAAGTCAAAAATAAGAAAGGTTTATTTTGTGGCTGCAATGAGGATGCAGAGACAAAAAAAAATGTTCTGGAATTAGTGGTAATGCTTACACAAGATTGTAAACTGCCACTTAATTGCATGTTTTAAACTGGTGGCGTGCTGAGGACGCAAACTCGGGGTCTCATGCTTGCTAGGTGGGCACTTTAATCACTGAATTATGCACCCAGCCCTTTCTTTCAACTTTTGAATATTTTTTTGCAGTGTTGGGAGTTGAACCTAGGGTCTTACTCACACTAGGTGAGTGCTTTCCCATTGACCTATACTCCCCAGCCCTTATTCCAACTTGTTTTAGTTGTTTATTTTTTTATTTTATTCTATCTTTTTCTTCCAACTTTTTTTTGGAAGTAGAAAGTAACTTCATTGGAAGACATATAAAGGGGGAAAAAGTGGTAAAAAGTAGGAACTCCTCTGCACGCAGGAGGAGCGGCAAGGGCACCAGCCTTCCAACTTTTATAGAACTGTCTTTGTACTCATAAATCTTTGTATTCATATGAATACTTGCATTGTTTATGCACATAGTATACACAGATACTGCTTTTACAATGAAATTATATTATTTCTACAATATTGCATTCCTTTTATTCACTTAAAAATAAACTGGCAGAAATGGTGACTCATGTTAGATGAATCCTATCACGATAAAAAATAAAAAGAAATATGCTCAAAAGGAAAAAATCTATAAGGAGTAATGAAAGAGGAGCACATGGGGTCACAGACAGAAGAATAGATTTGAGTTGGTAATTATTGAAGGTGGGTAATAGATGTGTGAAGATTTATTCCATTATTCTTCTCATTTTGTACATGCCCCCCAAATTGTTCATAATTTAAAAATTAAAAAAAAAATAAAATCTGTCACCCATGAGGAAAACTTGAATACGGGCTGAGCATTCAATGATGTTAAAGGATATCGTCCATTTTTAAAGTATGAAAACGGCATAGTGCTTAGGAAAAAAGCAACCCTCACCAGTTACAGATACGCCCTACACTATTTATGGTTGAAATGATATGATGCCCTACACTCACACCAGCATTTTAAATCACGAAAGAAAAAAGCTGAGAGGGATGCTTTAAAACAAGGTTTAAAAAATGGTGACAACTCTTTTAGCTGAGCGGCAGGTACAAGGGGGAATATCATGATCATTTATCAATCTCTTAAGTTTATTAAATTTGAAATATATCCTGTAATCCCAGTGCTCTTGGAGGCTGAAGCAGGAGGACCTCAAGTTCAAGCCCAGCCAGGGCAACTTCATGTCTGAGTGAGACCCTATCTCAAAATTAAAAATAGGGCTGGAGGAATAACACAGCAGTTAGAATACTTGCCTAGCAAGCATAAGCCCATAGTTCAATTCCCCAGCAGCACATGAACTGGGTGTGGTGGCACACACCTGTTATCCCAGCACTTGAGAGACTGAGGCATAAGGATTGTCACAAGTTTGAGGGCTGTCTGGAGTACATAATGATTTCAGGAACAGCCTGGGCTACCAAGAGAGACTCTGTCTCAAAATAAAATGAAATAATAAAATAAAATAAAATGGATTAGGGTTATAGCTCAGTATGAAAGCCCTAGGTTCAATCCCCAGTACCACAAAAAAAATAATTTTTTATGACAAAAAGTTTTACATATATCAACCCTTGTCAGCACCACCTTTGATGTCCTGTAGATTTGTTCCAATATATAAGCCCTCACTGGGACGCCTACATCTAAATAGTTCTGAACATTAACATTACACAGAAATGCTAAACAAAATATTAATATTAAGCATGCTTTTCTCTTTGAAAATAAGTAAAACGTCTGGCAGATTCTCGGGGATTTTTTTTTTTTTTTTTTTTTGGTGTGTTAGTATGTGACTGCATGCGAAGATCCAGCACATCTGGTTGACAATGCCTGTTTTCCTTTTGCACTAGAAGAAACAGATGCATATGTTCATTTCGGAGAGGATGTTTATTTCAAATGTCCTCTATTATCTTCATGAGACTGCCTCCCAACTGAAGTAGGAGCCAGAAACAGGAGCACAGGCTAAGAAGCTGGATTTGTTTTTAAGCTTTAAAACCTCCAGAGGAAATAGGTGTTTGCAAATAGTTTCCATATTCTTACACATGCCAATTAAGTAAGTATAAAAATAATAACACTAGATTTTAAAAATAAAAGTTGACCATCTCTGTAATTATTTTCATTTTATATTCTGAGAGCTCTACTTGCATTGATAGGGGAAAAAAAAGTCTTATTATACAATCAGGCTTTAGTCCTAAGCCTTGTGCAACAGAGAATTTGGAAACATTTCCTAGGTCCACAAAACTCATTCTCAATTTTGACACAAACCAGCTGTTTTAAGTGAAGAGTTTTTTTTCAACTATTATTTCTGGAACCAGATCCTATTTAGCAATGCCTCAACACACTTAAGATCCTTTAAGAAAGCCCTCTTATATACACTTGTAATTTCAGCACTCAGGAGGCTGAGGCAGGAAGATTTCCTGAGTTCGAGACCAGCCTAGGCTACACAGTCAGTTCAGGGTCAGCCTGGATGACAGAGCAAGACTCTGTCTCAAAAAAAAAAAAAAAAAACACTATTAGATAGTTTTCATAAGCCTGTTACATCCCCACGAACTGTTCTTGACAATTGCCTTTAAGTGTGTATTTAGCCAAATACATGAGTTCACCAAATACACAATATGACCCACTAAGAGGGCTATAATCAAAATGAAGGACAATAATGAGTGCTGGCAAGGACACAGAGGAACTAGACCTCTCAAACAGTGCTGGTAGCAATCTAAGCTGATGAAGGCACTTTGGACAGAAGTCCAACACTTCCTCAAAAACTTAAACACAGAGCTCCCATACAACCTAGAAATTCCATTCCTAGGTATATACCCGTTACAAACAAAAATAAACACCCACATAAAACCTTACCATAGATGTTCATAGCAGTGAGCTTCACAGCCATAACAAGAAAACAACCTTCTAAAATAAATTTTAAAAATAAAAATTCAAAGAGGAAACAATCGAAATGTCCACCAATTGACAAATGGATAAACGAGGTACTGATATTGATACATGCTACAAGATGGATGGAAATCATAAACATGCCAGTTGGACCCAGTGATGCTGGGAGGCTGAGGCAAGAGGATCACAAGTTCAAGCCTAGGCTAGGCAGCTTAGTGACTTAGTAAAACCCTATCTCAAAATCAAAAATAGGACGGGGCTTAACTCAGTGGTTAAAGCACTTGCCTAGCAAATATAACACCCTGTGTTCAATTCTTCAGCACCACAAAAACCGGGTGTGGTGGTGCACACCTGTAATCCCAGCACTCAGGAGGCCGAGGCAAGAAGATTTCTCTGTGTTTAAGGCCAGCCTAGGCTCCATTGGGAGTTCAGGACCAGCCTAAATTACAGAGCAAGATCCAGTATCAAAAAAAAAAAAAAATCAAATACAAATGGGTTGGTGTTGTAGCTCAGAGTAAAGGTCTTGGGCTTGACACCCAGTACCACAAAAGAAAAGAAAACATGCTAAGTGAATGCCAGACACAGAGGCCACGTATTATGCATTTATTTATATGAAATGTCCAGAACAGACAATCTAGAGAGAGAAAGCCTAGGCCAGGAGGTAGCAGTAAGTTTGAAAGAAATGAGAGAGTGTCTGTTTATGTTTAACAAGGTCTCTTCTGGGGGAAATGAAAATATTCTAGAATAATAGTGATCGCTACATAACCTTTCAAATAGAGTAAAGAGCACTAACTTGCACACCTCAAAATGGTGAATTTTATGATATGTGAATTATGACTCAATAAAAATATTTTGAAATACCTAGCATGTGGCTACAACATCCTCATTTCCTTGTGGAAGCAAATGAACACCATTCTGTAGTGGGTCTTATAAGATAACAATCGAGTTCACCTCCACTGCCTAAGTCATGCTTGGAATTTAACTCTCTAGACATGCCAATCTACACTGAACCAGACAGGAGACACTTCACACTGGGTATTGCCACGTTTCTGACACTCCATTACATTGTGCAAATGCTGTGAGCATCTTGGACTATGACAATGAAAGTAAACATCATACGTAACTCTGCACTGAGCTCACTGGAATTGAGCTTTCTCAGATGATAACCTTACTAACCTTACCTTGCCCTGCATGCTTGTTAGCTTGGATCAGTGTCTCCAATAGGCATCCATGGCTCTGTGACTGCAGAGAGTGGGACCATAACCATACAAGGCAGCTCCATCAGGATATATCTGGTTTGTAATTTTGATTCAATACATATGTGCACAAAATGTTCAAGTTCAATATAAACATTATGTATCACATATATATTTATTTATATATATTAATAAAATGAGGAGAAAATGATATCTGGTTGGAGGCTGCAGAAATAGGGCAGCAGTTAGAGCACGTGCCTAGCAAATGTAAGGCCCTAAGTTCAATTCAACAGCATCAAATGAAATGGGCTTGGTGGCACACACCTATAATCCCAGGACTCTGGGAAGCTGAGGCAGGAGGACTGCTATGAGTTCGAGGCCAGCCTGGGCTACATAATGAGTTCAGGGTCAGCCTGAACTACAGAGCTCTCAAAACAAATATGTTTTAAAAGAATACCTGGTTGGGGATGGTTCTCCAATATTTTTCTAGGCTTCCTGATCACCATTCCTCTTGCCCACTCTGTGATGAGAAAACAATTTAGTAACAAATTGTGTTACTGTAGATATGTTTCAGATCTGCTTCTGAAACTGTCTGTACAAATCTCATTTTTGTGTTTAAAATAGGCAAAATTTGAACAAATTCAAGAGAAACTTAAGAAATGTTATTAATGAATTATTTTATTAAATGACTATCTCTATTTTTTGTTGGCTCATCCTTCATTTTCATATATCTACCTTACTTAATACATAGCAGATGTATAACGATTTCATACTATAAATATACTAATACATTTATACTATAAATATACTAATACATCTATTTATATCTGAGTACTTTTGTATATCTCTAATTCATCAGAGAAAAACTTATTGAGTCCAGAAAATGGTCAGGTTCAGATGTGAAGTGAAGTTAAAGTGTTATTTTTAGTAAATTTCAAAACCATGCATCCAAACCTTAGTAAGGGTATCTCTAGATTTTTTTTTTACATGAGAATCTCAGGCTGGCCCTGAACTCCGGGGATCAAGGGCTACTTCTCCCCCAGCCTTCTAAAAATCTGGGACAACAGACTTGGTTATCACTGAATCCAGCTTTCTTCTTCTTATCCAAAGGAAACTTTCATCTCATAACATTTTACACAAGAATAAAAGAAGGGAGTCTATTGGAATAGCACAGGGGTTTAAATCACTTGCCTAGCAAACACAAGTCCCTGAGTTCAATTCCCCAGCACCTACATACACCTGTAATGTCATTACTCAGCAAACTGAGGCAGAAGGATTGCTGTGAGTTCTAAGCCAGTCTAGGCTACATAGTGAGTCAGTGAGTTCAGGATCAGACTCGACTACAGAGCAAGACCCGATCTCAAAAAAAAAAAAAAAAAAACACTCTGGGTATGGAGCTCTGTGAGACCTTGGGTTCAATCTCTATGACCACAAATAAAGAATAAAGACTAAAGCTGGGTATTAAAAAGTGAAATAAAATAATAACTAAATTCTAAAAAATACTAATGTTGCTCGAAGTCTATCAACAGAATGATCAGTCACTAGAATGCGGTGTATACATGCAATGGAAAATTACTTAGCCTAAAACAAGGAAGAAAATGCTTTAAGTTATAACTTGAATGAACCTTGAGTACATTATGGTGAAACAAACAAACCAATCACAAAAAATATGACTGTATTTATGAGGTACCTACATACGTCAAATCCATGGAGACTCAAAAATAGAATGCTGGTGGCCAGGAGCTCGTTAGACAGAGAAATAGGCAATTGCTGTTGATGAGTACAGAATTTCAACTTTACAGATAAAAACGTTCTGGAGATTGTTCTCACAAAAATGTGAAAATACATAACACTCCTAATTGTACTTTAAAAAGTTAAGATGTTGAGAAGCTGTGGTAGAAGGATTGCAAGTCTGAATCTGACCTGGACAACATAGCAAAACTCTGCTGCAAAATTTAAATTGTTTGTTGTGGTACTATGGATCGAGTCCAGGATCTTCACACTGAGCTACATCCTCACGCCTCACCTTTTATTTGAGACAGAGTCTCGCTAAATTGTCCAGGCTAGGTTTGAACTTGCAATCCCCTGCCTCAGCGTAAAATTTAAAATTTTTAAAAGAGCTGTGGGTGTAATGTAACCTAAGGACCACAAAAGTGGGTAAAGATGGTAAACTCTATGTTCCATACTCTTTTTACTACAAATATTTTTTGATACTGAGAAGTGGACGTAAAGCTTTGTGCACACAAGGCAAGTGTTTTATGACTGAGTACCATCTATAACACTTCTTAAATTTTTATTTAATGTTGAGTCAGAGTCTCTAAGTCTCCCAGGCTGCCGGGCTGGGGGAATAGTACATTAGTTAAAGCACTTACCCAGCAGGCGCAAGTTCCTGGGTTCAATTCCCAGCATGACATAAGCTGGTTGTGGTGATGAATGACTGTAATCCTAGCACTTGGGAGGCTGAGGCAGGAGGATTGTCGTGTATTCAAGGCTAGTCTGGGCTACATAGGGAGTTCAGGACCAGCCTGGACTACAGAGATAGACCTTGTCTCAAGAAAAAAAAAAAAGTTTCCCAGGCTGGTCTTGGATTTTCAATCCTCCTGCCTCAGCCTCCTGAATAGCTGGGGTTACAAGCATGTGTTACTGTGCCCAGGTAAAACTAATTAATTAAATAATAAATAATTGTTTTAGAATAATATATTTTTGCTTAATAAAACCTGTTTTTGTTGGTGCTATTTGTAGGTGGGGGTTGTGTTTTGATTTGGTTTGGTTTGGTTTTATGGTATTAGAGATTGAACCCTGGGTTACTCCACCACTAAACTACAACCTCAGACTTTTTAAAGCATGTTTTTTGAGACAGGATCTTGCTCTATAGTCCACGCTGGTCCTTAATTCACTATGTAGCCCAGGTTAGCCTTAAATTCACACCAATCCTCCTGCCTCAACCTCCAGAATGCTGAGATTACAGGCTTGTACCACCACTCACAGGTTATATGTTGATGGAGGGTCAAATCCAGGCCCTCGAGCTGCCTAAGCAAGTGATCTAATCACTGAGCTATGACCCCCAGCCCTCTATTTTTTGAAACAGAGTCTCTCTCAGTAGATCAGACTGGTCCTGAAGTCAGTACATAGCTCAGGCTGGCCTTGAACACATGCAGTCCTCCTGCCTCAGCCTGCCAAGATTACAGGAGGCTGGATTACAGGCATTACAGGCATATGCCACCACACCCTACTCATATGGTATTGGAGAACCAAACTCAGGGCCTTGAGTTTGCTAGGCAAATGTTCTAACAATTGTGCTATTTCTCCAACATCCAGTCCTCTATATTAAAACATTCTTCCCATCCAATCTGTGGACTGCAGATATTTTGGCACATTATCTTGTTGGTGCCACTTGTTCTCCTTCCTGCTGTCAAGGCTTTCCAGTCCCCAACCTTGGTTACCCTCTGAAAGTGTCCTCTGGGAAGTGTTAGATAAGTGGGCTCCTCAGACTATTAGTGAGGTCTAGAGACCACAACAGGCTCTACACACAGATCAGAGGTCTTAGGAAAAGTAAAACAACTGTATCCACATACATTTAATAAGTTTAAAAATATAAATTATGATTTTCACAGAGATTTCACTGTATCCTCATCAATCAACACAACCGTAAAGTTTCTGTATTCAAAATTAAGATGTGATTAGTCTGTTCCTTTTGCTAATACTCAGGTGCTAGGATGCATTTGATTTTGGCCAATATATTTTATGTTATTTACATATTGTTACTTACCTTTGTCCAGTTGATTGCTTTTATTGTAGCCATACTGCCTCATTATGTTCTCAATCTGGAAAAGAAAAGACTCAGCAGTTCATTGAAGTACAAAAGTAGCTAAGAAAAGCTTAATGAAATACTGTAGTGCAGAAAGAGTACAAAAAACCCAAGCAGTACATAGCAAACCATCATTAGTGAATAGAGTATGACCCTGAATTACTGGGACAAGAAAATCTTTAAGACTAATGCTCAAATAAAGGCAATGGAAATAAGAAATTCAACAATTGGGCTAGAGGAATAGCACAGCAGTTGGAGCACTTCCCTAGCAAGAGACAAGCCTTAAGTTCAAATCCCCAGCACCATATAAGCCAGGCATGGTGGGCCAGGCCTGTTGTCCCAGCACTCAGGAGGCTGAGGCAGGAGGATTGCACTGAGTTCGTGGCCAGCCTGGGCTCCATAATAAGTTAAGGACCAGCCTGGACTATAGAATGAGATCCTTCCTCTCTCTCAAAAAAAATAAATGCACAATTTACATGAAAATTAGGTGTTATTTGTCTGCATTTTGCCTGTTACAAAACTGTCAGATAGTGGCAGGAAAACACTGTAGTCTCTGAAGCCTTTTCAAAAACAAAGCACAATGACCTCTCTGGTAAGCACATTTTCCAGAACAAGCTGAAAACTGTGCTTTCCAGGATGCTAATCATTCAAGTTGTACCACTGTCAAGAAGTTTGTAAAAAAGACTCACAAACTTAACAGAAATGCACCAGGAAGGAAAATGTAATGGTGGTTGGCAAATTCAAAGGACAGTGTACAAGGTGTGACCAAAACATACAGTGAATGTTTTAATTTTTTGTTAAAAAATTATATTACAGGGGGTAGAAGAACAGCACAGCAGTTAAAACATTTGCTTAGCAAGTTCAAGGCCCTGAATTTGATTCTTCAGCACCATATAAGCCAGGCATAGTGACACATGCCTGTAATCCCAGCACTTGTGAGGCCGAGGCAGAAAGATTGCCTTAAATTTGAGGCCAGCCTAGGCTACACAGTGAGTTCAGGACCAGCCTGAACTACAGAGTAGCAAGATTCGGTTTCAAAAAAAAAAAAAGTTAGGAAAAATCATTTTGACACAAGGTCTTGCTCGATAGCACAAGTTGGCTTGAACTTACTGTACAGTCCAGTCTGGCCTTGAACTCAAGGCAATCCTCCTGCCTCAGTTTAACAAATGCAGTATAAACTTACAAGTGTGTACCGCCATGCCTACTTTATGTGGTTCTAAACAATCAAATCCAGGGGTTGGAGGAATGGCTCAACGGTTAAAGCGCTAAGTACCCGAGTTCAATTTCCCAGCACGACATAAACTGGGCATGGTGGCGCATGACTGTAATCCCAGCACTCAGGTGGCTGAGACAGGAGGATTGTCATGAGTCCAAGGCCAGCCTGGGCTCCATAGTGAGTTCAGGACCAGCCTGGACTACAGAATGAGACCCTGTCTCAAAAAAAGAAGAAGAAGAAGAAGAAGAAGAAGAAGAAGAAGAAGAAGAAGAAGAAGAAGAAGAAGAAGAATCAAACACAGCATAACTTTTAAAATTTAATGTTGACTGTACTTTTCAATTGCAGCTCGTACACATCACCTAACAATATTAACATTCTGTCTATATGAATAAGTTGTTCACGTTCCAGCCACTCGCCCTTGGCCTATGCAATGAGCCCACACAAATGAGACGTGCTCATTATTTTCTCTTACTGATCTCTGAGTACTCTTGTTACAAAAGTAATTTCCAAGCCTCTCCTCGTTAAGGGCGTGCACTCTATGTTCTGAGTGTACTTTAAATTTCTGCCTAATAAATCTTTTCTGTGTTTCTTACTGACGAGTCCTGAAAATTCTTTTGCTGCAACAGACGGCAGCAAACTAATCTGTGGACAGGATGGCTCTAAGTTCCTTTGTCTGGTTTGGGGACTGCCTTAGATCTGTCCAGTGACATATCTTATGCCAAGCCAGAATCCAGGGGTAAAAGAGGCATCAGAGACTGAGGCAGAGGATTGCTCC
Organism: Ctenodactylus gundi; assembly: GCA_004027205.1. Taxonomy (NCBI): domain Eukaryota; kingdom Metazoa; phylum Chordata; class Mammalia; order Rodentia; family Ctenodactylidae; genus Ctenodactylus; species Ctenodactylus gundi. The sequence continues at coordinate 243,024 of PVKB01001404.1, forward strand.
AAGTTTGAGGCCAGCCTGGGTTACATAGAAGTTGAGGATCAGATACGGAGCAAGACTCTGTCAAAAAAATTTTTTAAAAAATTAAAAAAATAAAACAGGGCTGAGGAATAGCACAGAGGTTACAGCACTTGCTTAGCAAGTACAAGGCCTTGAGTTCAATTCCCCAGCACCACATAAGTCAGGCGTGGTGGTGCACACCTGTAATTCCAGCACTCAAGAGGCTGAGGCAGAAAGATTGCTGTGACTTCAAGGCCAGACTGGGCCACAGACTGAGCTCATGATCCACCTAGACTACAGAGTAAGACTCTGACTCAGAAAAAGCATCTATGGCTTTGATAAGACCAACTGAAGGCCTTTGGTTTTTCTATGCTAGCAAGAGTGCTAGGAACAAAGGGATGGGCTAAGGGTAAAGCAAATGAACAGGAGCTCAAATTTTTCTCAAGGCTCCAGTGCAAACATGCTCTGCTCAGGAGGGGTGAGAAAGGAAGGTGCCTGCTCTCCCTAAATGCCAGAAAACTAGATTCTGCCCAGGCTACAGGTGACAGGAATCCTAAATCTCACTAGTTCTCCTCTCAAGCCAGCAGCACCACATGGGGGGGGCAGGCAGAATGCAAGCCTTCCCTTGCACACCCTGCTGGAAAGAAGGGCTGTGTGCAAGCCTGAGTTGACTGCTGCTGCCACAACTTGCCAACCCTGATGGAGGACTAGACTCTGCCAGATTGCTGTGTCACCCAATTACTGGACTGCCATTCCACAGTAGTGGTCAACGGGGCTTGCTTTCTCTCTCTCCCTCCTTCTCTCTCCTCTGTCTTTTTTGTGGTACTGGAGATTGAGCCTAGGCACTGAGCTACACCCCCAGCCCATTTTTATTTTTAGATTTTGAGACAGGTCTTACCACGCTGCTAAATTGCCCTATTGAACTCAAACTAGGAATCCTCCTGCCTCAGCTTCCCAGAATTCTGAGTCTGTGCCATCAAACCAGCAATTCTTTCTATGTTTCAGCCCACTATAGCTGCCAGGTGCATTCATTATCATTCCCAGGCTCGAGGGCTGTCTTTTCCAGCGCATGGTACTCTAGGATCTCATGGCAGTCATTTTCTGTAATCCGGGCTTGCTTCCATTCACCTACCTTATTTAATTTTGTTTCTCATGATAAATTCAGCAGAAAGTCTGTCTCTGTACCTAAAACAGTACATGCTTTATCACTCCTAAGTGGCCTCTCCAGACTTCTTTAAGCAAAAGTTTTTACATATGGTTAGCTCCCTAGATATAGAAACCCTTTGAAAAGACTTTTGAGCAGAACCCAGCTGTTATGAACAATTTTTTCCACTTTTCTGATCTATTGTGAAAGATGCAAACAAGTGTTTGCAAATTCGGGAGGGGAGGTCCATGCCTGGAAATAGCTGTATGCCGTTGCCAGGGACAAGGACACTTGCTTCCTTCCTCTGGTTATAATAGCAATAACACTGGCAATGATGTCTGATCCTGGGAAAAGATTTCTGCATAGCCAGCCAGGGATGCCTGGAATAGTCACAAGAGAAACTAGAGCGAGTCTCCATCCGATCTTGAGAAAGATGGTTGAGGCAGGTTGAGGAGAAGGTTGGTGCAAGTTCCCTGAAAGACTGGGAAGTGGGGCAGGTCTTCAGGCCTTCCCCTGAGCACCATGGAGGACAGATGCCATGTGTGGTCTTGAGCGACGGACCTAGAGAGGATCCTGCTTTTTCTTTTTTTTTTCTTCACTATCTCTTTTCATAAGTACACAAGCGATACTTTAAAGACACATCTTACTAGATGATAAATAACTTCATATGTATCCCCAAAACATCAGTCTAGTTTGTATTTCACAAAATTAGGACTGCTGAAATTTTTTAAATTGATTTTTCTCTACACTTCTCCATATTGAAATTAAAGAAAAGGAAAGGCTTCTTTAAAACCCAGCCACGACTTAAGTAAATATGAGAGAGGAGCAGCAGCTGCCCAGGAAGGTGGTCCCAGGAAATGTCCCAGGAAGCAGTCCCAGGAGGAAGTATGTAGTTCCTGAGAGTCATCTCCTATGCTAGGTACTTCTGAGTCACCCACGTTCCTGTAAGTAACCCCGGTAAACTCAGTTCATTCACCAAGGTGGACTTTGGTGCAATTGTCACTTAGGCCTGCTGACTGTGCCGTACCTGAGGTGGTTAGATACTCATTCACATCTCCCCAGGAAAAGTTTCATGCAACACAAATAAACATGTTTCATTAAATTAAAAAGTGGGGTGGTGGTGGTGCAGGAGGGACAGCTGCTAAAGCACTTGCCTAGAAAGCACAAGACCCCAACTCTGACTTCCCAGCTCCACACAAGGCGAGCATGGTGGTGCATGCCTACAACCCCAGCACTGGGGACACTGAGGCAGGATTGCCATGAGTTCAAGGTCAGCAACCCAAGCTCAACCTTACACAGATGCTCACGTTAAGCAGCTCAAATGTCTTCTGCTTGCATAACTTTAGTAAATATCTAACAAATAGGTTAATTTAAATTGGCTGGTAATATAAAAAACTAAGGATTCTTTAAAACTAGTAACATACATTTTCATTGAATTATTAGCTAATCAAGACAATATTTCTTTGTTAAAAAATTTGAGACAGGGTCTCTCTCTGTAGGACTGGCTGGTCTTAAACTCACTATGGAGCCCAGGCTGGCCTTGGACTCAGTCAACCCTCCTGCCTCAGCCTCCCGAGTGCTCGGATTACAAGTATGCGCCATCATGCCCAGTTTACGTGATGCTGGGGAATCAAACACAGGGTCTTGTGCTTGCTAGACAGGTGTTTTAACCTCTGTGCCATTCCTTCTCAGCCCTTGTAAAATTTAAGGTACAACATCTTGTTTCTATGTCTTAGTCCCTTTCTCCTTGCTGTGATGCAGTATCCAACACCCACAACTTAAAGGAGGAGACATTTACCTAACCTCACATTTCAGATGTCTTAGTCCATTCATGGCTGGTCGGCAGAGACATGACAGAAGGGTCTGGGTCTGGGGCACAACTCAGAGGTTAAAGCATTTGCCTAGCCAGAGCAAGGCCCTGAGTTCAGTTCCCAGCACCACATAAGGCAGGCGTGGTGGCGCATGCCTGTAATCTCAGCACTCGGGAGGCTGAGGCAGGAGAATTGCTATGAGGTGGAGGCCATCCTGGGCTACATAGTGAGTTCAGGACCAGCCTGGGCTTCAGAGTGAGACCCAATCTCAAAGACCTGGGGATCTGGCAGAAAGCAGCTAATCATAGCATTACAAAAAGGAGAGCAACCGGGGACAAGCTGGGCAAGACATACCCTTGCAGGCCACAGCCTCAGAGATCTACCCCTTCCAAACAGGCCTCACCTCTTTTTTTTTTTTTTAATGTGATGCTGGGGATGGATCCCAGGGCCCAGGGCCTTCCACATGCTGGGAAAGCACTCTCATCACTGAGCTATGCCTCCAAACCATATTTATTGGAATTTTAACACTCAGTAAACTTAGGAAAGCAATCTTAAATCTTTACACATATTAATAGTTTATGAAAGCACATTTAACATACTCAAACATCCTTTTTTGACTTCAAGAAAAATACATAAATTCTGTAACTGATAACTCAGATGTTGTTAAAAATAAGCATTAATCTCATTTTTATTTCCTTAAAAACTAAATCGCCAACTAGATTTTTCCCATTAATTTTTTATTACTATGTATTTGTGATACATACTATGTTAGCTTGAGAAACTGGCCTACATGTTTTTTTGCAATTTGATCACTCTTACTTCCCTTTTCCCTTCCCACCTTTTCATCCTCCCCACATCTACTTACCTCTCCATAAAATCCAGCTTCCATTTTCTTTCTTTGCACTTCTATTTTGCTCTTCCACATTTTTTTTTTTGTGACAGGGTAGTGGGATAGAGGAGATGATAAACAAGGGACAGAGAGTACGAACAACCTCTGTGGGCCACAATTTCACCTTTTGGGGTGGGGGTTGTTTCTTTGTTTGTTTGAAACAGGGTATCGCTCTGCTGCCCAGGCTAGTCCTGATCTTACTATGGAGCCCACACTGGCCTTGGACTCATGGCAATCCTCTTGCCTCAGCCTCCCAAGTACTGGGATTACAGGCATGTGCCACCACACCCAGCTCATGTGGTGCTGGGGAATCAAACTCAAGTAGTTAGCATTTGCTAGGCAAGCACTTTAATTGCTGAACCATTCCTCCAGCCCTTCACTTTATTATTGTTTTTTTTTTTTAAGATAAGGTCTCACTCTGCAGTGCAGGGTGGTCCTAAACTCACTATGTACCTCAGGTTAGCCTCAAAGTCAAGGAAATCCTCCTGCCTCATCCTCTAGAGTGCTGGGATTATAGGTGTGTGCCACAGTGCCTGATTTGTATGATACTAGGAAATCAAATTCAGTGCCTTGTGCTTGCTAGGCTAGTGCTCCAACCACCGTGTTATTCCTTTAGCCCATGCCCTAATATTCAAAGGGATTTTAATAAGTAGGACTATAATCTGCTGTTCCTACAAGACTAGTGTAACTGACATTTTTGTGGTACTAAGGACTGAGGCTCAGGCCTTTGCCCTGAGCTACATCCCCCCACACACACCCATTTCATCTTTTATGTTGAGACAGGGTCTTAGCCAGTTACTGAATTGCCTAGGCCGGGCTTGAACTTGCAATCCTCCTGCCTCATCTCCCAAGCATGCTAGAATTACAGGGCTGCACCACCCTGCCTAAATAAGAGTGGTATAACTGATCTTCCGGGTGTTCAACAACAGAGGCTTAGAGACTATAGTTGATAGAGAGCAGGACCAAAAGGAGAGTCAAGATTTTATTTTATTTTATTTTATTTTATTTTTTGAGACAAGGTCTCACTCTGTAGCCCAGGCTGGTCCTCAACTAACTGGTGTAGCTCAGGCTGCCCTCGAACTTAGGACAAACTGCCTCCTGAGTGCTGGGATTACAGGCATGCGCCACCACACCCAGCTTTTGTGGTGCTGAGGAATCGAACTCACAGCCTTACACTTGCAAGACAAGTGCATAATCTCACTAGCTTTAATGGTTGTGCCATTCCTCCAGCACTGCAGTCAAGATGCTTTGGCCCTTGCCTTCCAAAGTCACCCAAGACACAAGCACAACAGGACCCCCTCCAGAAAGGCCCTCCAACTCTAATGAGTCATCCAGCCTCCCAAGCAGGGAGATTATTGGACCCCAGGACACAAGAGTCCATCAATGTGCATCTTGCAAAAAGGAAAGTTGCTTTCAAACCAAAGCCACTTAGTCAAACAAAACCATGATCCATCCCACTGGGACAGGGAAAACCTACAGGAGCCAAAATACCCCTCACTTGGCCCTCAAAATAAACCCCTGAGGAGTTTTAGCTGATTTTTTCAAAAGCTTATAGAAATTAATAGTGATTAACACAGGCCCTACTTTGACCACAACCAAAAGTAAGTTTAAAATAATAATATAAACAAAAAGCTAAACTAGATATAAAGAGGGACTTCAAAGACTAGACCAGCTGTTATTAAGTCTCCAGCCTGTATCATCTTAGTCTATAGCCACAAGAGATCCAGACTCATAATCTCACTAGCTTTTCCAGAATATGCCTTTCAGCATGTCTTTTTTTTTTTTTTTGATAGTCTTGTTTTGTAGTTCAGGATGCTCCTGAACTCAGTATGTAGCCCAACTGTCCTCAAACTCACAACAATCATCCTGCCTCAGCCTCCCAAATGCTGGGATTATATGCACGCACCACCAAGCCCAATTTATGTGATGCAGAGGAGCCGAACTCCAAGCCTTGTATTAGCCAGGCAAGCACTGTAGTCACTGCACTGTTCTTCCAGCCCCAGCATATCTTACTATATTATTATTATGTCATTTTTGGTTAAACAAGTATCCCATTAGTTAAAAATTTAGCTTCTCTTTTTTTCTGAGACAGGGTCTTGTTCTGTAGTCCAGGCTAGTCCTGAACTCCCTACCAAGCCCAGGTTGGCCTCCAACACAGGGCAAATTGTCCTGTCTCAGCCTCCCAAGTGCTGGAATTACAGGCATGCACTCCTACGCCTGGCTTTATATGGGTCTGGGGCGTAGAAGTCTGAGAACAGCTATCCCTAAAGAAATTAAAGAGTACAGCTAAAAAGTATGACATAATCTAAGGAGTGGAGATAAAAATAAAGCTGGGCAATCACAGGCTAGAGAAGCCCCAAGTGGGACCTCCCACTCACATGCAGTGTGCGCTGTGAAAGCAGAGCCAGTGACAGAGAGCTCTTCCGCTAGCCGGGAGCAGAGAGGGGTCGGCAGTCAGAGGTCCATGGACTGCACAAAGCCGGACCAAGGACAGAGGTGAGCAGACTGCAAAGAGCCCAGCTCAGGTAACAGATCTGCGGATCACGGAGGGCCCAGTAGGGCAAAGGGAGAGAGCTGCTCAAATCAGTGCACCTCCAACTTTGCCTAGGAGCTGCGTGAAAGTGAGGGACACCCCGCAGACGTGTTTCCAACTGTGCCCCTTCAAGAGTTGCAAAGAGGAGCCCCAAGCCAGGAGCGGCCCTGAATAAAAGAGGAAGCTGTGGCCCAGCGTGATCCCAACTGTGCCCCCCTGGATTAAACCAGGCAGCACTGACTGAAACGACTCCTCACAAAATCATATGGAGGTAAAACCAGGTGTGAGGGCACATGCCTGTAAGCCTGTAATTCCAGAACACGGGAGGCTGAGGCAGGAGGATTGCCCTGAGTCCAAGGCTACCCTGGGCTAAAAACTGAGTTCAGGACCAGCCTGTGCTATAGAGCGAGACCCTTTATTTAAAAAAAAAAAATCATAGGGAGACAACTGATCTTTTTTTACGTTCACTTAGGTAGTCTGATAGTTTCATGCTGTCATTTGGTTTGATAGTTTTACGTTGTTAGTTGATCAATTTCTACTTTGGCCTTTCTTCTGTTTGTCATTTTGGTTTCATTTTTATCTTGTATTATTTTGTTCTTTATTCTTCTCCTTTTTTCCTTTCCTTTTTCTTCTTTCTCTATGCTATAGTCCTTTCATGTTTTCATACAGCTGAATAGATTCCAATTTTAACTATACCTTTGTACTAGGTTTTTTTTTCTTTTTCTGTCCCTTCTCTGCTACCTTTCCACCACCCTAGGTCTCATTATTATTACTCAGAGGGTCTATCAGTCAAATCCTGATTGGGGTAGGAGTATACCGAGGCTTTTCTGTATCATAGGAACACTCATCTACTTTTTATTTTATATCTAAAATGAACTCCTAATCTTAATTTTATCTCTCCCTACTCCAGCTTCTCTATTATTGAAACTGATAAGTATCAATAATCCTCAACCATATAGATGAATAGAGATGTATTATCTTTATACTACTTTCCTATAAACAAATTAGTCACACAGTTTTCTGTATCTATTACTACCAATAAGATACCAGTGCCATGAACAAGTTCTTTCTATAAATCATCAAGTAATATATATAGAATTCACCATGGGTAGTTTAGATCATAATTAGTAGGCTCAGGGGGATTGGGTGTACATATTAATACTTGGTTAGCATGAGCAGATAGCTAGTAGGTAACAAAAATAAATATAGATACAATTATATGTCATATTCTTTAAAATGGTACAGAGGATGGACCCAAAGCAATATAGAACATCATTATTTTAGTGTCTGTGTCATACTACCAACACCAACAGTACATTTCAATAAGTTAATTCTAGGTTTAATTAAATGTACAGTAAATGTATATAGCACCTGTTACTGTTGTAAGGAGAATAATTATAATGTTAAGCTAACTACTAGGCTCTGCTAATTAGTTGTTAAAATTAGTATTGCAAAGGTAAACCTCTACTCAAAGTGTGGATGCTAACATTGCTAATGTTCTTCATATTCAAATCATGTTCACAAATATTCTGTCTATGGACAGTATATAATTTTGTACTCTGTGTCCCCTTCACCAAAGAGTGAAGGACAGTCAGGTCTCAACAGAAGGTTGGACATTGATATGACCTTCAAAATTAATTGCTAAATAAAGCTAAAATAGTCATAAATTCTAAAATCTGAACGAACTCAAGGTAACACTTAAAGCAGAAATAGTCTAATACAAGAATCTCTGGAAAAGAAACAGAGCCTATCAACAATTCCTGAACCTCAACTCACTGTAACAGAATGATGAGGAAATTAGGTAATAAATAACCTATGAAAAGACTTGACACGCCAGAAAATGATACCCGGGATCTTGAAATAGCAGAACCCAAAGACAGTAAAGGCAATAGAGATGATAATTTCTGAGCCCAGAAACTCTCACAGGAAATGAAAGAGTTGTGCAGGGAGCTCAAAGTGGACATATTTGCACTAACAACAGCCACTGACAAAAAGTTACAGAAAATAAAGAAGAAACAAATAAACAGATAATGAAGGCAATTCAAGAAATTAGGGAAGAGACATAAATACAATGGAAACTGACCTTCAGAATATGAAAAAAAGAACACAGAAAAAAAGTAACCAGCTTGAACATTTTGAGAATAGATTATCAGACCTGGAAGATAAAGTGGATAAGCTGGAACACATGGGCAGTGAAGAACGTAAAACAAACAACAGAAAAAAAAAAAAAACAAGAAAGAGAATGGTTACAACAGCTGACAGATGACTCAAAGAGAAACAACCTCAGAATTATGGGAGTTCAAGAGAAAACTGAGGACAAAACAGAAGGCTTAAAGGTCATGTTTAATGAAATTATGAAAGAAAATTTCCAAATCTAAGAAAAGAAATGAACGTTGAACTACTGCAGGCATATAAAACTCCAAACAACTTTAATCAGAAGAGACCCTCACCACAAGACATCATAAAGTACCAGAGATCCAACACAAAGAGAGAATGCTAAAAGCTGTAGAGAAAATCAGAGGGTGACTTACAAAGATAAGCACATCAAAATAACTGCAGTTTCTCAACCCAGACCCTAAAAGCCAGGAGATCATGGAGCAATATCATCCAGGCACTAAGAGAACAAAAATGCCAACCCAGACTGCTATATCCAGCAAAATTATTCTTTAAAATAGAGGGAGAAATTAAAATTTTCCATGATAAAGAGGCATAAAGAAATTTGAAGCCTCTAACCCAGCATTGCAGAAAATACTTAAAGATAGAGAAAGGGAGACTAATGGCACCAAGCACCCCAGAGCAAAAGAGACAACAGAAATAGAAAAATGAGCTGACCAGAGAGTAAGTCAAGTAAATAACACTGAAAAACTGTAACGATGGCAGGACATACCAAATAGACCTTGATACTAACTCTGAATGTGAATGGCCTTAACTGGCTGACTGATCAAAAATCAAAAACTCACTATTTGCTGCTTAGAAGAGACACACTTTAACCATAAGAAAACACATACATTGAAAATAAAATTCAATATTTCATGCAACAGGATCAAGGGAACAATCAGGGGTAGCTATACTATTCTGAGACACATCAGACTTCAAAATAAAATAGATCAGGAGAGAAAAATATGGTCACTATATACTGGTTAAGGGAACAATAGAACAGGAAGAATTCACAATCATCAATGTATATATATATGCTCCCAACTCTGGAACAGCCAATTATATAAAAATAATTATTAGATTTGAAAGAACATATAGATCCCAATATAACTGTAGTAGGGGACTTGAATACTCTACTATCACAGATAGATATATCAACTAGACAGAAAATCCACAAAGAAACACTACAGTTAAATGAGACTATGGAAAATTTGGATTTAAGAGAAGTCTAATAGAGTGTTCCAACCAATATCAACAGAATATGCTATCTTCTCAGCAGCAAATGGAACATTTTCTAAAATAGACCATATTATAGGCCATAAGTCATGCTTAAATAAGTACAAAGGAATTGAAATAATGCCTTATATATGTTTCATGTCATAGTGGAATAAAACTGGAAACCAACAGCAAAAGAAACAGCAGAAAATATGCAAATACATGGAAACTAAATAACTTACTACTAATGGATCACAGAAGAAATCAAAAACTTCATAGAGTTAAATGATGAAGGAAGTACATCATATCTGAATCTATGGAACACAAAGAAAACAGCACTTACAGGGAAATTCATAGCCATAAATGGACATATCAAAAGAACAGAGCATCTCTAATTGACTGTCTCACAGAGGAAAGGGGTGGTTGGATTGGCCTCCATTGTTTGGGATTAAGGCAGCCATGAGGCCGTAGTCATGGTGTGCACTTTGGTTCCAGAGGAGGCCCCAAAGGAAGGTTCAGGCCTTTTGTGCCACATATCCCACTCAATTTTTATTTGTGTTAAATGGCTTTCCCACGTGTCAAGCTAGCAGCTAATGAAACTTCTTTCAGTGAAGCCTTGCTGAAGAGGAATCAGGACCATGTTCCCAATTCTGCTGAATAAGCCTCTATTCTTTCTCTGGTGACAAAAATAAATAATGTGATTGATAATTTGATTGCAGCTCCAGGGACATTTGAAGTGCAAATTGAAGAAGTCCAACAAATAGACTCATATAAAAAGGGAACATTGACTACAGGACACAATGTGGCTGACCTGGTGGTCATACTAAAGATTCTGCCAACACTGGAAACTGTTGCTGCCATAGGGAACAAAGCTATGGAAAGCCTAGGAGTACAGGATCCTTCTTAAGTTTTGACTACAATGGCCAATGAAACTGGCTTTGAAATCAGTTCTTCTGATGCTACAGTGAAAATTCTCATTACAAAAGTGTCACTCAATCTCAGAAAGCTGAACCCAGAACTCCATTTAGATATCAAGGCGTTGCAGAGTGCCTTAGCAGCCATCCAACATGCCCATTGGTTTGAAGAAAATGCTTCTCAGTCTACAGCGAAAGTTCTCATCAGGCTGATAAAGGACTTGAGGATTCAATTTCCTGGTTTTGAACCACTCACACCCTGGATCCTTGACCTACTTGGGCACTATCTTAGTTACTTGTTCATTGCTGTGACTCAATACCCGACATCCACAAATTTAGGAAAGGAAAGGTTTATTTTAGGTCACAGTCTCAGAAGGTCACAAGTCCATTCAGGAGCAGCTGGAAGTGGTCAAAGTACATGGCAGAGGCAGAGTTGGAGGCAGCTTCTCACAACATCACAGCAGGCAAGCTGAGACTAGTTGAGACCAGTCCAAGTCCCAGTCCTAGTCCTCCAGGAAAGCAGGATGCAGCTTATATATCCTTCCAGGTCTCCTCCCAGTGATTAGCACCTCCTGGATCCAGGTGTGGAAGGTGTGGTAAACCCCCACTACATGTCATTAATCCCAATTTATATGCAGTTAATCCAACTTACTCACCGTTAATCCAATTTACATGTCTGTAGTCCACCCTTCCAGACTAGGCCCCAATCTCCCAACAGCACATTGTTCCATAGACAATCTATAACACTGAAATACATGAGGCTTTTGGGGGACATTCCAGATCCAAACCACAATAGGCACTATGCTGTGATAAATAACCCTACCAGACAGCCCTTGTCACTGAATATGGCATACAGGTGTTGTTTGCAGATTCTGGCTGCAGGACTGTTTCTGCCAGGTTCAGTAGATATCATGATCCCAGTGAGAGCATCAACTTGAGAGTACACATAGTCATGACCCTGAAACCGTAGGACGTGGTCTGCTACACAGCTCAGACTCTGGTTCAAATCCTCTCTCGTGGTGGCTTTAGGAAGATCCTTGGCCAGGAGGGTGATGCCAGTTATCTTGCTTCTAATATATCTACATGGGATGGAATGATAGCAACGCCTTCAGAAAAGGCCTATAAGAAGCCACCTGGGAAGAAAGATGGAGAGGAAGAAGAAGAGAATACAGAAGAACCACCTCAAGGAGAGCAGGAGGCAAGCAGGAAGACTCAGAAGTGACCTTCCTACCCAAGGAGAAGACTGGGGCCTATATAGCTACTACCAGGCTTTATGTGGTGGCACCTCTGTGAGATAGGGGAAACTTCAGGAAGGAGAATAAGCTCTACAGAAAGATATGACATTCCACTAGATTTTGATACTTAGCAGCCAGAAGTACCCATGCTCCCCATCTGTAATAAACTAGGATACCAACGTTCCTTTCTGATAATCTAGAATCCCATTCCGCACAACCCTTCTCAGTAGTGCTCTGTTGTTGAAATATTGTGAACTGTCTGGAAATTGTTTTTTTCTAAGAAAAACAATTAAAATACTTAACTAATAGAGAAAAAAGAGAAGAGAATAATCAGCAAAAAACACAGTAATGATGCACCTCAAGGTCCCAGAGACAAGAATAATCTATACCCAAGAGCAGTACAAGAAAAGAAATTATAAAGATCAGATCTAAAATTAATTAAATCAAAATTTCAAAAAATTAATGAATCATAAAGAGCTGGATCTTTGAAAGAATAAACAAGAATGACAAAGCTCTAGCTAAACTCACCAAAAGAAGGAAAGAAAAAACACACATTAATGCAATTAGAAATGAGAAGGGTAGAATTACAATGGACACTGAGGAAATTCAAAAAATTATAAGGAACTATTTTGAACACTTTCACTCCAACAAATTGGAGAACTTGGAAGAAACAGATGACTTTTTAAATACATACAAAATACCAAAATTGAGCCAACAAGACATAGAAACCTTGAATAAACCCATAACACACAGAGAAATTGAGGAAGTAATAAAGTCTCTACCCACAAAGAAAAGCCCAGGACCAGATGAATTCACAGCAGAATTTTTTCAGTTCTTCAGGGAAGAGCTAACTCCAATGCTTCTCAAACTGTTCCATCAAGCTGAAAAAGAAAGAACACTACTAAACTCATTTTTGGAGGCTGGCATCACCCTAGTCCCAAAACCAGACAAAGATGTAACCAGAAAAGAAAATTATAGACCAATATCCTTAATGAATATAGATGCAAAAACTCTCAATAAGATTCTGGCAAATAGAATCCAGCAAGTAATCAAAAAGATAATATATCATGATAAAGTGGGCTTAATGCTTGGGATGCAAGGTTCATTTAACGTATGTAAACCCATTAGTGTAATACACCACATCAACAAAAGCAAGAAAAAAACACACATGATCATCTGAATTGATGCAGAAAAGGCCTATGACAAAATCCAGAACCCGAGGAAAACAGATATATAAGGGCCGTACCTCAAGCTGATAGAAGCCAGATATGCCAAACCTACTGCAAATATCACAGTAAAGGAAGAGAAATTGAAAGTATTCCCCCCTTAAATCAGCAACATGATAAGGCTGTTCACTTTCAACACTCCTATTCAACATAGTCCTTGAAACCCTCGCCAGAGCAATCAGGCAAGAGAGTGAAATAAAGGGAATACGTGTTGGAAAGGAGAAAGTAAAACTATCCTTATTTGCAGATGATATGATTATCTACAGAGAAGACCCCAAAAACTTTACCATGAAACTCTTAGAAATAATAAACAATTTCAGCCAAATTGCAGGATATAAAATCAATACTAAAAAGTTAGTAGCATTCCTCTACACTAACAATGAACCCATGGAGAAAGAGCTTGGAAGAATAATTCCATTCTCAATAGCCCACCAGAAAAATAAATAGCTAGGAGTAAATCTAACCAAGGAAGTGAAGGAACTCTACAAAGAAAACTATATTACACTCAAGCAAAAATTGAAGCTTCTTCCAGCTTCAATTTTTTCTTGAGTGTAATAAATATAGTTTTCTTTGTAGAGTTCAGTGAGGTGAGTCAGAAGCAGAAGGTGAAACATCGAATGGTCTCTCTGATAAGAGAGACCCAGATCACAACTCTTATGGAACTTAAAATGAAAAACAAAGTGCAACAGGGGGGTAGGGCGGGGAGGGAGGGAGGGGTGGGTAGGGGGAGAGACAAAAGGAGAGTGGAAAAGTCCTTGTCACCTTGACAAGATATGTATGTGCACAAAATGCTAAACTTCATTGTAAACCTTAAACTTTGCACTTATACATATTAATAAAATGGGGGGAAAAAGAAAGGAATTGAAGAAGACATCAGAAAATGGAGGGACACCCCGTTCTTGGATAGGCAGAATTAATATAGTCAAAATGACTATACTACCCAAACTGACATACAGATTCAATGCAATCCTTATCAAAATACCAAAAACTTTCCTCACAGAAATTGAAAAAAAACAATCCTTAAATTCATATGGAACCAAAGGAGACCTAGAATAGCCAAAGTAATCCTGAGTAACAAGACAAAGGCAGGTGGCAGTATGATTCCAGACATCAAGTTACATTACAAAGCAATAGTTATTTTTAAAAACTATATGGTAAAGGCATGAAAACAGACAGGTTGACCAATGGAACAGAACTGAGGATGCAGAGACAAACTCAAGTACCCTCAGCTACCTGATCTTTGATAAGGGAGCCAACAGCATATACTGGAAAAATGACAGTCTCTTCAACACATGGTGCTGGGAAAATTGGACATCCACATGCAGAAGAATGAATCTAGACACACACTTGTCACCATGTACCAAAATCAAATCAAAGTGGATCAAAGACCTAGATATCAAAACCAAAACACTGAACCTTCTGGAAGAAAAATTAGGCAAAAACTAAAGGATCTTCTTAATAAGAAAGCTAATGCAAAAGAAATACCTCCCAGAATCAATAAATAGGGATTATATCAAATTAAAAAGTCAGTGCATGGCAAAGGAAATTAGCAACAGAGTGAAGAAAGAACCAACCGAATGAGAAATAAATTTCACTACCTATACCTGAGGTAGGATGTTAGTAACTAGAACATACAAGGAATTGAAGAAAAACAGACCCCTCAAATTCAAAGAACTGATTTAAAAATGGGCAACTGAAATGAATAGAAAATTCTCAGATGAAGTCCATGTGGCCAGTGAATACATGAAAAGATGTTCAACATCCTTAGCCATTAGAGAGATGCAAATCAAAACAACACTAAGGTAACATCTAACTCCAGAGAGAATGGGGTATATCAAAAACTCGAACAGTCATGGATGCTGACGAGGATGTGGGAAAAAAGGAACCCTTTTACACGGCTAGTGGGATTGTAAACTGGTACAACCACTATGGAGGGCAGTGTGGAAACACCTCAAAAGGCTTAAAATAAACATCCATTTGATTCTGCAATACCACAAATAATTTTGAGGCTGTTGCAGGTAAATGGATGCAACTTGAGACTATTGTGTTCAGTAAAGTGAGTCAGACACAGAAGGTTAAATATCAAATGAGTTTCTTTACTATGAGAAACCTAGAATACAGTCATTTCATAGGACTAAATGAGGGGGACAGTGGAAATTGGGGGGAGGGAGGAGGCATGAAGGGCTAAACAAGGAAGAGGGGTAGGGTTTGTAATGCTGAGGCAACATGTATGTGCACAAAATACTGAATGAAATTCAATGTAAACATTATGTATCACATATATACATATTAATGGAGAAAATAAAAAACAAAAATGAGGGACTGGAAAATAGCACAGCAGCTCGAGTGTGTGCCTAGCATGCTCAAGGTCCTGAGTTCAATTCCCTACCACCTCATAAACTGGGTAAGGTGGCACATGCCTGTAATTCTCAGCACTTGGAGGCTGAGGCAGGGGGAGTGCCATGAGTTCAAGACCACCCTGGGCTACATAATGAGTTGAGGACCAGCCTGGACAACAGAGATAGATCCTGTCCAAATAAAAGGAAAATAAAAATGAAAAATGGCTGACAATACAGATCAGTGTGAAGGCCCTGGGCTCAATCCCCAGTACTACAGGGGGGGAAAAGGTAATGAAAATGATAGCATTTATCCACTCAGGATGGCTGATGTCAACAATACACTTCTGGACTCAGTGTGGAACTGATTTGGCTAAACTGCCATCTCCCCATGCATGTTTCTTCAGTATACTGTGAAATGCCAGAGGCAGCAGGAAGAAGAAGGCTTCTCCATGCCAAGCACACGAACTATCAATGAAGACGTTCACACAGGCCTGACAGTGCAGATGCCAGCATAATCATGGCTACACATGCCAGTGCTTGCTATTTTCCAAGGTGTGACTCAGTGATGCACCTGCTACATTGGATAAACTGAAAACAACACTTGGGATTCTCAATAGCATGATTTCTAGGCCTGGTGTGGTGATATACACCACTTAGTACTCTGGAGGCTGAGGCAGGAGATCCTAAGTTTGAGGCCAGTCTGAGGAACTTAGCAACACCTCATCTCAGGAATTGAATAAAATAAAATATGGGACTGGAAAATAGCACAGTTGTTAAAATGCTTGTGTAGCAAGTGCAAGGCTCTGAGTTTGATTCCCAATCACCACATACACTGGGCATGGTAGTGCACACATGTAACCCCAGCACTTGGAGGCTGAGGCAGGAGGATTGTTTTGTGTTTGAGGCCAGCTTGGGCTATGTAGTGAACTCAGGACCAGCCTGAAATACAAAGTGAGACCTGTCTCAAAAAAAAGAAAAAAAAAAATAAGTGACGTAAAAGGGGCTGGGCATGTAGCTCTGTAGTAGAGTGTCTCTAAGGTTACTCCTCAGTACTAAAATCAAAACAAAAAGTACTATAATTTCTAATGTTCAACATAAAATACTAGGAATAAATATTTTATTTGCGGGGACATAAATATTTTAATATGCATTTTTAAAGAAGACTTAAGCCAGGCCCAGTGGCACGGGCCTGTAATCCCAGCACCCTGAGACAGTGAGGCAGGAGGATCATAAATTTGAGCACATGCTGGACAACTTACTGATTTAGCAAGACATTGTCTCAAAATCTAAAATAAAAATGGGCTGGAAATATATTTCAATGTGAAGGTCCTGGGCTCAATCCCCAGTAGCACACAAAAAAAGAAATACAAGCCAGGCATGGTAGCACACACTGGTAGTCTCAGCATTCTGGGGGGGCTGAAGCAGGAGGATCGTAAGTTTGAGCCCAGCCTGGGCAATTCAGCAACCTGATGAGATTCTGCCTCAAAATTAAAAATAATAATAATGATAATAATAAAAGAAAATGATCTGGGGAGGTAGATCAGTGTGAAGGTTCTAGGTTCAATCCTCAGTAACACACACTCATTCACACATGCCTGCACACACAAGCACACAAAATGAAATACACATGGGTCATTCACCAGCAGTTTGACACTGCCTCTCAGCCTTTGATGGGTTTCTACTTTGATGGTTGAAAGAAACCATTGCTATATTTGGGGATATATATCTATATCTATATCTATATCTATATCTATATAGATATAGATATAGATATAGAGAGAGAGAGAGAGAAAGAGACAGGGTCTCATTCTGTAGTCCAGGCTGGTCCTGAACTCACTATGGAGCCCAGGCTGACCTCAAACTCATGGCAATCCTCCTGCCTCAACTTCCCATGTGATTATAGGCATGTGCCACCATACCCAGTTTATGTGGTGTTGGGAAATTGAACCCAGGGCCTTGAAGTTGCTAGGCAACTGCTGGGCTATTCCTCCTGCCCCTTGGGGGTGTATTTTTAAATCACATCTTCTAATTATAGTTAAACTAGGCAGATTCATCTCATACACATACAGGCCCCTCTTCAGATCCCATTAGAAAACTGAAAGGCACAAACACGCAAAGGACCAGTCGCAAAAATCCATGACAACAGATGAGAAGACAAATTTTTGAAAAAAAAAAAATCTGAAAGCTAGAAAGTAGACGACCAAGCATCAAATGACACGATGAAGCAGAAAAATCTAAGTGCCTGCCAGGTGAGAAGCCACAGTAAGAAACAACATGATTCATGTGACAGAGCCTGGAATAGCTGAGGAACTGGAGAGAGGCCCTGTGAAGGCGGGGGTAGGGGGGGATACAAAACACAATGAGTAAAAAGTCTTTTCGTGGAAAAATTAGATCCCAGATCTTCTCTATCCTACCCCTACATAGTCCTAACTATAGACTGAATGTGGATAAAAATGTACTTAATTAGTGAAGAAATTTGCAGCAAACCAAAGCTGATGCCAAGACCATTTAAGAAACAAATTTATAAGCTAGGTGAGATGGCATAGGTTAGTAGTTAATGCACTTGCCTAACATGTGCTAGGCCTTGGGTTCAATTCTCCAGCACCACATAAGGTGGGTGTGGTGGAGCACACCTGCTATCCCAGCACTCAGAAGGCTGAGGCAGGAGGAATGCTATGAGTTCGAGGCCAGCCTGGCCTATATAGGGATCTCAGGACCAACCTGGAGTAATGAGTGAAACCCTGTCTCAACAAAAGAAGAAAGGCTAGGGGCATACCTCAGTGATGACAGCACTTGCCTCAGAAGCTCAAGGCCCATGGATTGGTCCCCCAGACCACATAAACCAGGCATGGTGGCTATACCACCAAATCTTAGCAGTTGGAAGACTGAGGCAGGAGGATTGCCATGTGTTTGAGGCCAGCCCGGGCTACATAGTGAGCTCAGGACCCACTTGAACTACAGAGTGGGACCCTGTCTCAAAAGAAAAAAAAATGCCCACAAAAAGTTCTTTTGCTTGCTTGCTTGCTTTCCTTTTTTTTTTTTTTTTTTTTTTTTTTTTTTTTTTTTTTTTTTTTTTTTTTTTTTTGAGACAGGCCCTTGCTCTGTAGCCCAGGCTGGTCTTAAACTTACTGTGTAACCCAGACTGGTCTTGAACTCACCACAATCTTTTTGCCTCAGCTCCCAACTGCTGGGATTACAGGCATGTGCTACCAGGCCTGGCTTACATTTTATGTACGGTGCTGAGGAGTGGAACCCAGGGCCTGCCTTACACGTGCCAGGGAAGCACTCTAGGCACTGAGCAGTGACCTCAGCCCCTAAAACAAAACTAAGTTAGAAAAAAACTGTTACTACCCTACTTTGGGTTGTTCTTTGTACTAGATATCACGATTGGACAAAAATCTACAAACTAATACATATGATGCTGCAGAGCATGAGGCCTAGTTAACGGAATGTCAAATGTGAGACAATGGTGCGCTTTCCTCGAGGATGAAACAAACCTTGGGCACGTCTACTAGAGAATGGTTCCACATGACATTGAAAGGACATTCAAACATGTTTTCACCTTGCTTATATGTTCTGGATAATTTTTCTTAGAAAAAGGAAATACCTGTTTTTAAAAAGCCATTCTTTGATTTTTCTGTAACTCAACATTCAACACAACCACAAAGCCCTCTCAGTCACAAGGAACAAGGCTACTGAGTTCCAGAATTCCAAATTGCACACCTCCCACAAGTGAGAGATTTGTTTAGGCTCTTTCTAATTGTGGATTTAAAACTTCTGAGGAAGTTTTCTGATTTAGCTCATCTTGTGCCATCTCTGCAGCAAACCACCATTTCCAGGCAGTGAGGAATGGTAGTCTGGTAGGTCTCAGTCCAAACATGCTCGGACGGATGGAAAGCAGCAAATGCTATGTCATCAGAATAATAGACATTCATTTCACATCAAGAGCACCAGGCATGGTTGCCAGCACTAAGGAAGCTGCGGTGGAAGGCTCTCCACTTCAAGACTAGCACAGGGTACATGGTAAAACCTTGTCGCAGAAAACAGAAGGAGAGAGCAGAGAGGGAGAGAGGAGTGAGGGGAGAGCAGTGAGGGGACAAGGGAAAGGAACGAGGAGAGGGGAGAGGGGCAGGGGTCAGGGGAAGGAGAGAGGAGCAAGGGGAGAGGAGTGGGGGGAGCAGCACGAGGAGAAGAGGAAATGGAGAGGAGTGGGCAGAGAGAAGCAAGGGGAAAGGACAAAAGGATAGGGGAGAGGAGCGAGTGTGAAGGGAAAGGGGTTGGATGGGGTGGGGTGGAAAGGTACAGAACTGGACAAGAAGGAAAAGGATGGGACGGGAGAAGATGGGATAGGATGGAGTGGAGTGGGGTTGGAAACGATGGGAAGGGAAGAGATGGGATGGAGTGGGGTGTGAAGGAGTGGGATGGGATGGGATGGGATGGGATGGGATGGGATGGGAAGAACTGGAATGGAATGGGATGGAATGGGGTGGTATGGGATGTTATGGGATGCTACAGGGATGGAGGATATGTATTCAACTGTAAATAGAATCTGTGAACAGTCACACACTAAAGGTAATTCTCATCACTGCCTCAGCAGGGTCAAAAGAAAAAAAATATGACAGTCACTACCCATGTAGCTCCCTGACTCCCCCAGATCACCTTCATACTCTTCTTTTCATATATCTCCAGCTCTTCCATGTCCCACTGGCCTCTTCCCTCCTTTCTTAAACGTCTCAGCCTTTCCATCTCTCAAGCCAAAGCAATCCTAACCCAGGATCATGTATTTCTTTCTCCTTTCTCTTTTCAAATCAATATGGATGAACCCTATTCCCAGTTCTCTTTTAGAGTTCTACCCTTTGATCTGCAAAACACTTCAGTTGTCTTGTATATTGAAAGGATTGACTTTTTCCCCACTATTTTTATTAATATACAAATGTAGATGCCAGCCAAGACTCCTATATCCATCAAAATTATCTTTTAACTTAAAGGGAGAACTTAAAACTTTCCATGACAGAGACAGCTTAAAGGAATTTGCAGCCACTGAACCAATATTGCAGGATTGACTTTTTTGACGCAGAGTCTCACTCTGTAGTCCAGGCTGGTCCTGAACTCTATGTAGCCCAGGCTGGCCTCAAACTCATGGGAATACTCCTGCCTCAGCCTCCTGAGTGCTGCAATTACAGGAGTGCACCATTGCACCTATTACTTGGTTCTGAGGAATCAAGCTGAACGCCTTGCATTTGCTAGGTAGGCGCTCTAACCACTGTGCTATTTTTCCAGGCTAAGATTGGCTTTTAGACTGAGATCAATGATAGCTCTCCTACAAAACCACCAAAGCAGGGAGGGAGGGCACAGCAATTAAAGAACTTGCCTTGCAAACACGAGGCCCTGAGTTGATTCCCTAGCACCACATAAAGCTGGGTGTGGTGGTGCTCAAATCACAGCACTCAAGAGGCTGAGGCAGGTAGATTGTCCTGAGTCCAAGGCCAGCCTGGGTGACAGAGCAAGACCCTGTCTCAAAAAAACAAAAAAACAAAAAACAAAGAAAACTGCTGACATGATGCAAGTTTGAACTTCTTGCTTGAGATTACAGAGATCACAACCTTACCTGTCTTAGTAGCACCTCAAAAAGTCCAAGACACAAGGTATTTACAAAGGCTTTTTAGCAGTTCTGGTTGAAGGCTTGATCAGGATTAAGTATGAATCAGATCATCATATAATAAAATATAATGGGGCTAGGGACACAGCTAAGTGGTTAGATCATTTACCTAACAAGCACAAGACCCTGGGTTCAATTCCCCAGCACTACATAAACTGCGTATGGTGGTACATGCCTGTAATCCCACCTCTTGGGAGGCTGAGGCAGGAGGAATGCATTGAGTTCAAGGCTGGCCTGGGCTAGCTACACAGTGAGTTCAGGACCAGCCTAGAATATAGAAAAAGGCCCTATCTCAATAATAATAACAATAACAATAAATATAGTACCATTAGGATTGATGACCATCAAGAGATAGATATTTCAATCAAGTCTTAGCACAGGTCATTTGATGCTATCTATTGATGATCCCTTAAATCAAGCAGCTTCTGGGGCCAGGGGTTTAGTACAGTGTTGTTAAAGATATGCCTAGCATGAACAAGAGACGGAGTTGGATTTCCCAGCACCACATCAACTGCTGTGGTGGCATACACCGGTAATTCCGGCATCCTGAAAGGCTGAGGCAAGAGGATTGCCTGAGGTGGAGGACAGCCTGGGCTACGCAGTGAATCTCAGGACCATCCAAGAATACACCTGCCTCAAGCAAACAAAAAAGAAGTTTCTGCACAGAACAATACAATTATTTATAACTTTTATCTTCCTAGGCAAGAGGTTCCTGGGACTGTGAAGTTATGTTGATGAAAATATTGGAAAGTAAAGCCACGTTAATATGGGTAGATCATGGACTGCGTGGGAGTCAGTGGCTTTCATTCACAAGCACAGTCTCGGAAACACATCCCTACACCTAATTTTGGTGATTAAAAGCTACACATTGGCTGTCTCTTTGCATGCTTGTTCCAATAGTCTTTAATGTCCTCAAGTCAATGGAGGCCTCTAACTTATATGGTAAGGTTCACTTTTGTGCATGTGCATATGCATGTGTGTGTGCAGTACTGGGGTTCGAGCCCACAGCTTACACAATGAGCTACATCCCCAGTCCAGTTTTTACTTTGCATTTTCAGACAGAGTCTCACTAAATCAAGTCTTAGAAAAGGGTTGTCCACACTGGGCTTGAACTTACAATCCTCTTGCCTCTGCTTCCCAGGGAGTGGGGATTACAGACCTGTGCCACCAGGCCTGCCAAGGTTCATTTTTACAAAGTACCAACATGAAGGGACTGGAAGTGTAGCTCAGTAGTTACAGCAACTGCCTAGCAAACACGAGGCTCTGGGTTCGATTCCCAAGTACCACATAAACCAGGTGTGGTGGTGCACACCTGTAATCCCAGCACTTAGGAGGCTGAGGCAGGAGGATTGCCATGAATCTAAGGCCAGCCTGGACTAAATAGTAAGTTGAGGACCAGGCTGGACCACAGAGTGAGACCCTGTCTCAACAAAGTGAGATTGAGGCCCACAGGCATTTTCCTACTCTTTCCTCCATCCCTGCAACATGTCTATCACCTCCTCCACTCCAACGCCTTCCCTAACAGCAGGGATGACTCAGACATGGAACCTTACTGGCCATTTCCTTCCCCTCATCTTGCTTTTGTTCTTGCTGCACATTTAGAACTGAGAAGGATGAAGCAAGAATTTTAAGACAGAGGGAGTGATCAACATTATCAACACTGCAGACATAAGGACCAAAAATCATTCTGTACTTTTTGGCAGGAAGGGGTCATGGAGTGGGGCGGGGGGGGGGGGGGGGGGGTGTGCTGATCGAGCCCAGGGCCTTTGCACTGAGCTACATCCTCAGTCTACTTTTTATTTTTTATTCTGAGACAAGTTCTCATCAGATCACTAAGTTGCTCACACTCGGTTCCAACTTGCCATCCTCCTGCTTCAGCCTCCCAGAGTGCTGGGGCTACAGGCCTGTGACACTGGGCCAAGCTTCATATTTTTTCTTAACAAAAGGAAGAGGCATGCATTAGAGGTCTGGAAGCAACATGATATGGTAAGTGGATGACAAGTAGACTTGAGCTGTACAGCCAACTCTGCCTTTGGTAACACAGTGCTGGGCTGAGAATGAGGTTCTATCTGGAGCCTTAAAGAAAGAATTCCATAATCTATTACAACATTCTTTTATATTTCTGAGACAAGATCTCGCTTTCTAGTCCAGGCTGGTCCTGAACTCACTATGTAACCCAAGCTGGCCTCGAACTCTTAGTAATCCTCCTGCCTCAGCCTCCTCAGTGCTGAGATTACAGGTGTGCACCACTAGGCCCAGTTACTTTTATGTGATTCTGGGGGATCAAACCAAGGGCCTTGAGTATGCTAGACAAGCACTACTTCTTATTACATCGAAATTAGAAAACTAAAAGCTACATTTCCTGGATTCCCATGAAACTAGGTCTGCATGCTTTGGGTTGTGCCAATCAGATCCTCTCAAGGCAGTAAGACATGAGGCATCCCTGGACTGTAACCCCAGAATGTGACAAGCCCTGGTATGCCCTCTGGAGCATGGCTATGTCTGTCTTCCTTGGACACCAGGAGCCAAACCATGACATTATCCTAATAGCTCATCTGTTACTGAAATGAGTCCTAGTTAGACTTTTGCCACTGGCAATCAAGAGTCCTGAGTAATATAACTATTTGACACAAAATTTTACATGCAACCACAGGTGTTCACAAAACCCATCCAGGGACAGACCAACATTAAGAACTTAATATTTGTGGGGCTGGAGGAATAGCATAGAGGTTACAGTGCTTGCTCGCCCTGAATTCAATTTCCTAACACCACATAAGCTGGACATGGTGGCACATACCTTCAGCCTCCCCCCTTGGGAGGCTGAAGCAGAAATATTGCTATGAGTTCGAAGCCAGCCTAAGCTCCCCAGTGAGTTCAGAACCAGTCTGGACTACAGAATGAGATCTTATTTCAGAAAAGAAAAACTGAATTATTTGTAATTTTACTCTGGGAGTGTCTCCACAATACTGGAATCTTGTAGAGTGCTTAGAAAATCTCTATGCATGCACCTGCAGTCAAGTAGCTATAATCCTATCTTTGGAACATTTTCCTTCTTTGGCTCACCAGAGTACCAAAAATATTCAGTCTTTTGGTTTCGGGGGTTTTGTTTTGTTTTGTTGATTTTTTGAGATAGCGTCCTGCTCTGTAGTCCAGGCTGGCCTTGAACTCACAGCAATTCTCCTGCCTGAGCTTCAGAAGTTAATGATATTACAGGTGTGTGTAGCCATGTCCAACTTATGTGGTGCTGGGCAATCAAACCCAAGGCCTTGTACTTGGTTTCTTTTGTTGTTTTGTTTTGGCTTTTTATTTTTTTTTTGGGGGGGAGGAGGGGGTTTGTACTTGTTAAGCCAGGCACAGTGATGCACACCTGTAATCCCCAACACTCAGGGAGGCTGAGACAGGAGGATCACAAGATTAAGTTCCATCTGGACAACTTGGCAAGACCCTATCTCAAAAAGGTTAGGAATATAGCTCAATGATAGAGCACCCCAGGATGCAAACCTTAGTACCCCCCAAAAGATACATTTTCAGTGTTAAAATAAGACATGTTCTTCCTTTTTCCCCTAACAAATAGGTAGTATATCCCTACTCTAGCTGGCACTGTACTATGAGAAGAAGACAGGTATGATGTCATGGAGCTTAAAGTCAAAACATGAAGCTGAGAAAAACAAGTAAGTGAGGGGGTCTCTTCTTTAAATGACCCTGGTATGCCAATATCATCTATTAAACTACACAAGAAATTTATCTACAAAATGTTGCATCAGTTTGGCATAGACAACTGCAGCTAATTGTATGCCATCTGTGACCAACAATCTCATTGCTACATATCAGCTCAAGTCAGATGATTCAGGTGTCTGCAAAAGACACACGACAGTGTTCCTAATAGACAAATAGAAACAATTCAAATGGTCATTAAAGGACAGTGGTATAGTCATACAAACCCAGATGAATCACAGGCAAAAGTGAAAGAAGCCAGGCACCAAAGAGTAAATACTGGCTAATTCCCTTTAACTGAAGTTCAAGAATATGTAAAACTGATCTACAATGACAGACTATCAAACAGTAACACCCCTGGGCTAAGGAGTGGTATTCACTGAGAAGGGTGTATGAGGGAACCTTCCAAATTGTGGGTTTTTTTTTTTTTTTTGAGGTACTGAGGATTGAACCCAGGGCCTTCACACTGAGCTATATTCCTAGTCCATTTTTACTTTCAATTTTGAGACAGGGTCTTGCTAAGTCACTAACTTGCCCAGGCTGGACTCAAACTTGTGATCCCCCTGCCTCAGCATTCAAGAATCCTGGGATTAGAGGTCTGCGATTCTAGACTGCTTTAAATGTTCTATACCTTGATCTGAGTAATCACTACACATGACACTACATATGTGAAAAATCATTGAGCTGGGGATAGGGGAATAACACAGTGGTAAGAGGGCTCTCCTAGCAAGCGCAAGGTCCTGGGTTAGAATCCCCAGCAGCGTATAAAACAAGTGTGATGGCACACGTCCGTAATACCAACACTCAAGAGACTGAGGCAAGAGGGTTGCTGTGGGTTCAAGGCTAGCCTGGACTACACAAGTGAGTTCAGGACCAGCCTGGAATACAGAGAGAGTCCTGCCTCCAAAACAAAACAAAAAAAAATTCCTTGAGCTGTACCTGTGAGATTAGTGCAATTTGTGCCCTTTACTATTAGGCAGCTCATTCTCCAGGTGTTTCGGTCAGAAGGCTGCTGGGCAGGAGTCACCTGGAGGCTCACCTTGGGTGCATCGTGGGCCTTTCTATGGAGTCTCATGGAACTCCAGAGGGCAGCAGTATATAGCAGCCACACAGAGCATGCCACTCAGACCTTCCTCCAAGAAAGAGCCTTCTGGGAAGAGCGTAGGTGTTATGCATGGGGACTGATCCCACTATAGCCTTCCCTCTAAGGTATGTTCTTCCTGGTCTTTTCCTAGCCAACTGGGGGAACACTAGACCTGGGCCATTTCTGCCCTTCAAAGGACTTCCCTAGTGGGCAGTCTTTGGTCTAGAGCTCCTCATCGGTGTAACTGAGAATTTCCCAGAGCTGCTCTGCTTCCCTCCTGCCTGCCCCCCACAAGCCCTCCTCCCTTCCCCTGCCCCTTCCTAAGTGTCACATCTGCAACATGACCTGAAGCTCTCCCCTGGCTCCCCCCTCACCCTTCTCTTTTTTTCCCTTTACTGGCATTTCCCTTAATAAATCTCTCACACACATACATCCAGTCTTGGGGGTTGCTTCTTAGAGGTCTCAGAGTGACAGGTTTCCCCAAAATCCATGCTCCAAAAGGAAAAAAAGCAGAGCCCACCTGACTTCTAAAGTCAGGCCCAGAACTGTCCCAGGACTGCTTCTGTTACAAGAAGTCATCACAAACTAGCTTAACTCAATGTGGACAAGGGCTAACAGAGCATGAGAGGGGGGGGGGGGGGGGGGGGGGGGAGAGAGAGAGAGAGAGAGAGAGAGAGAGAGAGAGAGAGAGAGAGAGAGAGAGAGAGTTTCTAGGGACTGAACCCAGGAAATCTGCACTGAGCTACATCCCTATACATTTTTAGAGAAAGGGTCTTGCTAACTTGCCAAACTGGGACCAGCTAGGCTCAAATCTGCAGTCTTCCTGCCTCAGCATGCTGGAATTACAAGCATGTATTACCACACCAGGCTATGAAAATATTTTATAGGGCTGGTCATAGAACCCAGAGTTTTGTGCATGCTAGGCAAGCACCCTACTGGTTACCACAATTGTATGTATGGTTTTGGGTGGTTTTGTTTTGTTTTCACTGAAATTCTGCTTTATTATTTGAAAGTCGTAATTATCAAGAATGTAGCAATGAGAGACAGGGTCTCACTCTGTAGTCCAGGCTGGTTCTGAACTGATTATGGAGCCCAGGATGGCTTCAAACCTAATGGCAATCTTCCTGCCTCAGCCAGAGTGCTGGAATTACAGGTGTGCGCCACCACACCCAGCTTATGTGGTGCTGGGGAATAGAACATAGGATCTTAAGCTTGCTAGGCAGGCGCTTTAACCACTGAGTGATTCCTCCAGCTGTGTATGTATGTTTTATTTCTGTTTATTTTATTTTTTGTGACAGAGTTTCACTCTGTAGTCCAGGCTGGTACTGAATTCACTAACATTTAATTGCTATGCTATTTGTCCAGACCATACTTCACTTTAACAAGCATCTCTAGGAGCTGAAGGAAATATTGCAGTGGTTAGAGCATTTGCCTAGCAAGCACAAGGCCCTTGGTTCAATTCCTTAGCGCTAGATAAGCCAGGTGAAGTGGCACACACCTGTAATTCCAACACTCAGGAGGCAGAGGCAGGATGATCACTGTGAAGCCAGCTTCAGCTACATAGTGAGTTCAGGACCAGTCTAGACTATAAAGCAAGACCCTGTCTCAATTAATCAGTGCCACTAAAAATAACCCTATCATTTGAAGAAGTCTTAGACTCAAACTCGAGATAGAGAGTGTACAGTGGAAGTCAACACCTGAGAAGGAGACCTTTGGAGGATACCACCTATGACCGTGCCATGACAGCACTGAAGGAGAGGGATTTGCAAGAACAGCTGTTCATATTTGGATTATATGAGGCTCAACTATGAACTAAACATGCTTCACAAAGAAGGACCATCCATCAGTCAGCTCAGCTCTATGTACCTGCAGATGGCTGAGGCAATATACACAGTCAAGGGCAGGCTAAGACAAGCACTGCTGATTTCTACTGATGTCACCTGTGAGCTCTTGTCACGAAATTTTTAAGTTTAATCATTATTTGAGTTTAATATAAATAGTAATCTGATCTAATTAAGTAATGATACAGCAGCAGATTCAGCAGTTTGTAAAGTCAAACACCATTATGCTTTTTTTAAAAGGAAAGAATAAAATTTAAGAGTCAGCAATTTTTCTTTATAGTTTCATATATAACGTGCTTCACCAACAAATGCTTGTAGTCGTAGGAACAGGAAAAAAACTAAGATACAAAATAAAATTAGGGCTGGAGGAGTAGCACAGCACTTAAACCACTTGCCTAGCAAGCCAAAAGCCCTGTATTCAATTCTTTAACACTACATAAACTGTGCAGTGGTGCATGCCTATAATCCCAGCACTCAGGATGCTGAGGCAGGAGGATTGCCATGATTTCCAGGCCAGAGAGAGAGAGAGAGACAGAGAAGATAAAAGAAGGGGCTAAAGGTGGCGGGATGACACAGGAGTTAAAGCACTTGCCATGCAAGTGCAAGGCCCTGAGCTTGATTCCCCAATGCCACATAAACTAGGTGTGGTGGTGCATGCCTGTAAACCTAGCACTCAGTAGCCTTACGTAGGAGGATTGCCCTAAGTTCAAGGCCAGCCTGGGCTACATAGTGAGTTCAAGACCATGATGGATTACAAAGCAAGACTCTCAAAGCACATGGAGAAGTGATTAACATCATCAGTAATCATGAAAATGGAATTAAAGTCTAATTTAATAGTACTATAGCAACCAACATTTAAAAAGTTTGACAGTGTCAACTGTTGCCATGGATGTAGAGCAACTGAAATTTTCTTGAATTACTGGTAGGAATATAAAATAACACACAAGTTTGGAGAACTTGTGGCCAGTTCCTTATCCAGTTATACATATATCTATCCTAGGATACACAAGTCTTTTTTTTAATGTTTCACTTTGTAGTCCACGCTGGTCATGAACTCATTTATGTAGCCCAGGCTGGCCTAGAATTCATAGCAATCCTCCTGCTTCCCGAGTACTGGGATTGTAGGCATATACCACCATGCCCAACTAGTACACGGTACTGGGGAACTCAGCCCAGGGACTTGTGCTTGCTAGGCAAGAGCATTAAATACTGAGTTATGTCCCTAGGCCAGGACCCACAAATCTAATGTCTGAGTATTTTCTCAGAATGGTTTCTTCCATTCACCATGATGGTTTTTAGACTCGTTTACATATTAGAGTTGCATGTATTCTATTTATTTCCCTTTTTGAGACAAGTCTGTAGTCCAGGCGAGGCAAGCACATACTCTGTGCTATTCTTCCAGCTCTTATTGGACACTGTTAACTCTTCTTTTGTGTACTGTCTAGTTTTAATGTCTTGGATCCACCATTTTTATAGCCTGCTTTAATCTCCTTTGAAGAAGCAGCTATTCAAAAGTGTTGCCTGAAAGAGTTCGGTAAGGGAACACATCAATTTGAGCCATATAGCCAAAATGGCTTTTTACCCTGGCCCAGTTTCATGTTAAAAATGTTTTTTCCCAAGTAAATTAGCATAACTTTCCCAGAATAAAATGCTGACTCTAGTGTTTTATTTCCAACTTTTGGACATAAGCAATCTTAAGACAAGCATGACAACTGGAGCTATGATCCATTATAAATAAATCATGTTCTCAAAAACCAATCTACTAAAAAAAATCTACTTGCTTTTAAATGAACTCCGGCCAGGGTGGGGGATAATTGCAAATCATAACTGTTTCTGTTCCCACAAAATGAGGCTGAGATAACAAGTGTATAAATTTTAATTAATAGGTCTTACAAGGCTTAAGAATGGTTGACATAAAATAAATTATAGGGTTGTTAAAGTGCTTTCCTAGCCAGTACAAGATTCTGAGTTCCATTCCCCCATCACCACATAAACTGGGCTTAGTGGCACACACCTGCAATTCTAGCATTTGGAAGGCCAAGGCAGGAGGGCATCTGCAAGGTCAAGTTCAAGGCCAGCCTGGGCTACATATTGAGTTCAGGACCAGCCTGGACTATAGAGCAAGATCCTGTATCAAAAAAATAAAAAGGATTATCAAGAAAACTTTATCATGCCCACTAAAAAAAGTTTGGTTTTTTTTTTTTTTTTGAGACAGAGCCTCACTCTGTAGCCCAGGCTAGTCTTGAACTCACTATGGAGCCCAGGCTAGCCTTGGACTCATGGTGATCCTCCTGCCTCAGCCTCCTGAGTGCTGGGATTACAAGCATATGTCACCATGCCTGGCTTTATGTGTTGCTGGGAAATGAACTCAGGGCCTTGCATTTGCTAGAAAGCACTTTAACTGTTGTGCCATTCCTCCAGCCCCTAACAAAAAATTTCAATAAATAATCAACTAGGCCTGGTGGCACAGACCTATAGTCTAGACTTTTTCAGCCTAGAGAGGCTGAAACAGAAGGATCACAAGTTCAAGCCCAGCTTGGGCAACTTTGCAAATTAGTGAGAGCCTATCTAAAAATAGTCTGGAGATACAGCCCAGTTGTCTGGGCTTTATCTCTGGTACCACAATAAAATAAAATAAATAATGAATCAAAATCTTTTTTTGAGACAGAATCTTTCTGTGTAGTCCAGGTTAATCCTTAATTCACTATGTAGTGCAGGCTGGCCTTGAGCTCAAAGCAATCACCCTGACTCAGCCTCCCCCGTGCTGGGATTACAGGTATGTGCCACCAGGCTGGCTTATGTTGTGCTAGAGAATCAAACTCAGGGCCTTGTGCTTGCTAGGCAAGTGCTCTCTAATCACTGTGCTATTCCTCCAGCCCTAACCAATCACAATCTTACAGAAAGGACATCTTGGATTGCTGAGGTCAGTTCACAGCAATTCATAGAATTTTATGTTGGATTTCACTCGATTCATTGTCTCACCTATGGATTCATCAGTTTGAATACATGATTATTCCATTACTTCCAGTGAAGATCTATTAACTGGTACTTTTATGTGCTCTAAGGAACTTAGTAGTACTGGATGTAACCATAAATGGAATGCTAGGGTACAGTAGAAAGGTAACCAGGTTCCATTCAAACTTGATAAAAAAAAAACTAATCTCTTGTGTTCCTGTGTATCTTGCATTATGCTCACTTTATAACACATCTGAATATTTTCTGAGTTGAGCCTACTATTCTAATATTTGGACTTTTATTTTCTGTATTTATGAGTACTGATGCCAATTTGTCCATTTTAACAAGTGACATGAGCTGGAAGACTAGTAACAGTGGTTAAAGTGCTTGCCTAGCAAGTACAGGCCCTGAGCTCAACTACCCAATACCACATAAACTGGGCATGGCGGCCCATGTTTGTAATCTCAGCACTTGGAAGGCTGAGGCAGGAGGGTTACCTTGAGTTCAGGATCAGCCTGACTACAAAGTGAGACCCTGTCTCAAAAAAAGTTACTTATTTTCTCTACAATAGTTTAGTCATTATACTGAGTCAGCTAGTCCAGTGCATCATGAATCTTAAAGTACATGGGAACCACCCGTAGAACTTGTTAAATTGCAACATCCAATTCATTAAATTGGAGATGGAACCTGAGATTCTCTAATTTTTGTGTGTGTGGTACTGGGGATCAAGCCCAAGGCCTTCACACTAAGCTACATCTACAACCAATTTTTTAATTTTGATTTTGAGACAGGATCTTGCTAAATCACTAAGTTACCCAGGATGGGTTCAAATTTGCAATCTTCCTGTCCCTGAGCCTCTCAGAATGCTGGGATTACAGGCCTTCACCTTCAGGCCTGGTGACAGTGAATTTTTAATAAGTTCCCAAGGGATACCCACTACAAAATAAGCTATCTGGTCACCATTGTGACCGATAATTAAAAATAATTTATCATTCCAAAATTTTAAATATATATATATATATATATATATATATATATATATATATAGTGGCAGGTGTATTTGCCTACCTCACTACAATATTTTTAACTAATTTAATTTCTCATTTTATTTTTTGTAGTACTGTGGATTGAGAGGCAAGCACTCTACCCCTAACCTGCATTCTCAACCCCTGCCACCTCTTAACACCATCTCCCAAAAAACTTGTGTTTATTAATAGGACTCCCACTTTATTTAGGGCAGCAAAGCAGTGTTAGCTATTCTGTTCCTCCTTGCTAAATATCTCCTTTCCCAAACTCCCTGGTACCTAACACTGGCCAAGTGACCTAACACTGACCAATTGTAAGAAAAATAAGTCTCCCAGGTGGCTTCTGGGATAGCTTTTATTTTACTGCTAAAAGAGACTGTGATGCAAAAAAATTTATTCCTTGTCTAACTCAAATTAAATCTCAACAGTCAAGCACTTCACTGATACTGTCTCTTCTAGTCTCCTAGGGCTGCTGTGATAAATTTCCACAAATTGGGGTTGGAAGAACAGGACAGCAATTTGAGTAATTCGCCTAGCAAGCAATAAGGCCCTGGGTTTGATACCCCAGCACCACATAAACCGAGATGGTGGGGCATGCCTATAAGCCCAGCACGTTTTGGAGGCTGAGGCAGAAGGATTGTTGTGAGTTTAAGGCCAGCCTGGGCTACAGAGTAAGACCTTATCTCACATACAAAAAAATAAAAAAACATTTAGTACAAATGTAGAGGCATTAAACAGTAGAAATGTACCCTCACAATTCTGGAGGTCAGACACCTAGGACCAACGTGTTGTCAGGGCTGCTTTTTCTCTCCTAGTTTGGGGTGTCTGCCAGTACTCCTTGGTGCTCCTTGCTTTTACATGTGGCCCTCTCATCTCTGCCTCCAACTTCACATTCACATGGCCTTCTCTGTGTGTCTCTCTGTGTGACTTTTCTTTTTCCTTTTTTTAGAAAGAGTCTCTTGTTGAACTCACTGTGTAGCTCAGGTTGGCCTTACACTCTTGGTAACCATTCTGCCTCAGCTTCCCTAGCACTGGAATTACAGGCATGTGCCACCACACCTGACTTATATATGGTGCTAAAGAACTAAACCAGGACCTTGTCCTTGCTAGACAAGTGCTCTAAGCTCTGCGCTATTTCTCCAGCTCCTCTGCCTCTTTCTTGAAACAGGGTCTCACTCTGTAGCCCAGGCTGGGCCTGCACTCACTATGTAGCCCAGACTAACCTTGAATTCATACCAATCCTCCTGCCTCAACCTCCTGAGTGCTGATATTACAAGTGGGGCATGCCCAACTTATGTGGTGCTAGTAAACTGAACCCAGAGCTTTGCACTTGCTAGACAAGCACTTTAGCCACTGAACTATGCCCCTAGCCCCATGTCTCCTTTTCTGTTTCATCTATATTAGTTGTATCTACAAAGACTTTTTTTCCACATAAGGCTATATATTTGAGACTCCAGAAAGACATTTTATTAAAGAACCTAAATCCAGAAGCTCATCCCATGGGGGAAAAATGTCTGAGAGAGGAAGTTGAAAAGGTGCAGATATAGGACAGGAATAATCAGAGACAAAGATAGGTTTATGAAATGAAGAGGAACAATATTCATGTTCTTTCTGCAAATAAATAACTTCCAGGAACTCAAGTACCTCCCCTTTTTGTGCTGCTGGGAACTGAACCAAGGGCCTATATCTTCAGCCCTTTTTCTTTATTATTTTGAGATAAGATCTTGGTATGTCACTAAGTTGCCTACGATGGACTCAAACTCATTGGGGTTTTTGTTGTTGTTGTTGTTGTTGGTATTTTTGAGACAGGGTCTCACTCTGTAGTCCAAGGTGGTCCTGAACTCATTATGGAGCCCAGGCTGGCCTTGAACACACAATAATCTTCTGGCATCACCCTCCCAAGTACTGGGCTTATAGCATGCCACCACATCCAGCTTATATGGTGCTACAGAACAGAACCCAGGACCTCTGCTTGCTAGACAAACACTTTAACAACTGAGCTATGTCACCAGCTCTGGGCTCAAACTTGCAATTCTTCTGCCTCGGTCTTCTGAGTAGGTGGGATCACAGATGTGTACCACATGCCCAACCAGGTGCAATTTCTTTTTATTTCTTTCATGATCTTGTGTTTCTGGTCATGGCAGTTAGTAGGTGTTGTTAGCCTTCAAGGCAAAAGAGAGACTACACAAGTCTAGGTCGAATTAATCCTGTATATACCGACTAGAGGAATACCACAGCAGTTACGGTGCATGCCTAGCAAGCACAAGGCCTTGAGTTGAATTCCCCACCACTAAGTAAACTGAGCGTGATGGTGCACACCTGCAATCCCAGCACTCAGATGGCTGAGGCAAGAGAATTGCCATGAGTCCAAAGCCAGCCCAGGCAACAAAGTGAGTTCAGGACCAGCCTGGACTACAGGGCAAGACCTTGTCTCAAAAATTTAAAAATCCTGTATCATAGTTGTAGACAAAACATTTCTCAAATAATCTGTCTACAAGCAGACAGATATGTAGAATCTGACCCAAATGTTAAGGCAGCACAGGAGACAGACACAATATGAAGCCAGGAACACCAAATCCTTTCATCCCATTCCAGTCACCCATAAGACATCTGTGGGCACAAGTGGAGTGACAATGTCAATGTCAGTGCTTTCAACAAAAGTAGCCTTCACATCCCTGAAAATAATGTAGGCAACTGCCAGCATCATAACCCACATGTCAGAGATGGTATCTGAAGCAAAGCTGGTGGAGACTGTGATGCAAAAAGATTGCCCTACAGAAAGATAGAATAGGTCTGCATAGTGTGTTAAAGAGATTCCCCCCAAAAGAAACTGTTATCAAGGAAAAACCCACACATATCCCCCAGTTGAACTTGTTCACAGCTGACTTAAAAATTACTACCTTTGGAGGTCAAGTAGCCAGACAATATCTGGGTTTGGCCAAATCCATCAAAATTCTCCCCCCACCCCAACTCCCTGTCCCTCAGGGAAAGTGAACAAACACAGCCCTTAACTTTTGATGGAAACTAAATTCTGAAACTCAGAATGTGGGGCCTGATTGACTAAAATAAAAAGCAAGAAAAAGACTGGCTTTCTAGTCATATTTCTGATGAGTTTGAAGCATAAATATCAGACAAGATAGATGTCAGTATACAGCCAGGTGGGATGGCATACACCTGTAGTCCCATCTATTCAGGGTGCTGAGGCAGGAAGATCACAAGCTTGACGCCAGCATGAGAAACTTATCAAGACTCTGCCCCAAAATATAAAATGAAGAGCTGTGAGTGTATCTCAATGGTAGAGTGCCTGCTTACCGAGCATAGCAAAAAATAAAAGTTAGTGTACAAATTAATTTGTAAATAACTTATCCTATTATGAAAGAATGTCTAAAAGTAAAGGTCATCTTCATGAGTTCTGAGAATCATGAAAAACATCAAGGTAGTTTTAGAAGTTAAAAGCAAACAAAAATAAACGCTGAAATACCACAGTACTTTTTCTTCTTAGTCCAATTTAAATGTCACTTTTTGGGAGGCTGGGGGTGTATCTCAGTGGTTAAAGTGGCCATAGTGTTGCATGCTTGTAATACCAGCCCTTGGGAGGCTGGGACAGGACTGGCATGAGTTCAAGGCCAGCCTGAGCTACATGGTGAAGTCAGGGCCAGCCTAGACTACAAAGTGAAATCCTGTCTCAAAAAATGACATTTTCTAAATTCTCA
Source organism: Ctenodactylus gundi (assembly GCA_004027205.1). Taxonomy (NCBI): domain Eukaryota; kingdom Metazoa; phylum Chordata; class Mammalia; order Rodentia; family Ctenodactylidae; genus Ctenodactylus; species Ctenodactylus gundi. The sequence goes on from PVKB01001404.1 coordinate 278,475, forward strand.
AATGTTGTATGGAATGGGGAAGCTACTCATCAAGTTGTTCCGGTTTATGTTTTAAAAACTGTCACCAAAGAAGATGTTAGCTTTGCAAAGCCAACCACAAGCTGACAACCAAAGGAGAAATGAGAACTAAGCGATTTAGGTGTTAAAAATAGAAATTATAACTATCAACAGTGTCGTCCTACTTCCTTGGTTTTTCATCTTCGTTTTTCTCAGAAACACAAATATAAAAATATTTAAATAGTTAGGTTTTTGTGATAGTTGATTTTCTGAATGTAAAGATTATTCTATCTCTTAATAGGTGTCCATTCCAAATTAAATTGACAAAGCTTGAATTTTATCACTTAACTTACATTTCTACATTTAATATCTCATGTCAGGCTATGTGTTTCTGTTAGGGTTGTAGGGGCAATATATTTCTGCTTTCAGTGTAAGTAATATATATTTTTTCCCACAAAGTTTGCTGTGGAATTTTTTTTTTTTTTTTGAGACAGGGTCTTTTCATTTTGAGGCAGGGTCTAGTCCAGAGGCTGGTCCTGATCTCTCTACATAGCCCAGGCTGGCCTTGGACACACAGTAATCCTTCTGCCTCAGCCTCCTGAGTGTATTAAGAGTGTATTATGGGAATGCATCACCATACCTGGTGTACGATGTGCTTGGGAATCAAGCCCAGGACCTTGTGCTTGGTAGGCAAATGCTTTCACAGCAAAGCTACACCTACCAGCTCTTGCTCTGAAAGTTTCAAGATTTCAAGTTTGTTGTTTTTAAAACTAAGTAAAACAAAATATACGGGGACTAGAGGAATATAGCTCAGTACAAGGACCTGAGTTCAATTCCCCAGCACTGCATAAAGCTGGGCATGGTACAGTATACCTGTAATCACAACACTTGGGAGGCTGAGACAAGAGAATTGCTGTGAGTTTAAGGGCAGCTTTGGCTCCATAGTGAGGTCAGGACCAGCCTAGGTAACAGAGTGAAACCCTGCCTTTTAAAAAATGTGATTTGGAAACATCTGAATTTGTCACTTCATACACACAACTCCACAATCCTGTATAACTCACTGAAAAATTTCATCCTACAAGAAAAATGTAGATGGGTTGGAAGAATGGGCACAGTGGTTAAAGTGTTTGCAGGCTCAAGGCCCTGAGTTCAATTCCCCAGCACCACATAAAGCTGGACATGCTGGCACACACCTGTAATCCCAGCACTTAGGAGGCTGAGACAGGTGGATTGTCCTGGGTCTAAGTCCAGTCAGGGTTATACAGTGAATTCAGGACCAGCCTGGGCTACAGAGGGAGACCCTGTCTCAAAAAAAGAAAACAACAACAACAACAAAGGGGAAGGTGAGCTTCCTTCAGATGTAAACCTTATTCCATGCTGAATGGCATCTGAAAATCAGCGGTGGTTAGGCTGTGGGACTCTGGACAGATGTCTATATTCTTGGTGAAGTAGCAGGAACAATGCTAAGCAGCAGGTATGTCCAATCTGCAGTCTGCCATATTTTTTATTGTTTCATATATTACTCTTCAGATATTTCATGTTTGGTGGCTGTGTATAGCCTACCCAGTGAATGAACTATAATTTCTTTGCTCTTGTGGGTCAGGATGGCATGATACAATAAACCTTCATAAACATAAAGGTTTTTCCAAATGTAGAATTATTTCCTCCTACTGTTTTTATTAAGCAGAGTAACTAGATCAAAAGATATAAATATGTTTTAGGACCAAGACATGTTAGCAAAGTTCACAGAGGATTTCATGCCAATTTACATACTCATCAACATTAAGAATTCATCTTACCAATGTTTCAAGGGCACCAAAGCTTTTTATTGCTGTTCATTTTGTTTTCTGTATTTGTTGATGTTGGTGAGAACCGAATTGTTGCTTCTCTTTTAATTATTTCTCCAATAACTAATAAGATCAAGAATTGGAGAAGTATGTTTTTTCATTGCCTAGTAGAACTTAGGCTTTGGGTTTTTTGTGGAGTTATTGTTGTTTTTGGTGGTGCTAGAGATTTAACCTAGAGCCTATATGCACTGAGCTGCATCTCTAGTACTTTTTTTATTTTTTTATTTGAAGACAAGGTCTTATGAAGTTGCTAAATTGCCTAAGCTGGGTTTGAACTTACAGTCATCCTGTCTCTTTCTTTCTTTCTTTCTTTCTACCTACCTACCTATCTGAGACAGAGTCTTGCTCTGTAGTCCAGATTGGTCCTAAACTCTCTGTGTAGCCCAGGCTGGCCCCAGACACACAGCAATGTTCCTGCCTCAGCCTCCCAGTGCTGGAATTACAGATATGCACCACCATGTCCAGTTTATGTGGTGCTGGGGAAATGAACCCAGAGCCTTGTGCTTGCTAGGCAAGCACTGTAGCCGATATGCTATCCCTCCAGCCCCTAGCCTTTGATTTCTTAAAATAATTTTCTTCATCTAATCCATACAACACATGCTTCCAAACTTTCTATATAGAACCATCTATAAATAACTGTTTGGGGTTGGAGGAAGTATAGTTCAGCAGTTATCCCTAGGCTACACTCCCCAGCATCACATATACCAGGCATGGTGGCATATACCTATAATCTCAGCACTTGGGAGAGTAATGCAGGAGGAGTGCTGTGAGTTTGAGCCCAGCCTGGGCTACTTAGTAAGTTCAGGACCAGCCTGGACTATAGAACAAGGTCGTGTCTCAATAAAAATAGGAATAACCTTGGATCGGTGCACAGCAAGATATAAATATTGAGAAAATGCCAGTTTTCATCTCCAAGAATGGCCCTATCTACATGAGGATTATTGCTAGGAGCCTTAAAACACTCTCCAACCCTCCAAGCAACTTCTTGAGCTAAGCAACACCTCAATATTGTCCCGGTTTACAGATAAAAGTTCTAAGCCTAGGAGAGCTGGAGAGTTTGCTCAAGAATCCCAACATCACGAAATGGAAACAGACAAGTGAGCAAGGTGGTTACGGGTTTCTCAGGTCATACAGCAAACTAACAAAGTAGCAATAATGACAAAATGTCATTACAAGATCTTTCTTGAACAGGGGAAGAGGGCACACACCTGCAATCCCAGCACTCTGGAAGGAAAGAAGACTGGAATGTTCTTGGTGCATATTAAGGGGAAGTTAGACACACTTGTCAGCAGGAGTCACTAGAGACTACGGCAAGGCTTCTGGACTTGCTTCACGATAAACAGGAAGTTACTGGAGAGTTTAACAAGGAGAAAGAAATCATCAAATATTCCTTGATGTTCTGAGGGAATAAATTAAAATAGTCAAGAGTGGTGGTGGAGAGCTGGAGGAATAGCTCAGAGGTTAACAAGCTTGCCTAGCAAGGTCAAGAGTTCGATTTTCCAGCACCACTACACCAGGCATAGTGGTGCATGCCTTCAACCCCAGCAGCTGGAAGGCTGAGGTACAAGGATTACTATGAGTTTGAGGTCATTCTGCACTACATAGTGAGTTCAGGAGCAGCCTGGACTACAGAGAGAGACTGTCTCAAAAAAAATGGTAGTACAAGAGCAAAAGAAATTATCCCCATTATTAACAAATGGGATCTTGTCAAATTAAAAAGCTTCTGCACAGCAAAAGAAACTATCAACATTGTAAAAAGAGAACCAACAGACTGGGAAAAAATATTCACCACCAGCATCTCAGATAGGACGCTCATAACTAGAATATACAGGGAGTTGAAGAAAAGTAAGCCCACCAAAATAAAGGATCCTATTGAAAAGTGGGCAAATGAAATGAAGAGGCAGTTCATTCACGAAGAAGTACAAGGGGCCAACAGATACATGAAAAAATGCTCAACATCTCTAGCCATAAGAGAAATGCAAATCAAAACAACATTAAGATACCATCTCACTCCAGAGAGAATGGCCTATATCAACAAGTCAAATAGCAATCAGTGCTGGTGAGGGTGTGGGGAGAAAGGAACTCTCTTACACTGCTGGTGGGAACGTAAATTCGTACAACCACTCTGGAAAACAGTATGGAGATCTCTCAAAAGACTAGAAATAAATATCCCCTTCAATCCAGCGACACCCCTCCTGGGAATATATCCAAAAGAGGCCAAAAGAACACACAGCAGAGATATATGTATACCCATGTTCATAGCAGCACAACTAACAATAGCTAAAATATGGAAGTCACCAAAATACCCATCAACAGACCAATGGATACACAAACTGTGGTATTTGTACACAATGAAATATTATGCATCTATAAAGTCCAACAGCATGGAGGCCTTTGTGGGCAAATGGAAGAAGCTTGAGAACCTCATGCTTAGCGAAGTAAGTCAGAAGCAGAAGGTGAAACATCAAATGGTCTCTCTGATATGAGAGACCCAGATCGCAATTATTATGGAACTTAAAGCGAAAAACAAAGTGAAATAGGGGGGTAGGGTGGGGGAGAAGGGAGGGAGGGGAAGGTGGGGGGGAGGGACAGAAAGAGAGTGGGAAAGCCTTTGTATCCTTGGCAGGATATGTATGTGCACAAAATGCTCAACTCCATTGTGAACCTTAAATTTTGCACGTATACATATAAATAAAATGGGGGGAAATGGTAGTAGGAAGCAAGGTGTCAGGCTATAGCTCTGTTCAGGTGATAGATAATTATGGCTGGGACTTGGTGGGTGGCTACAGAAATGGAGAGGATTGGAGGGAACCAAGTTATATTCACAGGTGTGTCCAATCTGCAGCCCACTGTGGTTTTTTTCCCCTTGTTTTTGTAAGGAAAGAGGAACTGTCTTGGGCCACATATAAAATAGATACATATTTTTTCGAGAGTCTAGTCCAAGACAGTCTTGAACTCCGTATGTAGCCCAGCGTGGCCTCAAACTAATAGCAATCCTCCTGCCTCAGCCTCCCAAGTGCTGGAATTACAAGTATGCACTACCACACCTGGGTACTACTTTTTTCCTTGAGACAGGGCCTCGCTCTGTGGTCCAGGCTGGTCCTGAACTCACTATGGAAATCAGGCTTACCTCAAACTCACAGCAGTCTGCCTACCTCAGCCTCCCAAGTGCCGGGATTACAGGCATGTGCCATCACATCCAGTTTATGTGGGGCTAGTGAAATTGAACCCAGTGCCTTGCACATGCTAAGCAAGCACTTTAACTACCTACTGAGCTGTGCTCCCAGCCCTGCATATAAAGTGTATGTATAATATGGTTAATGCATAAAAGTATTAAACCTTTCTTTTTAAAATTTTTCATTAGGGGCTGGAAGAATGCCACAGCAGTTAAAAGCCCTTGCCTTGCAAGCACAAAGCCCTGAGTTCAATTCCTCAGCACCACATAAAGCCAGGCATGGTGGCTCACACCTATAATCCCAGCCCTAGGGAGGTAGAAGCAGGAGGACTGCTATGAGTCCAAGGCTAGCCCGGACTATACAGTAAGCTTAGGACCAGCCCAGGCTACAGAGTAGAATCCTGCCTCAAAAAAAGAAAGAAAGGAAGGAAGGAAAGAAAAGAAAACTCAAGTTCAACCCTCAGTATTGAAAAAAATTATATTAAAAATTTAAAAAGAAACTGCCTATGGATTAAATATATAAGGTACAATCATGGCTGGAGGAATAGCACAGCAGTTGGAGCACTTGCCTAGCAAACACAAGGCCCTGAGTTTGATTACCCAGCACCACATAAATTGGGCAGGGTGGCACATGCCTGTAATCATGATGCTCGGGTAGCTGAGGCAGGAGAATTGCCATACGTTTGAGGCCAGGTTGGGCTACTCACTGAATTCAGAACCAGCCTGGACCATAGAGATAGATCTTGTCTCAAAAAAAAAAAAAAGCAGAATTAAGGACGACTTACGGTTTTGATTCAGTAATTAGTTAACTGATATTGTATTTTACTAGAATAAGGACAACTGGAGAGAGCATGAGGTAATGACTGCACAAGGATTAAAGGTTCAATTCTGGACATGTTAAGTTTGAAATGGGCTTAGTCCTCTTGACTCTAGATAAGGCAAACACAAGATGGCTCTGTAGAAAAATAAATGTGACCTAGATTCACACAACAACAAATTGAGAGCTGATAACAGAGAAGGGGGACAGAGAAGTTTGTAAAATGCTGTTTCTTAGAGAAATTATTTGAAACTCACAAATAATAACACCGTGAGGTAGGCACATGGCTAGGGGCATAGTTCAGTGGTTAAAGCAATTGCCTAGCGTGTGCAAGGCACTGGGTCCCTAGCACCACATAAAGATTAGCCAGGCATGATGACACAAGCCTATAATCCCAGTACTTGAAGAGGCTGAGGCAGGAGGATTGCTGTGAGTTTAAGGCTAGCCTGGGCTACATGATGAGTTCAGGACCAGTGTGGACTACAGAGCAGAACAAGGCTGTCTCAAAAAAAAAAAAAAAAAAAAGAGAGAGGTAGGCATAAAAGTATCACTCTCTTATAATAAGCAAGTAAACAAAGCAAGTGGAAACATTTTTGGAGTCCATGTCTTGCTAAGTCAGAAAGGTAGGCTTGAACTTGCCATCCTATTGCCTTGGCCTCCCAGCATGTTAGGCACCATTATTGTTGTTGTCATTGTCATCATCATCACCACTGTAGTCATGGTTGTTCACACAGGGTCTCACTTTCCAGCCAAGGGTAGCCCTGAACTCACTCTGCAGCGCAGGCTGGTCTCGAACTCACCATATTATGCATCTCTCTACCTCCCCATCAGTGGGATTACAAGAGTGTGCTACCTCACCGGGCTGGCTGAAAAATTTTAAATTTATCCAAAATTACAAAGTCAGTAAAAAGAGAAGTTACACTTGGAACAACTTATGATAAATGTAGAAAAACGGTATCTTTTTTTTATGACCTTGTCTCCCAGCTCCAAACCAGTCCCGTGTTCTGGCTGCTACTGTCGTCAGGGCTATAACTGCAGAATGTCCGCTTAGCTGCTGCTCCCTCTCAGGGTCGGCCAGTAGAGGGAGTCACGCAGAAAGAGAGCGTCAGTCTGGAAGAGGAGGCTGCGCGTCCCCTCTGCTTCCAGCGCCCTGGCCTCAGAGCCTCCCAGAAGCAGACAGCGCCCCCTCCCTGAGCTCCTGAATTTGAATAATTTCAATCTCTTCCGCTGTGTCTTCAACCTCAGAGTTCCTGCTTGATCCTTCCTCCTAAAGATTCTTTACATTAAACTCTATTTAAATAACTAACATGGTTTCTCATGACATTCATGGCTGCTATTGGCCTGAAAAAATTGAAAGTACCAGCCAATGTCACTTACGAATACAAATGCTGGGCCTGGAGCATGGCCCACTGGTTAAAGCACTTGACTAGCTTTAACCTAGAAAACATAGTACATTCTAAACGTTTTAGCATTTCTTCAACATCTATGAGACCAACCACCATGTGCACTGGGAAAGAGCTGAAACTGCACTAGGGCAAGCCCTAAGAGCCAGTGTCTAGCCTTGTAAGAGCTCAGACATGGGGTCCCATTACTGTAACTTCACAGAAACACACAATCACTTCCCCATGGATCCTGTGTTCCAGCAGTCTCCAATTTGGTAAGGAAGAAGATATGAATATAAGCAATTAAAATTCAAGGTGAAAAAAATGACACCAGGAAGAATTCTATAGAACTTAAGAGAAAGGAGAAATAACTGTTCCTGATCATGTTGCATTTTCAATACGCTGCTTTCCAGGCTGTCATCTCTGCTCTGTGGCATCTCTTAGGTCAGTACCATGATTATCCAAAAAGAAAAGAATGTTGGGCATGGTGGTGCATGCCTATAATCCCAGTACTCAGGAAGCTAAGGCAGGATTGCCATGAGCTTGAGGCCAGCCTGGGCTCCATAGTGAGTTCAGGACCACCCTGGACTACAGAGACCCTTGAAAGAAAGAAAGAAGGAAAGAAAGAAAGAGAGAGAGAGACAGAGAGAGAGAGAGAGAAGAAAAGAAAAGAAAACAAAGATTCTATACCAACTCCTCTTGGCCATTCCTTAAAATCATCTGAGATATTTTTAAAGATTTCATGCTGAAATCTGGGTGCAGTAGCATATACCTGTAGTCCTTGTTATTCAGAAGGCTGAGGCAGGTGGATCACTTGAGCCCAGGAGTTGGAGATCATTCTAAGGAATATATTGGGAACCCTCAATTGAGGAGAAAAAACAACAAACAAACAAAAACAGCATTGCACTGAAGAATAACTGGGTCAAAACCTAGGAAGAATAATTCAAACTTTAGAAAATTTTAGGATTTAGCAGGTGGTCCCAATGTGCAGCCAGTTGAAAGGCAACCGATTATTATTGTATTCAAAGTCCTATGCTAAATTTTAGTGCTATTTAAACACAAAATAAGCATAGCTGCATATGGAGGTACTTGACTTATTAATATGATCAGTACTTCACTTATTAATATGATCTTCTTACATAAAGTATTCAGGCTGGAGGAACAGCATAGTGGTTAAAGCGCTTACCTTGCAAGGCCCAAGGCCCTGAGTTTGATTCCCCAGAACTACCTAAAAGTTGGGCATGGTGGGTGCACATCTGCAATCCCAGCACTCTAGAGGCTGAGGCAGATGGACTGTCCTGAATCCAAGGCCAGCCTGGGCCACACAGTGAGTTCAGGACCAGCCTGGGCTACAGAGAGAGACCCTGTCTCAAAAACAAACAAAAAAGTAATTTTTCTTTGAACATGTCTATTCAAGCACTTAAAGATAAACAGGTTGGTTAGTCATTTGAACTTAAAATTGTTTGTACCTTATTAATAGCCGACTCTAACAGAGCTAGTGAAATTAAGATGCAAATAGGAACTGCAAGTTCAAAAAGTTAATGATTTATCCTCGCCCTGTGTGGCAGAAAAATGCCTATTTCATAATGTTCCAGTCTATTTTGAAAGCAAAGAAGATATTTTCTATAAAAAAACAATTCCAACTCCCATCCTGCTCATCTAGAAATCTAAAGTTGTAACCACTCTTTTTTTTTTCTTTGAGACAGTGTCTCACTCTATAGTCCAGGCCGGGACTGCATTCCCTATGGAGCCTAAGCTTGCCTCAAACTCACAGTAATCCTCCTGCCTCAGTCTCCTGAGTGATGGGGTGACAGGTGTGTGCCAACCATGCCTGGTTTATGTGATGCTAGAGAATCGAACTCAGTGCCTTGTACTTGCTAGGTAAATGCTCTAACCACTATGAAATTTCTCCAGCCCTTTAGCCACTCTTTTTAAAAGTTTCTATTATGAAATAATTGCAAACATACAGAAAAGTTGCAAGAATAGTATAAAGAATTCCCTTCTGGACATAGCAGTGCCCAACTATAATCCCCACACTGTGGGAGGAAGGGCAGGAAGATCAGGAGTTCAAGAGCAGGCTAGAAAACTTAAGGCTGTGGATGTAGCTCAGAGGGAAGGCCCCGGGCTCAATCTCCATTAACAGGAAAGAAAGGAAGAAAGGAAGAAAGGAAGAAAGGAAGAAAGAAAGAAAGAAAGAAAGAAAGAAAGAAAGGAAGGAAGGAAGGAAAGAGAGCAAGAGAAAGAAAGAGAGTGAAAGAAGGGAAGAAAGGAGGGAGGGAGGGATTGATTCTTATATACATTTTCACCCAAATTCAACTGTTAACATTTTACCACTGGCTTTATCATTCTCTCAAATAGAAATGATCAGATGATCACTAGTAGGAGTAAGCATGGGCTGAAGGAATAGCTCAGTGGTTAAAATGCTTGCCTCGCAAGCTCAAAGCCCTGGGTTTGATTCCCCAACATCACACAAACTGCGCAGCCCACACCTATAAACTCAGCACTGGAGAGGCTGAGGCCGGAGGATTGCCTTGAGTTCAAGGCCAGCCTGGGCTAATAGTAAGTTTAGGACCATCCTGGACTATAGAGCAAGACCCTGTCTCAAAAGAGAGAAAGAGAGTAAATATAAATATTATTTCTCTTTACCCCCTAAATACTTCAGAGTATACCTCCAAGAACAAGAACATTTTCCTACATTATCACACAGCCGTAAGATTTAGGAGAAGCTGCTGGAATGGGACAGCAGTTAGAGTGCTGGCCTAGCAAATGCAAGGCCCTGAGTTCGACTCACCGGCACCACATAAACCAGGCATGGTAACATACACCTGTAATCCCAGCACTCAATAGGATGAGGCAGGAGGATTGCTGTGAGTTCAAGGCCAGCCTAGGCTACATAGTGACTTTAGGACCAGCCTGGACTACAGAACGAGACCCTGTCTCAGAAAAAAAAAAAAAAAAGAACTGGGGATTTAACATTGTTATAATACTATTATCAAATCTACAACTCATATTCAATTTTTCCAATTGTACTAATAATGTTCTAGCATCTTTTTTTTCAAATCCAGGCATATACATGGCATTTAAGTTATCATATTCCTTCAATCTCCTTTCATCTGGAAAAACTTCCCAACCTTTCTGGGGTTTTGTTATTTTGATTTTGTTTTTGGTGTTGGTTTTTTTGAGGCAAGGTCTCTCTTGGTAGTCCAGGCTGGTTGTGAACTCACTATGTAGCCAAGGCTGACCTTGAACTCACAGCAATTCTTCTGCCTCCCAAGTGCTAGGCCTGTGTCATCAGGCCTAAAGAGATTAAATTTAACTAAGCAGAAAAGTAAAAGCTGGAAGAGCAATCACGTGGATACAGATCAAAAACAAAGCAACAGGAATGGGTAGAATATGTTGGACAAAATGTACCTGGTGCCTGAAGCAGAGGGTGCTGGTCAGATTACCACGGAAACCTAACTGGCCCCCCTCAGTTCCTACAGTCTATCTCAACCTAGAAACCCAGTGATTTTAGGCTGGGGGCATAGTTCAAGGGATTAAAGCACTTGCCTACCAAGCACCAGACCCTGAGTTCGATCCCCCAGCACCACAAACCAAAAGTGGTGGTGCATGCCTGTAATCTCAGCACTCAGGAGGCTGAACAAGAGGATTGCCATAAATTCAAGGCCAGTTTGAGCTACATGATGAGTTCAGGACCAGCCTGGCCTATAAAACAAGACCTTGTCTCTGAAAAAAAGCAATTTTTTTTTTTTTATCCAAACACCATCATGTCGTTCCTGGCTGCACTCAAAGTAGAAGGCTAATGGCTCACAAGGCTCTGCATGAGCTGCTCCCACCCACCTTCCAATCTCTTTGATCTCTACGCCCACAAGCCACCCTAGCTCACTGACCTCAGCAGAGGCCTTGCTCCTCTCTGAAAAGAACAAAGTAAGCTCATCTATCCACCTTGCAGTACTGCCTCCCCCGCTGGGTCTGGGACATTGTGTCCCAGATAGCCATGTAGCTCCCTCCCTCCCCTCTTCAAATGTCTGCTTAACCTTCTCAGCAAGGCACTCTCTGACCACCTCTAAATCCTCCCAGCTCCCTCCCACTCCCCACACTGTATCTATTCCCACTTTTTTCGAGGCCTCACATACTCCCTACATTCAAACAGGCTGCTTTGCTTTCTGCCTGCTGCACCCCAGGAGGGTGCAAGCCCCACCCTGCCAGGAAAGGCATTTCATCAGTTTGTTCACAAGAGCTCAGTAAATTTGTGTGTGTGTCACATTGTGAAGTCGGTGTGATTCATAGATGTACGAAACACCCAAATTCATTGTAAATGCTATGTATTACATTTGCATATTAATAAAAATAGTGGGGAAAATATCTATTGAAAAAATTGTGTGTGTGAGAGAGAGAGAGAGAGAGAGAGAGAGTCAGAGTCAGAGTCAGACAACACAGAAGACAGAGACAGAAAGGGAAGGGAGGTCAGATAAGGTTCAGAAGTAGATAGGGATTAGACTCCTCTGTTGGCTCCCTAGCAGAAAGCTAATAGAGCTGATGGACATGTCCTAGCAACGTGACCACATGACCCTCTATTTTATCTTTTTTTCCTACAATGCTGAACACTGAACCCAGGGCCTTGTTCACACTAGACAAGCCTGTACCACTGAGATATTTCCCCAGCACTCGTGTTTGAATTTGCAAAGGTAAAATGCTCATGCTGTGACCAGTTACAAGCACTATCTCTTTCCATCTCGATTCCCTCTCCATCATACATTCATGGTGGCTTTGTACTATGTCAACTTTAGCTAAGCTGAACTGTTTCCCAGAATTCTCTGCCCCATGTGGTTCCAGGTTAGTGCTGGACACTAGAGACATTCTATAGGCAAAGTGGAAGGCAGAACTACTCCAGCAGGCAGGTTTTTGAAGCTCTGAACATTAGTCCCAGGGGCCAAACACTGTGGCAGCTGGCACACAGTGTCACTGATCAGATCCCTCACTCAGGTGGCACAGAACAGCATTCAGGCCTGCAGCCCCCTCGGCTCCCACAGCTCTCCTTCTGCAACAGCGTACATATATACTTTTTCACTGGCCCACAGTGTCATAAAATTGAATTCATGGGCCACTGGTATGGTTCAGCAGTGAAGCACTTGCCTAGCATGTGTGAGTTCCGAATTCCAGCTCAGTACCACAAAGAGGAATTGCTAGTTCCTCGGTTAAAGCACTTGCCAAGCAAGCACAAGACCCTGAGTTTGATCTCCTAGCACCACATAAACTGGGTGCGGTGGTGCACGCCTGCAATCCCAGCACTTAGAAAGCTGAGGGAAGAGGACTGCCATGTGTTTGAGGCCAGTCCGGACTACATAGCGCGGTCAGGATCAGCATGGACTACAGAGCAAGACCCTGTCTCAAACATAAAATAAAATAGGTACATCCAACCCGCAGCCCATTCTTTTGTGTATCTTTGACTTTTTATAGTGAAAAATAAATTTTTGAACTGCAGTCCAGGCTGGTCCTGAACTCACTATGGAGCCCAGGCTGGCCTGGAACTCATGGCAATCCTCCTGCCTCTGCTTCCCAAGTGCTAGGATTACAGGCATGTGCCACCATGTCCAGCTAATCTTTTATGTGGTGCTGGGGAATCAACACAGGTCCTTGCATATGCTAGGCAAGCATTTTAACTACTGAGCTATGGACCCCCACACCCTCTCCATCCCTTTTTTAATTTTTAGTTTGAGACAGTCTCCATAAGTTTCCCAGGTTAGCCTCAAACTTGGAATCCCACTTCAGTCTCCAGAGTAGCTTGGATTATAGGTATGTACCACCAAACCTGGCTTTTATTACTGCTCTTAAAGAGGGTCCCCAAACTGCATAACCTTTGGCACCCAGGAGAGCTCATCATCCTCTAGTCATTAAGTTAGAGAAGATAAATTTCATCCTGGAGGCAATCAGAAACCATCACAAGGTACTGGAAACAGGCTGCACCCAGCAGATCTATATCCCTTGGTGGTGTGCTAGCACAGTCATACTGGCTCTTAAGAGCTAACTGTGAAGTTTTCAGGAATCTTATAACATAGTTGGTAGTTATATTTATAGCTTGAAATCAGCCACTGTGGGAATATGTATGCTACCCACAAAAACTGGCAAATGCTAATGATCAGGCCTACCTCCACCTCCCCCAGAAAGCTTGTTATTAAACCTATACCAACATACTACTGGTATCAAATGATTTCCTTGTCATAAGCCTTCATGACAAAACATACCTGGAATAAATTTATTCTGAAGTGTAACTGGTAGAGATGGGACTAAGAAGGGAAATAACATGAGAAGGTATCACAGAGGAGAAGATGCTTAAAAGCTTTAGCACATGAAAAAAAAATAAAAAAGATTAGAGCCAGACATGATGGCACTTACCTATAATACCAGCACTCTGGGAGGCTGAAGCAGGAGGAGTTCCAGCTCAAACCCAGCCAGAACAATCAACAAGGTATTACAAAGTAGTGACTTAAGGGAGACCGTCTGGAAAAATGCAAAAGAGGGCTGGAGATATAGATTGGTGTGGCAGCCATGGGTTTAATGCCAGTACTATAAAAATAATAATCATAGGTCTGAGAGAGAAGCTCAGTGGTAAAGCACTTACCAAGCATTCACAAAGATCTGGGTTCGATTCCCCAGCACCACATAAAAATTAACTGGGTACGGTGGTGCATGCCTGTAATCTCAGTACTCACGAAGCTGAGGCAGCAGGGTTGCCATGAGTTTGATGCCAGTCTGGACTACATAGTTCAGAACCAGACTGGACTACAGAGTGAGGCTCTGTCTTAAAATCATAATAACAATAATAATAAAAAAGATTGGAAACTCTCAAGACAATACACCTACCCCTCAACTTTGCATACAATGAATCCTGCCGACCTTCAATTCTCTACGGGGCAACAGGGGCACTGAAGTGAAGATTTCTGACTTTGTGTGTTCCATGTTATGTCTTGGCCACTTGAGGAAGTGTTGATTATGATATATGCAATTTAATATTCTAAACTACTTGGGAGGCTGAGGCTAGAGGATTGCCATAACTTCGAGGCCAACCTGGGCTGCAGAGCAAAACCCTGTCTCGTTTAAAAAAAAAAAAAGTGGACAGTGTTATAGCTCAATAGTAGAGAATTTGCCTAGCATGCATGAGGCCCTGGGTTCAAATCCCTAATACTGAAAAGTAAGTAAATAAATAATAAAACTATGTGTCTTAGTTACTTTGAGACAGTTTCTCCCTCTATAGTCCAGGCTGGTCCTGAACTATGTAGCCCAGACTGGCTTTGAACACATGGCAATCCTCCTCCCTCAGCCTCCCAAGTGTCGAGATTACAGATCTGTGCCACCACATCTTAGTTATTCCTTCATTGCTGGGATATAATACCCAACATCCAAAACTTAAGGGAGGAAAGATTTATTTTAGGTCCAGGAGGTTTCAGTCCATTCGCAGGTAGCTGGTAATGGTGGAAGGTTCTGGCAAATGGCCTAGGAAAGCTGTTCATGGCATGGCACACAGGCATGGCAACAGAAAGGCCACAACCCAGTGATATTCCCCTTCCAACAAGGCCCCACCTTTCAACAGTACTGAAAATCAAAGGAGTAACTGCCATGGTTGAATTACTTTGCAAACATAAGGCTTTTGGGGGACATTTCAGATCCAAACATAACAACAAGCTAGGGAGGTAGCTCAGAGTGAAGGCCCTGGGCGATCCCTGGTACCACAAAAAAATAAAAACCATCTTCTTGGGTTGGAGGAATAGCACAATGGCTAGAGTACTTGCCTTAAGCACAAGGCTCTAAGTTCAATCCCCTAGCACCACAAAAGCCAGGTGTGGTGGCACACACTTACAATCTCAGCACTTGGAAGATTGCTGTGAGTTTGAGGCCAGACTGGGCTACATACTGAGTTCCAGACCAGTCTGGACTACAGAGCAAGCCCTGTCTCAAAAAACAAAATGAGACAGGGTTTTGCTCTATAGTCCTGACTGGTCCTGAACTCACCATGTATCCTAAGCTGGCCTCAAAGTCACAGCAATTCTCCTGTCTCAGCCTTCCAAATGCCACTTTTACAGGCATTCTCCACCACACTCAGTTTATGTGCTGCTGGAGAACTGAACTTAGGGCCTAGCACTTCCTGAGCAAGCACTCTAATGCTATGTTATTCCTCCAGCCCCTAAGCAAATTTTTAACTGCTGAGCTATTATGCCCCTGGCCCTAGAAGTTATTTTCAAATGTCTGTTCAAAACAAAATTTCTGTTCAAAACAAAAATGTTTTGCAGTGCTGAGGTTAAAGCCCAGGGCCTTCTCACTTGTTATCTCCCATTCTTTTTTAGTTTTGATTTTGAGATAGTCTCACTAAGTCACTTCATCACTAAGGTTGAGCTCAAACTTGCAATCATCCTGCCTTAGCTGCCCAGAGGGCTGGATTGCAAACCTCTACTGAGCCCAGCTCCAAATATAAATCTTAAAACTCAAATATAAGAAAAAATTAAGATCTGAACAGACATCTCACCCAAGAAGGTTTACAGTTGTCAAATATGCTTGCTCTGAGGTTTAGACTAATCTTGGGCTAACTACGTGGCCCAGGCTGACCTTGAATGCATTGTGGTCATCTTCCCTCAGCCTTCTGAACGCCATGATGGCAGGCATATGCTACCACACCTGGTTTGTGTGGTGCTTGGGAATCAAAATCATGACCTTGGGGTTGCTAGGTGAGCAGTCTGGGCCATGCACCCAGCCCCTGTCCTTTATTTTTAAATACTTTTCTACCTATTCTAAAAACAGTTTTAAGCTTTAAAAAAATAAAATAAAAAAGAGAAATCAGGGCCGGAGAAATAGCTCAGCATTGAAAGCACTTGCCTAGCAAGCTCAAGACCCTGAGTTGATTCCCTAGCATTACATACATGCCTATAATCCCAGCACTGGGGAGGCTTAGACAGGCAGATTGACCTGACTCCAAGAGCAGCCTGGGCTACACCAGTGAGTTCAGCCCCAGCCTCGGCTACAGAGCAAGAGCCTGTCTCAAAAAATAATAAATAAATAAATAAATAGAGAAAATGGGGGCTAGAGACATCGCTCAGTGGTTAGAGAACTCACCTAGCAAGCACAAGGCCCTGGATTCAATTCCCCAGCACCACTTAAACTGGGTATGGTGGTACATGCCTGTAATCCCAGCACTAGGAAGGCTAAGGCAGGAGAATGGCCATGTGTTTGAGGCCAGTCTGGGCTACTTAGTAAATTCAGGGCCAGCTGGACTACCGAGTAAGACCCTGTCTCAAAAGAAAGGGAGAGAAAGAAATCACGCAAGGGGCACAGTTCAGCAGTTGGAGCACTCACCTAGCAAGCATAAAGCCCTCTGTTCAATTCCCCAGAACCATATAAACTGGTTAGGGTAGTACGCACCTGTAAACTCAGCACTTTAGAGGTTAAGGCAGGAGGATTTCTGTGAGTTCAAGGCCAGCTAGGACTACATAGTATGTTCATGACCAGCCAGGAATACAGAGTGGGAGTGAGATTCTATCTCAGAAAAAAAAAAAAGTGAAACCTTTATGAGTTCCAAGTCTAACCAGGAAGGAAATACAATCACAGTGGTTGTAAACTGGTACAAACATTATGAAAATCAGTATGGAGATTCCTTAGAAGACACAAGAAGAAATTCCATTTGAGGGCTGGAGGAATAGCTCAGCAGTTATAGCACTTGCTTCACAACCTCAAGGCCCTGGATTCGATTCCTCAAAACCACATAAGCCAGGTATGGTAGTGTATGCCTGTAATCCTAGCACTCGGGAGGTAGAGGCAGGAGGATTGCTGTGTGTTCATGTGTTCAAGGCCAGCCCGGGCTCCATGGTGAGTTCAGGACCAGCCTGGACCTCAGAGAAAGACAACTGCAGGAAGAAAGAAGGAAAGAGAAAGAAAGAGAGAGAGAGAGAGAGAGAGAGAGAGAGAGAGAGAGAGAAAGAAGAAAACTCCATTTGACTAAGCTATATGCATACCCATGGTAATGGCAGCACATCTAAAAGTAGCTAACTTTTGGGAGCAACCATCAACGGATGAATGAATAAAGAAAGCATGGAACAGGGGCTGGAGGAATAGCACAGCAGTTAGAACTCTTACCTAGCAAGCACAGGTCCTGGATTCAATTCCTTAGCACCACACAAACTGGGCATGGTGGCACACACCTTTAATCCCATGTGCAGTGGTGCAGGTTTATAATCTCAGCACTGAGGAGGTTGAGGCAAGAGGATTGCCATGAGTCCAAGGCTAGCGTCAACTATATAATAATTTCAGGACAAGTCTGGACTAGGAAGACTGTCTGAAAAAGAAAAAATAAACTTTTTAATGTGAAATCCAAAATACAAACATCCAAAACAGCAAAATAAAAGACAGAAGACAATAAATAGGAATGTAGGGCTGGGGACATGGCTCAATGGTTAAAGTAGTGAATTAACAAGTGTAAGGTTCAATCCCCCAGCACCACATAAACCAGATGTGGTGGCACATGCCTGTAATTCCAGCACTCAGGAGGCTGAGGCAGGAAGATTGCCATGAGTTCCAGGTCAGTTTGTGCTCCCGAGTGAGTTCAGGACCAGCCTGGGCTACAGAGTGAGACTCTATTTGCAAAAAGAATAAAAACAGTAAGTTAGCCTTTATAAAGATGAGAAGGGGACCTGGAATCTGGGGAAGAAATAGTAAAATGGTGCAAATGCAATATATAAACTAATTGAGGGACTGGAGGAATAGCATAGTGATTACAGTGCTTTCCTAGAAAACACAAAACCCTGGGTTTGATCCCCAGCACCTCAAAATCCAGGTGTGATGGCACATGCTTGTAATCCCAGCACTTGGGAGGGTGAAACTGAAGAACTACCATGTGTTCAAGGCCAGCCTTGGCTACACAGTAATTTCAGGACCAACCTAAAATACAGGGGCAAGACTCTGTCTCCAAAAAAACTAAATATATTTAAAAATCACAAATATATACATAGTAATATCCAGTACTTCAAGAAATTTCCAACATATACTAATAAAAATTGTTGAGACAATCTTACTCTGTATTCTAGGCTGGTCCCAAGTTCACTATGTAGCCAACAAGGCTGGCCTCAAACACATGGCGATCCTCCTGCCTCAGTCTCCCTAGTACTGAAATTATAGGCATGTGCCAGCATCCTCAGTTTACTTGATGCTGGGAAATGAACTCAAGGCCTTGAGCTTGCTGGGCAAATGCTCTAACTGCTGTGCTATTCTTCCAGCCCTGCCTGTCTAATTTTTATCTGGTGCGGGAAAATCAAACCCAGGGCCTGTGCTTGCTAGGCAATTACTCTAACCACTGAGTTATGCCCCCAGCCACTAATTTTTTTTTAATTTCCCAAGATGTCAAGGAATGAAATCATGGATAAAAGAGGCAAGGTGTATAATAGGTCTTTATTTAGAAATAAAGGATATCGGAGTTGAAGCTCCCACTCTCTACAAGGGGATCCCAATTGGGTTGGCCCTAAAAATGCTTTTTAAAAAACAATGTAACTAGCAGAAAGAAAGGCAACATTATTTTTTTAAGTTGCGGTTTTTACTCATTCTTTTCTTTTCTTTTCTTTTCTTTTTTTTTTTTTTTTTGAGATAGGGTCTTGTTCTGTAGCCAAGGCTGGTCCTGAACTCTCTATGGAGCCCAGGCTAGACTTATATTCACTGTAATCCTCCTGCCTCAGACTCCTGAATGCTGAGATTACAGGCATGTGCCACCACGCCTAGTTTATGTGGTGGTAGGGTATCAAACCTAGGGACTTGCGCTTGCTAGGCAGGCACTCTAACCATTGTCCTATTTCTCTAGCCCCAATACATCATTTCTACATATACACAAAATCTGCAAACACAAGGAAATACAAAGAAAATAAAGACTGTCCATAAGCCTGTCACCCAAAAGGAATCACGCAGCTAAATTAAGATCAGATCATACATAGTGCTTTCTTCCCCCAAGCTAGTTAGTTTCCAAAAATACACCAAAAACATGCACATCTTAGCCAAAAAACTGCTGTGTCCTGGGTCCTACATGGGCAAGTACAGATTCCAGGTCTCTCTCCCATACAGGATCATGCTGCAAGAGCTGGGCTGACCCTGATGCAGAGCCACTACTTCCATAAGCAGTAAACTACCTTCACCATGCTGTCTCTGTGGAGAAAAAAGGGCCAAGTCCCATCCCTCCTGGTACAGCTACAATTCAGCCATCACGGGTTTCACAATGAATGTTTTTGGAAAAGAGGTACAAGGAGAACCACTAACTTTCCAAATTTATCAAAGCTCAGTACATTCTGGGGAGCAGATAAATTTTTTTCTTTTTCTCTTTATCTTTACTGAGCTGTAAGTCACATACTATACACTTCACACATTGAACATGTACCATTTGAAGTGGGTCAGCAGTTAGCTCACTTGACTAGCAAGTGCAAGGCCCTGGGTTCAATTCTCAAGTATCAACTAAGAGCTGAGTGTGGTCCAACTACAGATGACTGGATAAAGAAGATGTGGTATATTTACACAATGAAGTAAAAATAACATTGTGTAAATGGCATTAAAAATGACAAATTTGAGACATTTGTAGGAAAATGGGTGTACCTTGAGACCACTGAGATTAAATGAATCAGACCCAGAAAGACAAATATCATATGGTTTCTCTAATATAAGAAAACCAAACCATAAAAAATAGAACAGATATGGAAGAAACTAAGAAAATGGACTTTGTGGAGAGGGAAAAGGAAAGAGGGTTAAGAGGGTGGGAAGGGGAAAGGGAGGTGATATGTAAATTTAAAAAATAAATTTTAAAAAGGTGATGACAGGGATGGAGGAGTGGCATAGCAGTTAAAGCACTTGCCTT
>PVKB01001404.1:298663-359931 GCA_004027205.1 Ctenodactylus gundi
TATACCATTTAAAGTGATTATCTTTCAGTATTGTATTGGTTAAGGTTATAAGAGAGGCAGAATTAGTATATTTTATAAAGGGGATTTATTTGGAGGGCTTAAAAGTGTGAGGATTGGCCACGTGTGAAAGCTGGAGGGTCCAGTAGCTGCTTAGACTTATGCTAGGATACCAGTCAAGACTGCAGGACAGCCTGTATGAGCTTGTCATGGATTCTTGTCCAAAAAGCAAAGCAGAGACCAGAGACTGACGCAAATCTTGTGATAGAGATCAGCAAAGTAAAGACAGGAGCAAGTCCAGGAGACTCCAGGGGAGGCCAGAGCTTTCCCCTCGAAGAGGCTACAACAATGTTTCCTCTTTATTCCTGTACTCACAAGCTACCAGTTGGGACCCCCACACTCAGGGTGGGTGCCTCTCCCCCACTTCCCGATCCAGAAGTCAACAACACACACCTAAAAGCTCTTGCCTGGGCATTTCCTAATTTCAACTGACACAGTCCCTCCAGAGGCTGGAAGAATGGCTCAGCAGCTAAAGCACTTCTATACAAGTACCTGAGTTGATTCCCCAGCACCACTTAAGCTGGGCATGGTGGCACAAGCCTGTCATCCCAGCATTTGGGAGGCTGAGACAGGAGGACTGAAATGAGTCCAAGGCCAGCCTGGGCTCCATGGTGAGTTCAGGACCAGCCTGGGCTACAGAGCAAGACCCTATCTCAAAAAATAAAAATAAACTGACACAATCCCTCTAATGGTCACAAGTATATGCATGATCAATTTATAGAAAAGTTTTATTTCCACTAAAAGGAACTAGGGCAAATTAGCTGTCATTTCCCACTTGCTCCAAACTTCCTGAACCTATGCAATCATTGATCTATTTTTTTTTCTAGATTTTCCCATTCTGGCTATTTCATATAAATGGGATGACATAATATATTTTTTGTGTGTATCTGACTTTTCATTTAGTGTGTTTCCAAAGTTCATCCATGTCGGCACTGCAGACACAGCACAGCAGTTAAGAGTGTTTGCCTAGCAAGTGCAAGGCCCTGGGTTCGATTCCCCAGCAGAACATAAGCCAGACGTGGTAGTACATGCTAATACCTGGGAGGCTGAGGCAAGAGGATTGCTGTGTTTTACAGGCCAGCCTTGTGCTACATAGTGAGTTCCAGACTAGCCTGGACTACGAAGTGAGACCCTCTGTCTAAAAAAAAAAAAAAAAAAAAAAAAAAAGGGCTGGAGGAATAGCTTAGTGGTTAAAGCCCTTGCCTAGATAGCCCAAACCCTTGGGTCCAATTCCCCAGTACCACACAAACTAGGCATGGTGGTGCATGCTTGTAATCCCAGCACCTGGGAGCCTGAAACCGGAGGATTGCTGTGAGTCCAAGACTAGCCTGGACTACAAGGTTCAGGACTAGCCTAGACTACAGAGCAAGACACGATCTCAAAAAAAAAAAAAAAATCCTGTCTCTAAAAAAAAGGCTAAAAACAAAGTTGATGCATGTTGTAAATCCATGTTATAGCATGTATTAATTAATACTTTCTTTTTATTGCAAAATGACATTCCAATCCTCCTGCCTCAGCCTCCTGAGGGCTAGGATTCCAGGCGTGCACCACCATGCCCATCCTATTGCAAAATAGCATTCCATTGTACAATTATACTATTTTATTTATCTATTTATCAGTTGATAGGCCTTTGGATGACATTTGTATACACTGCTGCTATAAACATTCGTGTGTAGCTTTTCGTGTGAATTTGTTTTCGTTTCTCTTGGGAGTGTCCCACTTCGGAGTGAAATTACAGAATCTAAACTGTTTTCCAACTCAGTTGCACCATTTTACATTCCCACCAGAAATGTATGAGGATTCCTGTTTCCCCACATCCTCCCCAATTGCTTATTACTGTCTTGTTTATTATAGTCATTCTTACAGGTAGAAAGTGGCATCTTATTGTGGCTTAATTTGCAGTTTCCTCTTTAAGTGTTGTTAGCCATTTAGACATCTTTACTGGGAAAATGTTTACTCAGATTCTTTGCTCGGTTTTACACTGAGTTTTACAAAGCTCAGTTGGCTTATTGTCTTAATCCCTGATTTGAAGTGTTCTTTACATATTTTGAATGCATTCTTTTCTGAGACAGGATCTCACTCTGTAGTCCAAGCTAGTCCTGAACTCACTACGTAGCCCAGACTGGCCTAGAACACACAGCAATCCTTCGGCTTCAGCCCCGCCAAGTGCTGTAATTACAGACATACACTACCACCCCCAGCTCAGATGGTGCAAGGGAATTGAACCCAGAGCCTTGTGCTTACTAGGCAAGCATATTAACCACTGCACTAACCCTCCAGTGCCTCTTTTCACTTTTCTTTTTCTTTTTTTGTCTTTTCCTTAATTTCTTTTGAGACAGTGTCTCACTATGTAACCCAGGCTGGCATCGAACTCATGGCAATCCTCCTACCTCAACCTCCCAAGTGGTAGGATTACAGGAATATGCCAATACACCTAGATTATATGGTGCTGGGGAATAGAATGCAGGGCCTTTTGTTTGCTAGCAAGTGCTCCAGCCACTGTGCTATTCCTCCAACCCAAACATTTTATTGAGGGAAAATACTGGGGAAAGTAAGGAAGAGGATAAAAGCTTCCCCTAGTCAGAAAGGGGACACAAAAGAAACTGCCCAGAAAATGATGTTTTCAACCATGTTAGAAGTGTTTATCTCTCAACCCCACTCTCCACAAGTATTGCATTTTTTATTTCTAGTAGAGGCTGGTCCTACCTCAGCCTTCCGAATACTGGGATTACAGCCACACACAGTTTATGAGGTGCTGGGGAATCAAACCTAGGGCCTTGCGCTTGCTGTGCAAGCACTCTAACCTCTGTATTATTCCTCCAGGCAAATCCACAAATAGTGTATGGTATGGCAGTTTTAAATTTGAGTGGGGGCGGAGGGAAGAATAGCACAACAGGTAGGGTGCTTGCCTAGCAGGGCATGCACCACCAGCCCGGTTTTATGCGGTGCTGCAGAAGCAAACTCAGACCCTTGCGCCTGCTAGGCAAGGGTTTAATCTCTGTTCCATTCCTCTAGCCCTTTAGTACATTTTTAAATTACATGAAATAGTTTGACCTATTTGCTGCACTTTTTTGTAGGACTAGGGATCCAATCCAGGGCCCTCAAACTGAACTGCATGTGCAGTCATTTTTAATTTTTTTTTTTTTTTTGAGATAGGGTCTTTCTCTGCAGTCCAGGGTGGATTCAAACTCATGGCAATCCTCCTGCCTCAGCCTCCCAAGTGCTGGGATTACAAGCATACACCACCATGCCCAGCTTTATGTGATGCTGGAGAATCAAACTCAGGGCCTTGAGTTTGCTAGGCAAACACTTTAACTGCTCAGCTATTACTCCAGCCCTACTTTTGTTCTTTTGAGACAGAGTCTTGTTCTGCAATCCAGGCTGGTCCTGAACTCACTATGGAGCCCAGGCTGGCCCTGAACTCACTATGGAACCCGGGCTAGCCTCAAACTCATGACAATTCTCCTGCCTCAGCCTCCTGAGTGCTGGGATTACAGGAGTATGCCACCATGCCCAGCTTTTTGTGGTGCTGGAAATCAAACTCAGGGCCTTGAGCAAGCAAGCACTTTAACCACTGAGCTATTCCTCCAGCCCTATTTTTTTTTTTTTGAGGCATAATCTCACTCTGTAGCCCAGGCTAGCCTTGGACTCACAGCAATCCTGCTTGACAAATTGACACAATCCCACCAGCAAGTCATAGGAGCCCAGGTTGGCCTAGAACTCACTGCAATCCTCCTGCCTCAGCCTCCTGAATGCTGGGATTACAGGGATGAGCCACCAAGGCCAGTCCGCATGTTTCATCTGGAGTTTCTTCAAGGAATATTTTTTAAAATCACAGGTCTTGGACCAATGGTGGAATCAAATTAAAGGGTCATGACCAGCATTTTTTTAAAAAATGACTAGAATGAAATAGGCCAGACCTAATCAAGCATATTAGACATAGAAGAGGCATTGCTTTGTCAGAAATTTTTTCTTAGGCCAGATAGATGGATAGATAGATAGACGCAAAATGCGTGTTACTGTGGGTTGCAGCCAAGATTTAAAAGTCACTGCTGGAGCAATCTAAATATATAGTTAACATTCCTTTCTATAATGAGAAAAGTGATACGTGGGGCAAGTCTCTTCTGTCTTGATTAAAATAGAACAATCAATATATAACACAGGCAAAAATATCTCCTGCTAACAGTTACTCCCTAGAAAAGCAACACTAATTCCTATGCAGTACTAAGTAGTATTTAATGAAGCTGGGTGTGGTGGTGCAGGACTGTAATTTCAGCACTCTGGGAGGCTGAGGCAGGAGGATCACACAAACCCAGTCTTGCAACTTAGTGACCAAGCAAGACCCTGTGTCAAAATCAAAAATAAAAAATGATCTGGGGATGTAGATTAGTGTAGGCCCTGGCCTCAAGCCACAGTACCACAAAGGAAGAAAGACAAAAATACAGACAGAAAGAAAAAGAGAGATGGGGGCATAGTTCAGTGGTTACAGAGCTTGCCTAGCAAGTGCAAGACCCTGGGTTCGATTCGCCAGCACCACATAAACTGGGCATGGTGGCGTATACCTGTAATCCCAGCACTCAGGAGGCTGATGCAAGAGGATTGCCATAAGTCCCAGGGCAGCTTGGGCTATGCAGTGAGTTTAGGACGAGCCTGGACTACAGAGCAAGACCCTGTCTCCAAAAATACATAAATTGGTTAACATGCCAATCTCTATTAATTTAATTTTACACATTAATCTTCTATTTATATGGAATGCTTATTATCATTGATGAGTCAATAAAGACATTTTATTTTATATTTTTGAGACAGGGTCTTGCTCTGTATTCTAGGATGGTCTTGAGAGCTTCTTCGGAGGTTGTAGCAGGGGAGCGCAGCTACTTGTATACCCTTGACAGCAGAACAGTGCTCCTCTAACAGGGGAGGTCATCCTCTTTGACCTAACACCCAGCTTCAGGAGGGATGCACATGGAGCAGTGAGGAAGGGGGTCACCCGCCTAGCCAACCAGATCAGCTAAATCAACCCTGGTGATCAGTGGGATGATAGATGTCACTGCTAAATTGCCCTCAGATCCTCCAGGCTAGTCTTGAACTCACTACGTAGCCCAGGCTGGCCTTGAACTCAGCAATCCTCCTGTCTCAGCTTCCTGAGTGCTGGAATTATAGACGTTTGTGACCACACTGGGGATATATGGTGCTGGGAATTGAACTCAGGGCCTTGTGCTTCCTGGGCAAGAGTTCTAATCACTGAGCTACGGCCCGTGCCCTTAATAATCTTCTTAAAGGTGAAAGGTGCTTTTGGGTAGTTGTTTATCTGCCCTCTCTTAGCTCCACACCCATCATGTTTGTTTTGTTCTGTGGTGCTAGGCTACAAATGATTTTTCCCAAAATCCCATGCAGATTGCATTCCTGTTAGGTTCTGCTAATGGAAGGTTCTGTTGGGAAATTGGAAAAGAATGGGAAGAAAGATTTCCTTATTGTCTACATTCACCAACAATCTCTCTCTTCATGGCCCAGCCTCCTCGTTCTTTCAGCCTTTGCTCATCACCATTCTACATCCCCAAACAGTCATACCTTCTTTGGTAGTCTGAGCCTGAATTGACTCTGAGCAGTTACTGTAGGAAGTGACTCCAACAGAGCACCACGTGTCAGCCAGGCAGGTGAGGTGATTGTTTTCTGCAGACACTGTCAGCTCTAGGCATACAGGAAGCAGAGACACATAGCTTAAATTACCTTGTTGTTCTCTCCTTCAGCCTTCTAATACCTATGATCTCAATTCTGCATATGGAATCCACTCTATTTGAAAAACACAGTTTTTAAAATCCAGAGCCTTTCTGTTTTTGAGACAGGGTCTCAATCTGTAGTCAAGGCTGGTTCTGAACTCACCATGGAGCCCAGGCTGGCCTCAAACACATGGTGCTAGGGAACTGCACTCAGTGCCTGGTACTTGCTGGGCAAGGGCTCTAATAACTGGACTATGCTCCAAGCCCCCATAGCTGTTCAATCTTTTGGTTTGCTTGGGCCACATCCAATGAAGAAGAGTTGTCTTGGGCCATATATAAAACATATTACATAGCTAATGTATACAGAAATGAAATTTCCCATTTAGGGACTGGATGAATGGCACAGCAGTTAAAAAGTGCTTGCCTTGAAAGCACAAGGCCATGAGTTCAATCGCTCAGCACCACATAAAGCCAGGCATGGTAGTGCATGCCTGTAATCCCAGCACTAGGGAGGTTGAGGCAGGAGGATTGTTGTGAGCCCAAAGCTAGCCTGAGCTACACAGTGAGTTCAGGACCAGCCTGGGTAAAGAGCGAGATCCTGTCTCAAAAAAAAAAGAAAATATTCATGTTTATATTTTTATAATAACACTAAAATGAAATACTACAACAAAACCAAGTTTAATAAGAAAACCTACATAAATGCCTAATGGCAATAAATACCGGACTTCACAGGCACACACATGTATGAGTAGGTTGAAATATTATTATCAATAATCACTGTGTTTTACTCTCAGAGTTGCACAAGCTCTTTTAACATCTGATATGTACATGTTTTGATTCTATCGGCTATATGTGGTAGGCAAGAAAGTTGGAGTTAGCACTGCACTGCGTGCCCTCACCTACACATCCTGAGCTCTAACCACTCCAACTCTGCACAATCAAGTCATGAACAATAAAGCTAAAAATCATATAATAGGGTCGGAGTGTAGCTCAGGAGTTAAAGAGCATTCCTAGCAAGCACAAGGTCCAGGGTTTGATTCCCTAGCACCCATAAACCAGGAATGTTGTATACACCTATAATTCCAGCACTTGGGAAGCTAGTGCAGAAGGACTGCCATTGTTTGAGGCCAGCCTGGGCTCCATAGTGATTTCAGGACCAGCCTGGACTACTGAGCAAGATATTGTCTCAAATTTAAAAATAAAAATAAAAATCACATAATAATGTTAAAAGTTTAGTCTCATGGTGGAGCCATACGCAGCTCATGAGTAAGGAGCTGAATGTGTCTGATCTATAAAGTTCATGTACAACAAGTGCCTGGTAAAGCTTTCAAAATATTCCCCCAAAAACCTTGTTTTAAGAAAGTTGACAAAATAGGGTTGGGCCACATTCAAAGCCATTGAGACCACATGTGGCCACAGGGCCCAGGTTGCACAAGATTGCTCTAAAGAATCCACCCTCAAGGAAGGAAAATGGACACTGGGGTCAGGTACTTACCCTTTGGCTGGAGAATGCGATGTCCTGGTGCACATTTCTCCCAACCAATAATTAGTGGAAGAAGAGTCACTGATCCAAAGAAAGCTGGGCCTGATGGCACCTGTGATCTCAGCAAGCTGAGAGGCTGAGGCAGGAAGATCACAAATCAGAGCCCAACCAATGCAATTTAGGAATTTGGTAATTTAGTGAGACCCTGTCTCAAAATAAAAACTTTAAAAAATAGCATGCTGTTCTTAGAGAAGAATTGCAAGATGACCAGAAATGACAAACTTTTTTTTTTTCCTAAGACAGGGTCTTACTCTGTATGTAATCCACTGTAGTCCAGGCTAGCCTTGAGCTCAAAGTAATCCTTCTGCCTCAGCTTCCCAAGTGTTGAGATCACAGAAATGTACCACCAAATACAACACCTAGCTTACATGGTGCTGAAGAACTGAACTCAGGGCTTGTGCTTCCTAGGCAAGCACTCTAACCACCAGACTATGCCTCAAAATGGACCCCATGTTTCTTCTAAAGTTCACTACAATAAATGTTTGTTGTACGGCTGGGGTCATTGCTCAGTGGTTAGAACTCTTGCCTAGCAAGCACAAGGCCCTGCGTTCAGTTCCCCAGCACCATGTAAACAGGTGTGGTGGTGCACAACTGTAAAATCAGCACTCGGGAGGCTGAGGCAGGAGGATTGCCATGTGTTCCAAGACAGGTTAGGCTACATAGTAAGTTCAAGACTAGCCTGGAATACAGAGATAGACCCTGTTTAAAAAAAAAAAAAAAAAACATTTGGGAAGCTGGGGGCATAACTCAGTGATTAGAGCACTTGCCTAGGAAGCACAAAGCCCCTGTGTTTCAGATTTCCTAGTACTATATGAGCAGAACGTGGGGGCACAAGCCTATAATCCCAGTGTGGAAGACTAAGGCAAGGGGACTGCTGAGTTCTAGGCTAAAATGGGCTACATAGTGAATTCAAGACCAACCTGAATTAGAGTGAGACTCTGTCTCAAAAAAAATACACAAGCATTTGTTTGTAAATATGAGGGCACTGGGGCTGGGGGTGCAGTTCAGCGGCACGGTACTTGCTTAACATGTGAAGCCAGCACTCAAAAAAAAAAAAAAAGAAGCTTTGTACACTGTACACAACGCATGTAGGACATAGGGTAAAGGCTCAGAAGAATGTTTTTAAAAGGTTCTATAGGGGCTGGAGGAACGGCACAATGGTAAAAGCGCCTGCCTAGCAAGTAAGTGCAAGGCTCTGAGTTGGATTCCCCAGCACCACATAAACTGGGCGTGGTGGCGCACACCTGTAATCCCAGCACTCAGGAGGCTGAGGCGGGAGGCTTGCCACGAGTTCAAGGATATCCTGGGTTCCACTGTTAGTTTAGGACCAGCCTGGGTCTACAGAGCAAGAGCCTGTCTCCAAAAAAAAAAAAAAAAGAAAAAAGAAAGAAAGAAAAGAAAAGAAAAGAAAAAGAAAAAAAACTTTACATGTGAAAATAACTCCTTATGGGCTGAGAAAAGCCCAGGAGTTTATTATTTTTCATTGAGCAACTATTTTTTACTATGCCCTAGTGATTCCAAGTCTAAGTCCCAATGAGTCTGATATAGGTCGTTTCCTTTATCCATCGCCACCAATGTGAAGCTCCTGTTGCCTAACATCGACAGCTAACAGAAAGGGTTAAGTTGGCCTTATGGAATCCAGAGGGACACCTCACAAAGGTTAAATATTAATGTGTTTATAAATATAAAACAATTATATCACTTTACCTAATGAAATATCACATGTCAGGCCTCTAATCCTAGCATTCTGGGAGGCTGATGCAGGAGGATCACAAGTTCAAGCCCAGCCTGGGCAACTTAGTGACTTAGCAAAACCCTATCTCAAAATGAAAACTAAAAAAGGGACTGGAGATACAGCTTAGTGAGAAGGCCCTAGGTTGGATCCCCAGTACCACAAAATAAATAAATAAAAAATCACAGTAGTAAATGAAAAGTTTAAGTTCAAATAACTAGAGGGTTTTTTCATATGCATTATATGTATTTGCAGCACCAGAGAATGAACACAGGGGAGTGGCTTTACAATGAATTATATTCCTAGCTTTTATTTTTTTTTTTTTTTTGAGACAGTCTCACTCTGTAGTCCAGGCTGGTCCTGAACTCATTATGTAGCCTAGCTTGGCCTTAACCTCATGGCAATCCTCCTACCTCAGCCTTCTGAGTACTGGGATTATAGGCATGTCCCATCACGACCAGTTTATGTGGTGCTAGGGAATCAAACCCAGGGCTTTGTGCTTGCTAGAAAAGTGCTTTAACTGCTGAGTTAGGCTTCCAACCCCAATCTTTTTTTTTTTTTTTAAGAAAAGGTCTCACTAAGTTGTAAGGCTGCCTAGGCTAAATTTGTGATACTCCCGCATCAGCTTCCGGAGTGCTGGAAGTACAGGACTACACGACCATGTCTAACTATTATTCTTCTTCTCTCAACTCCTTATTGCACAATTGCACTAAACAGTATAGCATTTAAGAGAAAGTACTTAAAATTCTATCATACTAAAACAACTCTTATTTGTATCACTCCACCATCATCTTTTATATATATTTTTAAAATATGTGTCATTTTAGAAATGTAAGCCATTCCTTTTCTTTTATGAAACTAATGTATAGCTATTGGAAAAAATATTTTTTTTTTGAAATGGGGTCTAGCTCTGTATTTTAGGCTGGTCCTGAAATCTCTATGAAGTCCAGGCTGGCCTCGAACTCACAATTCTCCTGTCTCAGCCTCCAAGTGGTGTAATTACAGACCCATGCGACGCCACCCAGCTAGTCTTTATGAGGTGCTGGGGATTTGAACTCAGGGTCTTGTACATACTAGGCAAGTGATTTAACAATTGAGGAATGCCTCAACACCTATTTGTCTATTTTCAGGTGTCTGAAAAAAATCAAATGACTATTTTGTGATCTCTGAAATTTTTCATTGTCTACAATTTTACTGGAACACCACAAGGCTTAACCATTGCCTATGGCTGCTATTGTGATACAACACGGCAAAGCAGTTTCCCCTAAAGCCTAAAATATTTAATACCTGGCATGTTCAGAAAAACGTTGCCAACCAGTGTTCCAGCATATGAAAGTTGTACGCTGAAACACCCTTTCAACCCACTTTCCAACTACCTGCACAGCATTAGTCACGGACAAAATTTCTGGACTTGATATGGAGGGAGGGAGTTATATAATAATGAGTTGTACTCTATGGGAAACCAGAGACACAAGATAGTAAAAATTTTTTTGAGGCAGGGTCTCGCTCTGTAACTCAGGCTGGGCTGAAACACACTGCAATTTTGCCTCAGCTGGGATTACAGGTGTGTACCACCACAGCAAGCTAATCTATATGTGGCACCAGGGATTCTAATGGAGGGCCTTGAGAACGCAAGGCAAGTATTTTGGCCACTGAGCTGCACCCCCCAGCTCTGTAAATTTCTACATAAGGGAAATTACCAGGTTCTTCTATGGACTAGAATAATGTTTGTCTGGGTTTATTTCCCAATCAGAGAAGCATGGGGTCTGCAGGCATAGCTCAGTGGTTAAAGCACTTGCCTAGCATGTGGAAGGCCTTGGGTTCCCTTCCCCAGCACCACATTAACAGCTGGGTGTGGTTGTGCACCCTGTGCTCCCATCACTCAGAAGGTTAAGGCGGGAGGATTGCCCGAGTTCGAGGCCAACCTAGGCTCCAGCTTGGACTATAAAGCAAGACTCTGTCTCCAAAAAAAAAAAAAGAAAAGAAAAAAAGAAAAAGAAAAGCCGGCACCACAGCCTCGAGTACTGGGATTGCTTGTATCCTCTTGCATTTTACCACGAAGGCACAAAGCAGCAAAAGTTTCGGGGGTGCTTTTGGCGAGGACAGCCTCTCTGAATCTAGATGCAGACTGCGTGCGATCCCCTTTGCACGTAGGCACCGCGGCGGCCTCCCCTCACCCGGTGCCCTCTGCTCTGGCCCTTATTTTGTTCTCTCACGTCACCTTTGGCCTTGCGGCTCCTTTTTTCCTCACTCCCATACATTCCCCAGGGGCTAGAAACTTCCAGGCTGAGCAGGCTTTAGGTAAACTGGCCAGTTCGGCCCAGCCCAGCTCTCTCCAGTCTCAGGTGGGCTCGCCCTGCGGCCCTCCCGCAGGTTGTGAGCATGACTCAGCAGGGGGCTGGGACAGAGCTGGAGACGCCAGGGCTGCAACAAAATCCCCAGAAGCACAAACGCGGCAAGAGAACATCTTAAAAACTCAAACTTGGAACAGACAAAGATGTAATTTAAGTCAGCTTCAGCCCACCCACAGCTTGGAGGCCGGTGCCACCACAGGCCGCACCTTTAGCCTAACAAGGTGGCCTGGCGGCTTCTTAAAGCAGGAAACGGCTGTGGCCTCTCCAAAAGGCCCCCTTTGCCTCCAACAAACATCTCCTCCGCCCTACCGGGCCCCAGCCAAGGCCAGCAGGCTGCATGAGAACATCTGAGCCTTACAGAGAATTGCCTGTCCGTGACGACTGGGGAGACTCAAAGGGCACGCTGATCTCTCGAGACTAGGAACCATTTTCCTCTCTAGCTGTGCGATTTTGCTTGGCTAAGCTGCAGCAGTAGCCTCCCTGCCCCCCTCCCCACCCCTGTCGGCCCTGCTGCTGCTGCTGCTTCAAGCAACCACGCCCCGCGGGCCCCAGGGCTCGCCGCCCACTGGCTAGCTGCCCCCGCGCAGCTCGCACGCCGCGCCTCCACTTGCCCCACCCCCGCGCTCCCCCATCCGCCCCCGCGGCCGGCCCTGGGAGCGCCGGGCGAATACCTCGCGCCTGCGCCAAGCCAACTTCCTGCCGTGGAACGCCTCACCCACTCCCAAAAGGCCGCCTCCAAACAGCGCGTGAAACCCAGCAGCCGCACGCCATTGGTCGAGGCAGCGAAGCCGTCGGCTCCCAGGCCCGCCTCTCCACCGCCTCTCATTTTTTCCCAGAGCGGGTGCGCCTGCGCTCAGCTGCCTGGGCGGGCTGGGAGGCGCTGGTTAAAAAGTCTCGTTCCAAGTTTGGAGAGAGAGAGAGAGGAGCGTCTCAGACCTTAGTACCCGCGACCGGGGAGGAGGCTGGAGACGAGGACGGGGCATCTGGGCGCACCCAGGTAGCAAGTCGAACCTAAAGCTTCGACAGCTGGGAGTGTGTGACGCTCCTGGGAAACGAAGGAGCGCCTGCGGTCCGGCCGCTCTTGGCTAGCGAGAGGAGTGCAAGGCGGCAGCGAGGGGCAAACGACCCGACGCAAGATGGCGAGTAAAGAGAGTAAGAGGCCCTGCGGGGCGGCGCGCGGCGGGCGACGGCGGGGCCCGGCGGGGCCTGGCGGGCGGCGGCGGGCGCGCGAGCCCACGGCACGCGCCGGCGAAAGGCGCGAATTGGCGTGAGGAGCAGGGGGCGGGGCCGGGCGCGAGCCTGGGCGCGCGCCTCAAGGGGCCTGCGCGGGACGGGGCCGCTTCGCGGAGGGCTCCGAGCACTTCCGGAGCCGTGCGTCGGGACGAGGACTAGGCCACCCCCCCATTCCCTCCGCGGCTTCGCTCCCTCCGACGCCCTCGGCCCCCAGGTGGAGGCAGTCACCGCGAGGAAACGAGTGCCGCGGCTCCTTCCGCGCGTGCTCGTCGTCCGCCTCGGGGTCGCGGCTCTTGTCCGGTGGTTCGCAGCCTGGCGGCCTATGGCCGCCGATGTGGGCGTCCTAGAATAGGGGCCTCTTCTGGGAGGGGATGGAAGAAGGGGTCCTATCGGTTTCGGCAACACGTGGATTTGCCTTCCCGAGTGGGTCGTGAAACCCCTCTGAATACAAGTCATCATCTTAGAACAGGTGCGAACAGCCTTAACAGGCTACACAATCTCGATGTTCATGCAATTCATGACCCAGTTCGGTTGCGCAGGAGGTATTGATCTCGAAAGTGGAAAAAAAATCAGCTTCCTGATGTTAGTGTTTTCTCCACGTTCTCAAAGAGTAGCTAGTTGTTCGTTTCCACGTTACCGATAGGTATAAGGAAAGAGTAGATTAGGTGTGGCCATCTCGAGGTGACCTCCAGGGTCTGTAGCGATTCCGCCTTTGATTCTTAGCCACTTAATCGTATGAGCTTTCTCCGAATTTCAGTGTTTGAAGATACTGTGGAGGAGCGTGTCATCAATGAAGAATATAAGATATGGAAGAAGAATACACCGTTTCTGTATGACCTGGTTATGACCCATGCTCTTCAGTGGCCCAGTCTTACTGTTCAGTGGCTTCCTGAAGTGACTAAGTAAGGGTTTCTGACAACTTTTATTTTGCATAAATTTGACTGTTGTTTTGCAATTCCTAGTTTAGCATTTTATGCATATGTTACAAGCAAGGAATCAGCGCTTGGATGTGGTGGTTTCTGGTTTTTATTTTCAAAACTATCGATTTATGACATGTGACAAAGTAGAGAATCTGTTGTGAGATGGATCACGTTTGTAGAAATACTGAGGATCATCTCTAGACCTGAGACTGCTGACTTTCTTGTACACCTTATTGAAAAAGGACTTATATACAGAAAATACTCAGTTGATAAGGATGTAGCTTGATGAATTTTTGCAAAGGAAACATAGGTGTTGACACCCAAGAAAAATACATTTCAGCTGGCAGAGAGAAAAAATTTGGCAGTAATTGACCATAGAAAAGTTGGTGTTACAGGTTTATGTAATACGGAATACAGTTTGAAGTTGCAGTTAGTTTTCCTATAAATCTTTTACAATAGTTGTGAAATTCCTTTGGTAATAGTTGCTGGCATTTATTGAACGCTTAGAACAGGACCCAACACTTGAGAATTTTATGTCTTGTTATTTGATTTAATTTTCTTAATTAACAGTATCATTTTTTATTTACTACTGAGGATAGGGATTGAAAGGTAAAGTACCATACTCAAGACCCTACAACTGGTAAATGGTTGTTGGGGCGTCCACACCTTGGTTTACAGGTCTAGTTTTACAGACCTGAGTTTACAAACCTGGACTTGGAGCTTGACTTAACCAACTTAGACCAGTTGTCTCCAGAATTGAGGCTACACCGACATTATTAGATTATTTTTCTCACAGGTTTGCACATTTTCTCTTAGGAACTTGGAGATGTTCCTTGAAGTATACCTGTTTCGTATATTGTGAATCTGTAAGTCAGTGTGGATTAAGTCAAACTAATAAGAGTTTTGCAGCAAATTATAAATATGAGTGTGCTAGTTTTATATAAAATATTTATAATGGCTGGATACAATACGGAAATATTTACATGTATACGGTTAGGGGCTTCCAAAAGTACTAATGTGCAAATATATAAATGCAGAAAGAGTCTGGCTTTTTAAAAAAAATTTTTTTGAGACAGGGTCTCGCTCTGTAGCCCAGGCTGGCCTTGGACTTAAGGCAATCCTACTGCCTCAGCGTCCCAAATTCTGGGGTTATAGGCATGTGCCACCACACCCGGTTTATGTGGTGCTGGGGAATTGAACTCAGGTACTTAGTGCTTGACAGATGTTGCTAGGCACTGGGCAAGTGCTTTAACTGCTGAGCCATTCCTCCAGGCCCTGGCTTTATCTTATTTTATTTTTGAGACAGGATCTCTAGTGCAGTGTGATCCTGAACTCACTGTGTAGCCCACGCTTGCCTTGAACTCACCAGTCCTGCCTCACCCAAATGCCGGGATTACAGGCATGTGCCCCCACTCCTGACTTATGTGGTGCTTGGGGATTGAACTCAGGAACCTTGTGCTTGCTAAGCAAGTGCTTTAACTGCTATGAGCTATACCCCCAGCCCAGAGAAAGAGTCTTGAAGAACTAAATAAGGCAACTTCTAGGAGTTGTTTCTTTTTTTGAGATGCTAAGGCGTCAAATCCAGGATCTCATGCATGTTAGGCAAGTGTTCATATACATACAGCCAACTCTGGTATTGACTTTTGTAACTTTGCTGTGTTTTTTTTTTTTTTTTTTTTTTTTTTTTTTTTTTTTTTTTTTTTTTTTTTTTTTTTTTTTTTTTTTGAAGAGGAGGATGTTACTCTGTAGTCCATATAGCCCAGGTTGTCCCTGAACTCAGGCAATTCTCTTTTCCTCAGCCTCCGAGTACTGTGATTACAGGCTTGGACCACCATACTTGGGCTTAGGAATCCAGCCCAGAGCTTTTTGCAAATGCTAGGCAAGCACTAACCATTGGGCTAAGCTCCCAGCCCTACTTTTACTACTTCAGAATAGATGTAAAATATACTGAGCATCATATATTCAAGTGTATCTAGGTTTTTGGTTTGGACCTTTATATTTACCTCTCTTCCTGTTAAGCAGACAAAATTCACTAACAATTTTTTTGATCCTTTTAACCTATTAAAATATGATAGAAAAGAACGGGGGGCTTTAGGGTCAGAGACCAGCATTTGAATCTTGCCCCTGCTTGTGAAGTAGGACAAGTTGTTTCTTTATCCCTGAGTCATCTGGTGTAAATGGAGACATTGGTAGTACCAGCTGCCTATACTTGGGAGAATTAAGTAAGATCCTGCACGTGAAAGTGGCTTGTGTGGCATAAAAGCCCAGAAAGTGGTGACTGGTGCTGATTTTCCTCTCTTGAGAAATAATCTGTTACGGGTTGAAATAACTTGGTTAGATTTCAGTGAAAGCTACTTGCTGGGTGTTTTTTTTTTTAAGTTATTTTCCTAAAGTGTTTAAAGATACTGTAGGCTGAGTAGCCCTTGTCTGAAATGCTCAGGACCAGAAGAATTTTGAGTTTAAATTTAGGATATGTACATATAGTTGATGAGATACCGTGAGGATGAAACCCAAACATAGCCTGATAGTAATTGATAGTAATCACATACAGAATATTTAATGTTCCTGCATTTTCACTGTTACCAAGCACATGAGGTCAGGTGTGGAATTTTCCACTTGTACCATCGTGTTGGCACTTGACAAGTTTCCGATTATTGGAACATTTCTGATACTGGATCGTTTCAGATTTTTTGAGTTAATGATGCTTAGCATATAGTTCTGTATGTTTCTCTCATCCAAGATGGCTTGTTTTTGTGTTAAAATGTATGAATTTAGCAGATACTTCAATCATATATTGTGGTATTCTTAGTATACAAAGAAATTTGTAGGATCAAGTGGTGGGATGCTTAGAGAATGCAAGAAAATACCAAGCAGCTGGCATTCTTGGATGTTCCGAGGACTGCTGTGCAGTGCTTTGCAGAGTTCCATTCGGGATATGAAGGGGCTGTAATTATGTTTTGTCATCACACAGAGTAACAGAAATGTTGGCGATTCTCACTGCCTAGCTCTCTGAGGAAGTAGACCCTTCTCCTTATGCCCTTTTGCCTATATTTAACATGCTAAAGATGACTGGGACTTTCTGAGCTATTGTTCTTAAGTTCAGTAATTGTCCAAACAATTGATCTGGCTTGGAAAGATTTATCAACTAGCAGTGTCTTCCTTTCACTTACTAAATAATTTCTTAAATATAGAGACTAATTTATTATTCTCTGCTTGAACAGCTTTGCAATATTTTCCAACTCCAGGTAGTATAAAAGTGTTTGGAATGAAAAATAAGTTCCCTTCCACATCCCTTGCTCTAATTCTCTTCCCTGTAGTATAGGC
Organism: Ctenodactylus gundi; assembly: GCA_004027205.1. Taxonomy (NCBI): domain Eukaryota; kingdom Metazoa; phylum Chordata; class Mammalia; order Rodentia; family Ctenodactylidae; genus Ctenodactylus; species Ctenodactylus gundi. The sequence goes on from PVKB01001404.1 coordinate 315,547, forward strand.
ATTGTTTTCGATTTCTTATTCAACCGGTCAACATGTAGAAGTACATAAGTATATCTTAACCATTTTATATGGTAACAAGTTATTACTTGGCTTTTTGGTAAAAGTGTATGTTATTTACGAAGTTTATGTCACCAGTTCCTTATTGATACTTAACCTTTTTTTTCTTTTTTTTTTTTTTTACTGTTACAAACAGTAGTGGTGAGAATAATCTTTTATAGAGACCATTTTTTTGATGGGCTGAATATCTTGGCAGGGGAGTTACTGAGTCAAAGTATTATAGTACTGAAGACCAGCTCTTTTTCCAGTAATTAGTGCTTCCATCCATAGTCTTTAGGTGTGTCCAGTTTTAGAAGCAGATAATACACTGATTAGGAAAATAGGCTGTGTCTTAATGATGTAGTTGAAAGAATTTGTAGTAGAAAAGAAAAAATTCTTACATAGTAGTCAAGTTAGGAGGAACTGGGATGATTGACTTTAAATAATTTAGGTTAAGAATGTTTAAGATCCTCTGGTCCACTTTGGTCATTTCTCCTTGGAAGGGGCCTGTGGTGAACTAAACAGTCTTCCTGTCATTTTTACCTGTTGGTCTTGTTTTCCATCGTAATACCACCCCTGAAAGATCACTTTTTGTTGTGTTTGTGTGTCACCTTCCCAACAAGTGCTTAATGTCAGCTCTAACATTACTCTCTGGTGTTGCCTTTCAGGTATTCCTGTTTTTTAAGTTATTTCTTATGAGAAGTATTTAAACTTCATTTTTTGTGTTTTTTTTTTTTTTGAGACAGTATTGGGATTACAGGTGTGTGCCATGACACCCAGCTTGTGTAGTGCTGGAGAATTGAACACAGAGCCTTGAACTTGCTAGGCAAGTGCTTTAACCACTTACCTATGCCACTGATCCCAGAACTTACTATTCTAACTGTGATTTCACCTGATAAAAGTAAGTGGGCATGTACTCATGCACATTGTTTCCACGTTTAGAAACTAAGATGGAGGGGCTAGGGACATAGCTCAGTGGTTAATATCCTGGGTTTGGTCCCCAGGACACACAGCTTGGTGTGGTGGTGCATGCCTGTAATACCAGCACTCAGCAGGCTGAGGCAGGAGGATTGCACTGAGTTTGAGCCCAGCCTGGACTACAGGGCCTTGCTCAGAGCAAGGCCCTGCTCCCGCCACCCCCCAAAGGTGAAATAGCATTCTTTCTTAAAAACCACATATTCTTGTCTTGGTATGTATGTGTTAACTAAGAGTGACATTTTCTGTTTTGCCTTTTTTTCTCTTGGTGATTAAGGATTGAACCCAAAGTCTTCACATTGTGCAGTCTACCTAGACCTTTTTTATTTTGAGATAGAAGCTAGGTTGCCAGGCTGAGCTCTAGCTTTTAAAATCCTTTGTCTTCAGCTTCCTAGAGTGCTGGGATTACAAGTGTGTACCACCATGCCCAATGTAGAGACACTTTCTCAAACAAGTTGCTAATGCCTAGTCACGGCCCATCTGTTCTCTTGTTAGATTTGTATATGTTGTCAAGGGTTTTTTTTTTACCATAAAACAAATATTTATTTTATATTATATGCCTAGAAGTGATATCCAAACCTTTTTCTAAACCACTGACGCCTTTTTACAACTGAAGTTCACTAACTAATAATTGACCTACATTTAACTGTTGTTAAAAATAAAGAGTTTGGGTGTACAGCCCTTCTTCTCAGTCCTCCTTACTGGGGTGGGACCATGGAGCACTCCTGAAAAATGCTGTTACAGGTAAAATGGAGGGGAAAGCGTTCTTGCTAGATAGTGCAGAAATCACTGTTTGGACCAAGATGCTGAGGAGTGCTGGTAAGTTGTTCAGCTTCAAGGTAGGTTTCCACAGAATAAGGTAACAAAAACTTTGGTAAAGCTGAGAATGCATATTTTTCCCATTTTCTTGATATGTATATATGTGATAATGTTTATATTGCACTTGAGTATTTTGTGCACAAATGTATCGTGTCAAAATTACAAACCCTTCCCCTTTTTGACCCTCACACACCCCCTCCCCACTAGTTCCCACCAACCCCCACCCATTTAGTTCTACAAAATGACTGTATTCATTTTATAAACTAAGCATCATAGACACAAACAAGGGCTTTTATATCATGCCATTTGTACTTATAACCTGTTTTCTTTTTTAGGTGAAGAAACTGAGACCCTACCCCCTACCCCCTGGGCTGTGATTCAAGCAATTGCATATAGCTAATCTTGGTTTGCGCCAGGATTTAAATTCATTTTTTCTGACACAGTGCTTTTTCCCGTCTACCTTGTTGGCTCTTATTGGGAAATTAGAAACATCTGGTATATTAAAATGGAATTGTAAGCAGAAGGTATTTTTTAAGATAAGAAGTCAGGACTTTTTTAGGTGGAAAGTGTGAGCATTTGGTGATAGATTCCTGTGTAGATGTTTGTGTTTACATTCCTCTAAATATCACTCTAGAAAGGGTAATATTCACATTGATAATTAAGGGAGGGTGGCTCTTCAGGTGAGAAGCAAGCTGTGCTGTAGTTAGAATATGTCCTTGTGTTTGCACATGTGGGAGTTGTAAAGTTGGTAACTTAGAGGGGGAGTGGGTAAACAGTTGATGTTTAATGTATGTTTGCTAAACAATTTTTAATGTATTTTGAGAAAGCTAAACTGAATTTGTTAGCAACTTAAGATTTCCTGTAGGATTAGTGTGACTTTATTTCTTGAACAGACCAGAAGGAAAAGATTATGCCCTCCATTGGCTAGTGCTGGGGACTCACACTTCTGATGAACAGAACCATCTTGTGGTTGCTCGAGTTCATATTCCCAATGATGATGCACAGTTTGATGCTTCCCACTGTGACAGTGACAAGGGTGGTAGGTATACCATCTATTCCCATCTTGATGTCAAAGGGAATATGCCTCTTTTAAAGCATATGCAGTTTAAATTTTACACTGTTAGCTTTTGGCTTCTCAGTGTAGCTTTTAGGGCTTTATCCTACAGAGCCCCTCACCTACATGTATGCAAGGATTTCAAATTATTTGCAGGATTGAAAAAATCAGGTCAGCCAAGCAAACCACATGTTGATTCATAGGAAACTGGTTAAACACATTATGGTATGTTTGAAATACTGCTCAGCAATTAATAAAACTTAGAAAAACCTATGTGCACTGGTATGTGTAATTATATAATTTTCCATTCTGGTAAAAGTAATGTGTGTTGATTTATGCAGAGAAGAAAATCAAGAGACTAAGGCAGGATTGCTGTGAGTTCAAGACCAGCCTGGAGTTCAGGAGTAACGTAGACAACAGAGCAAGGCCCTGTCTCTAAAACAAAACAAACAAACAAAAAAAACAGGAGGCGTATATACCACACAGCTAATAGTGGGATTCTTTTTGTGAGAAAAGAGGCATGGTAGTAATAGAACACATTTAGGTGCATTTAGGAAGCTATTGCCTTTTTTTATTTTAAGTATCAGCACTCTAATGTTGTGGTATTGCCACAGTCGATGTCAAGTTTGCTGATTTCATTAGAATGACTTAAATGGATAGCAAATCATACTTTTGGCTAAAGTTTGTTGAAGTAAAGAGCACAGAATAAGTGCTGCTGGAACAAGATACTCATTGAGTTCTAGGAGTCCTAGCACATCTCATCCAAGGCCACACAGGGTGTGTTTTTTTTCCCTCCAGCAACAAGTTATAGGGACATGTAGAATATATCTGCCCAGGGAAGCCTATTTGGTCTCAGGTTCTAAGGCTTTTGGGAAGGACAGTTGCCTGGACATGTCCTGCTGGCAACTATCCATGACAGTTAAAACTTAAGACCCCAGTGATGAAAGCAGGTGCATATCATCAATCTTGATATTTGTACAAAGTAACCCTGGCAAGCTGGTACAGCATGGTCCATTGCTTCAGGTGTACATCACAAAGTCATCAGCCCATCAGTAAAGAACATTCTGAGACTCATGTTCCCATGAGTTGGCCAAGAGTTGGTAGTGGTTGGAGTATCCCTCAGACATGCAGAGGTTAATCACTCAGACATGGTGGGTTAACTCTCTTCATAGCATCAGATGGTTTATTATCTTGACATTTTTTAATATTTGCTCTAAGATTTTCTTAATGGATATAATACCTAGATTGTATGGTATACTCATTGCCAATATGTTGACTATCTTCCAAAGTAATTTATCGAGTTTATCAGGCTCAAAAGTTGTGGTTCAGTAACCTACAGTATCTGATATGTTATTTCTGTAAATTTTATAATCAGAAATTTAAAGATAGAGGGGTTTTTTTGGAGACAAGTCTTGCTCTGTAGCCCAGGTTGGTCCTCAATTCACGACGGAGCCCAGGCCTAGACTCAACAGCAGTCCTCCTGCCTCAACCTCCTGAGAATGTCAGGTGTGTGCCACAACGCCCTGCTTTTACGTGGTACTGGGGAATTGAACTCAGGGCCTTACACCTGCTGGGCAAGAGCTTTAACCACTGTGCCATTCTTCCAACCCCAAAATGCTTTTTTTAAGACAAGAGTTTTGCTCTGTAGTCCAAGGTATTCCTAAACTCGCTGTGTTAGCCCAGGCAACTGTCCTGAAAATATATTCTCCTGCTTCAACTCAAAATCCTCCTGCTTAGCCTACTGGGTACTAGGATTAGAGGCATGTGCCACACTTTTAACTGCTGAGGTATCCCCAGCCCCAGGACTGAAGTAGTTTTTGAGACCTTCTTGAGTTTGAGAAAACAAAACCGTATGTTCAGAGTACCTGAAAGCCTAATTTTTTAAATTTTATTTTTAAACCTGAGGGTCTCGTTTGTCAGTAAGAGTGTTTGACTGGCAAGCTCAAGACCCTGAGTTTGTTTCCCCAGCAGCATATGAGCTGGACATGGCGGCACTTGTACCTGTAATCCCATCATTAGGGAAGCGGAGACAGGAAGATTGCTATGCATTCAAAGCCAGCCTAGGCTATATAGTTCAGGACCAGCCTAGGCTATGGAGTGAGACCTCTCAAAAAAAAAAAAAAGTAGATTTTCGACCCAGCTTATGTGGTACTGAGGAATCGAATGCACAACCTGTGCTATAACCACTGTGGTATTTCTCAATCACATAAAAGAAGATTCTGTGTTAATAATTTAAAAGGGGAACTGAATTATATCAAGTAGCTATCAATATTTTCCAGTGCAAACGGTCTTTGTGAATAAATGCCAAGTAGCAGTTAGACGCACATTTTTTTTCCTTCGTATCTCATAAAGTTGTGTTTTGTTTTGTCAGGATAAAATCTGTTAGGTTGCTTAAATGACTTGAATATTAATCCTGGTTGTATGTGTTTTTCTTTTTCCTCGTATTAGAATTCGGTGGCTTTGGTTCTGTAACAGGAAAAATTGAATGTGAAATTAAAATTAATCACGAAGGAGAAGTGAACCGTGCTCGTTACATGCCACAAAATCCTCACATCATTGCTACAAAAACACCATCTTCTGATGTGTTGGTTTTTGACTATACAAAACACCCTGCTAAACCAGGTATGCAGTAATAAAGTCAGACCAGTGCTTAAGCAATTGTTATTCAAAATGGTGATTATTTTTAAGGTCATTCAAAATTGTAATGTTTAAAGCTTAAAATTTGGGGGTATACATAATCTTCTAAAGTTCAGTGATTTGCCAGAGAAATCCACACAGATTAATCTCACAGTTAAAGTTTATTACAACAAATGATCTAGAGCAAAACAAGAGGGAAAAGATTCCCATTAGTTGAAGTCCAGAGAGGTCAGGCACAGGTTTCTGAGTTCTTCCTGTCCAAGAACACAAGGACATGATTTTTCACTTAAAAGCAAATCATAGGAATGTGTGTCCAGTGAAGTCTGTTTTTAAGTTCCAGGGTGTCAGATTTTTAATGGAGATCTGGTCACTTAGGTAAATGGTATTCTGACCTGCCGTGGTAATGAGACCTGAAGACCTGACAGTGAAGCCAAATATAGTATGAATTCTTGTTGAACAATCTTGCAAGTCTTAACAAGTTGCTACAGTGTGCCTCACGGCCCTGGGAATACACAAATGCATCAGTGACATGAACTTTCTGAAGGTCACATTCTCAGGGTTTGGCTAAGGGTCATTTATGGTTGCAGGCTACCCTAAAGGCATGCAAGGACTGAGCAGCCCAGCCTGCTAGGTTAAACTACTGCTAAATATTGTTCCAGGATGGTAGGATGGGATTGCCAGTATACATATTTGTGGGGTAGCTAGTTTTCATTGTTTCTGTGGTAGAAATAATATGCTAGGTTTTCCAAAGAAACCAGTTACTGAGTGATTATGAAGCATAGTTTACGTTGAGTATTTAAAATGAAGCAGAGAGAACAGTTTTTTAAAATTATACTGACTCTTACTCATGTGGATTTGCTGTTACGGCTGAATCAATGAAGGAGTGAGAATTTGCTCATCAGTTCTAATAAACAGATAATGACTTACTAGGTAATATATTTCTTGTTTTTTAGACCCAAGTGGAGAATGTAATCCTGATCTTAGGTTAAGAGGTCACCAGAAGGAAGGCTATGGTCTTTCCTGGAATTCTAATTTGAGTGGACATCTCCTAAGTGCATCCGACGATCATGTGAGAAATGTGTTCTTCCTAATCTCCTCATATACTGAGAGTTAAAGTGTCGCGGAACAGCTCTGCACTAAGGAGCAACATGTAGATGAAAAGTTTTCTAAGCTAACACTGTTGACTATTGTGGTGACATTTTCCCAGGTTTTAAAGCAGTGATTTTCAGACTGTTCTGTTTAACTAAGACTTAAAATTTTTCAAAGCTTAAGTTGTTATTTTTATTTTGCAAACATTTATTCTAACATTTTTATATTTCTGGGGGTCAAATCTGGGTTTTCATATGTGCTAGCCAAGTGCTCTACCACATAAGTTATACCCCACACCCCTCACAAAGCTGTTTTAATGCAGCCTTAGGTGGAAGGGAAGGTGGGGAAAAGATCTCACATTATTTAAGAGAGAATTTTTAGGCCCTTACAGTAGAAATTTTGTAAAGCATTTGAGGCCAGATTAATGTATTTTATTTTTAAGTGTATAATTTAGTGGGTTTTACTATAATCAAGGTTGTGCAACCATCACCACTAGAACTAGAATATTTTCATCAAAAAATTGTATACCTCCTTTCCTTTCTTAGCTCCTAGTAACCATTAATTTATTTTCTGTCTCTATACTGTTTGTCCTTGATTTGTCATAAAATAGAATAAGTGTGTGTGGTCCATCCTGTCTAAATATCTGTAACATAATGTTTTCAAGTAACATCGCTCCTGCTTTTTCTTTTATGGCAGAGTAATACTCCAGTCTACATATACCACAATTTGCTTATCCATTTATCAGTTAATGAGTATTTAAGTTCTTTTCAGTTTTGGGCTTTTTTGAGTAATGTGAACATTTGTTTACCATTGCGGATATATATTTCTATTCCTCTTAATTTCCTGTGAGGTTGCTGATTCAAATGATAGCACTGTGTTTTTAAGCTTTTGAACTTGGCAAAGGGCTGCCCATTCATTTTATACATTACTACCAGCAACAGATTAATGTTCCCTTTTTCCACATCCTCACTAACTTTTGTTTATAGTTATCCTAATGGTTATGAATTCATTATAGGTTTTTTTTTGTTTTTTTGTTTTTTTTTTTTTTTTTTTTTTTTTTTTTTTTTTTTTTTTTTTTTTTTTTTTTTTTTTTGGTTTTGATCTGTAGCCTAGGCTGCTCCTAACTTATTGTGTAGCCCCGGCTAGCCCCAAACTCACAGCAGTTCTCCTGCCTCACCCTCCCAGGTGCTGGAATTAGATGCATGCATCATCATACATGCCTTAGATAGTGTTAGGGAATTGAATTCAGGGCTTTGCACTTGTTAGGCACGTCCTCTAACCGCTGTGCTGTTCCTCCAGCCCCTTATTGTTGTTTTGATTTGCTTTTTATTTTTTATTTATTTATTTTTGAGATGGGGTTTTACTCTGTAGTCCAGGATGGTCCTGAACTCACTATGTAGCTCAGGCTGACATTGAAGACATAGTCCTCTTGCTTCAGCCTCCTGAGTACTGGGTTTACAAGCATGTACCACCATGTTTATGTGGTGCTGACAAGTCAAACTCAGGGCCTTATACTTGCTAGGCAACCACTATAACTACTGAGCTTTTCCTCCAGCTCTGCATCTCTCTTTTGGAGATAGGGTCTTGCTCTGTAGCCCAGGCTGATTCTGAATTCACTTTGTAGCCCAGGCTGGCCTTGGACTCACAGCAATCTTTCTGTCTTAGCCTCACAAGTGCTGGGATTACAGGTGTGTACCACCATGCCCAGCTTATGTGGTGCTGGGGAATCAAATTAAGGGCCTTGTACTTGCTAGGCATCTAGGCAAGTGCTTTAACTGCTGTGCCATTCCTCTGCACCCCCCCCCCCCTTTTGAGACATGAACTCACTGTGTAGACCAGGCTAGCCTTGGACTTAAGGGTCTTGGTACCTTTAATAATAAAGTATTTTTTAAACAACTAAAAGTACTACAGTACCACACAAAGGGAAGCAGTCTTCTTAATTCATTGTATATCAATATTTGTAGCATTCTCACCACTAATAGTCCCATATCTTTTGTTGTGGATTGCTTACTATAAGCAAAAGCCATTTGGTATGATTCCAAGGAGTACATTTCTGAGGCCTTTGAAAGCTCATGTAACTTGGCCACCATTAGTATTTCATGTCAAGTTCATTAAAAGGTTCCTGGCCTTTCTCCTCTGCATATCCATGTACCTAGAACACGGCCTGTCATGTGACACACCTTTATATTTTTGTTGATTACCATTTCCGTTAAGCTATTTGAAATACCAAAACTAGATAATTGCTTCTGTTAGGATTCTTTAATTGCAAACAGCCAAACCAACTCTGATTCAACAGAAAAGGAATTTCTCAGGATGGCATTGGGTAAAGAAGCTCACAGAGTTGCTGTGGTGGCTAGAGCATGAGCCTTAAGAAACTCTGGAAGAAGAGAGGCCAGATATACCAGCTATATCAGACTAGTGAGTGTTTTTCACCCTGGAAAATGCCTGTTGCTTCTTCTATACCCCCATCATCAGAAGAGATTGTCCTACGGGTATTTAAAATTCAAAGTCCTGAGGATACTAATGGTGTTTGTGCCACATTCTTGCAATTCAGCTGCAAGGGAGGCCACAGAAACAAAAATCTGCTTTGGTTTTCTGAAGGGGAGATTTTTTGTGCTTGCCTTTGAGTGAAATGGGTTTCGCAAATAGGGGAGGTGGGTCAGACTGAGAACCTAATTACTGGTACTTTTTGAAGCCACCAGGCTGGCATTTACCAAGGGCTTCCCAAATGCTAAACATAGCAGGGGTGGCATGGAAGAGCCCTGCACATTCCATTTTCCTCAGTGCACATAAATTGTGTGTCAGGGTGTGTATGTAACAAACTAAGAGCCACGTGTATTGTATATAAAAAAGGGTTTTGTTGCTGTTCTAGGTCGTACATGCCTATAATCCCAGCTACTTGTCAGGCTGAGGCAGGGGCATTGCAAGTTCAAGGCCAGCCTGGGCAACTTAGACTGTCTCAAAAAATAAAAGGATAAGGATGTAACTCAGTGGTAGAGCACCCCTGGGTTCAACCCCCAGCGCTACAAAAAAGTTTTCCTTATTTGGTAGGTGCTTTAACCACTGAGTTAGCTATTCCTACAGCCATGTTTTTCTTATTTTGGAAATAGGTGCTAAGAAGTTGCTTTGTAACAGCATCCCCTTCAATAATAAGACAGTGATTTGGAGGAATAGCATAGTGGTTAGAGCTCTTGCCTAGCAAGCGCAGAGTTCTGAGTTCAATTCCCTAGTACCACATAAGCCGAGCATGATGCCTCACACCTATAATTCCAGCATTCAGATGGCTTAGACAGGAGGACTACTGTGAGTTCAGGACCAGCCTATGCAGCCAAGACCCTGCCTCAAAACAACAAAAAGTAATTTGAGGACTGGAGGTATAACTCAACGATAACAGCATTTCTGCATAGCATGTACAATCCCCAGCACCATGAGAGAAAAAGGTACTTTTAAATAGATAAAGCCATGGGCTGGAGGAGTAGCACAGCAGTTAGTGCAAGGTCCTGTGTTTATTTCTCTAACACCACATAGACCAGGTAAGGTGGCACACGGCTGTAATCCCAGCACTCAGGAGGCTGAGGCAGGAGGATTGGTCTCAGGCCAGCCTAGATGACAGAGCTAACCCCTATATTAGGAAAAAATGTGACTTCCTTTGTAAACCAAATACTTAAACTTTTATTCTTAACTCTGTGATGGATGTCAAAAGAAAACCTAGATCACAGAAGTCTCATAATTTGTAGGCTGCTGTGATTGTTGAGGCCTAAGAAGGGACCATGATGTCTCCTTAGACTCTGTTGATGGTTGTAGGTATACCGTGGAGATAAGTCTGTGGGCTCCAAGCTTTGACCTCGGAGTAGACAAACAGGGTTTCCAGCCAGGGTCATTAATTCCACTGTCACACCTGCTAAGTTCTGTGATGGTTTCTGCCATGAAGTGATTTATCCATAGGGCTTTTAAGAGCCAAATTTTGCTTTCTAACCTACTGTTGATTTTTAGAATGTACATTTTTGGTCAGTAAATAATGAGCTACTGGCTCTCTGATTTGTTGTATTATCTGTATGAATTCTGAATATGTGAACACTTGAGTGTACATAGGTTACAAACTCCAAGTCTCCATTTCCTGCTACCATGCTTGGTCTCCCCTCTTCTTCCCTCAAGCATAGTACACATCTCACATGGAGGCTGAACCTACACACCCTTCTGTTTGTTTATATTTCCTTTCCTTCGTGTGTATTTCTAACTTGTAGCTATTAAATAGCTTTGTTTTTAGTGAAGATATTTCAAATTTAGTGTCTTACAGCTTTTGTCCTTTTTTTCCCCTCTTTTTCCCTCAGACCGTCTGCTTGTGGGATATAAATGCAGGACCAAAGGAAGGCAAGATTGTGGATGCTAAAGCAATCTTTACTGGCCACTCAGCTGTTGTTGAGGATGTGGCCTGGCATCTGCTACATGAGTCATTGTTTGGATCTGTCGCTGATGATCAGAAACTTATGATGTAAGGTGGAAAGTTCGGTGGAATCTTGATAGGTGGTCCAAATGATTCTTAGTGATTGTGGATATATGGTTTGATTTTTTTTAAAGTTACGGTCTTCAGCAGCTCTAGGTGAGGTATAGTAGACATACAGTAAGCTGCACATACATAATGACCTTTTTACATGAGGCTTAGTATGCTATATGCATCATTCAAGTTTCTTCTTAAAAACAGCTGTGTAAGTGTGAAGGAGAATGGTCTCTAGTGGTAGATACTAGCATTGGGATCTAGAGTGACTAATTGGCGTTGGAGATCAGGGAAGAGTGATCCCCTTGGGGCGTGGCTTTGAAGCTTACTGAATTAAACCACCTAGAATACTGCTTGTCTCAGGAAGAAACACAAATATGGCAGAATACTGAAATTTGACAACTTTTTTTGTTGGTATCAAGATTGTTACGTTCTCCTATACATGGTCTATATTTTGTATTATACTTGAAATGGGAATTAAGGTAGGAATCTAAAAAAAATAAATCCACAAAAAAATAAACCCTAGTTAAGGTTTAGAATGTGTAATTTAGTGGTCAAGAGTCAAAATCACCAGCTATAGGTGGTTGGTGTCTTTGGAAAGGGGTGAACATAGCAGAGCTTATAGTAGAGTAAAAGGGCGCTGACTTCCTGGCCCAATGAGTATGAGAAGTTTGGGAGACTCAGGATTCTTTTTGAGTGGTGCGTGCATGGTACCTTTGTGTTTTAGATGGGACACCAGGTCCAATACCACCTCTAAGCCGAGCCACTTGGTGGATGCTCACACTGCTGAGGTCAACTGCCTCTCCTTCAATCCCTACAGTGAATTCATTTTGGCAACCGGCTCTGCGGATAAGGTTTCAAAGTTTTTGTATCTAAACATTTTGTATATTTATTTTAAAAAACCCAGTTGTTTTGTACTTCTAATGAGTTATGTAAAAGCTCTTGTGTAAAACCAAAAAAAAATTTTTTTCATTTTTTCCTTCAGACTGTAGCTTTATGGGATCTGCGTAACTTAAAATTAAAACTCCATACCTTCGAATCTCATAAGGATGAGATTTTTCAGGTATGTGACACTTTCCTGTTGTTTCTGTGTGTCATGCTTTAGTAACTTTCCAGGAAGGGTACAGTTTCTGTTTATATGGTAGATGTGAGACTTTTTCTTTTTAAAGCTTCTCTTGATTCTACTGTGTAAGTAAAAGCAGAAGAAACAACTTGGGAGCTTTTTCCAGCAGGCTGTAAGTTCAGAACTAGAATTAAAAACAGGATCAGTTGAAGTGAAATCCAAGGATTATTCAGTTAGATGCACGAGTGTTGTGGGTAGACTAGTTTAAAAAAAGTAAAGTCTTGTACCTTTTTTTTAACATAGGGATTTCTGTAGGTTAGGATATAGTTCGTTGAAAGGTACAAAGGTTTCTGTGATGGTTAGAGGGTAAGTTGATTAGAACGCCTAGGTGAGTTTCTTGGTACTGGAGAATATGACCTTCCTGGGGGCAGACTGTAGAGTTGGGCCCTTTAAGAGCACGTCAAATGCAGGAACAAGGGAATCAGGGCTGTGGACCAAGGTGAAGTAGAAATAGCACAAGATGGGAAAATACAGAGCAGCCAACACCAAAGAATGGAGTGATCTTTAAATACACTTTCAAAATATTTGTTGCTAGGTCCACTGGTCTCCACATAATGAAACTATTCTGGCTTCAAGTGGTACTGATCGCCGACTGAATGTGTGGGATTTAAGGTAACTTACAATCAATGTGGTGACAATATACTGCATAAATAGCTAAGCTGTCAGTTTATGTAATAATTCATAAACTAGAAAGCAGGTTTCTATTCTCATTTCAGTAAACTGAATATTTAAGTAACTTTTAAATACCTTCCTGTACAGTCTTTCCTCTGTAAAATAAGTGAATCTCAAATGGACCATAAAATAAATTTCTCTCTTGAGGTTAGTTTGATATTCAGGCATGCATGTCTCAAACATACAGTAATCTGCCTCTTCCTTCCAAGTGCTGGGATTATGAGTGTGTACCACTATACCTGGCTTATATGGTGCTGGCGAATCAAACTCAGAGCCTTGTGTTTGTAGGCAAGTGCTTTTCCTCCAGCCCCAATTCGAAGATTATTGCAATAGTAAAATGAAAATCCTAGAATAAAACTATGTAATGGTTATAAAAAGTAGTATAGCAGTAGTTGGAAGTCTGATGCCTGATAACTAAATTGCCCATAAAGGTGCTGCAGACATTTGGTATAATTCCTTCTTAAAAGTCATTCTTAACTTGGTTAATATTAAAATTAAGTTAGGTAAAATTAGATATTAAAATGGTGAGTGTTAGCAGTCTGCTTCCAGTGGAAAAACAGTTACATAGAAATCCATTATTTTTGGGCTAATTTGGGCAGTTTTATGGGAAGAAAAAAAATCAGAAGACTGCGAAGTAATTTCACCATTGGAATTAATGGCAGATCCTTTTTAGATTAGGGGTACTGTGCAGTGCTAAAGTGCTCGTTTTGTATGTACAAGACCCAGGTTCAAGGCCCAGCACTAGAAAAATTTTTTGCCTTGTACCTTCAATAGTTAATAATTTCATTGCCAGGGCTGCTAGGGCTGGAGGAATGGCACAGCAGTTCCAATCCCCAGCACCGCATAAAGTGGGCATGGTGGTGGACGCCTGTACCCCAGCACTCAGGAGGCTGAGGCAAGTGGATTGTCCTGAGTCCAAGGCCAGTCTGAACTACACCAGTGAATTCAGGACCAGCCTGAACAACAGAACAAGACCCTGTCTCAAAAAAAAAAAAATTATTTCATTGCTATATCATTAGGTCCAAAACACCAGTGATTGTATTTTAGTGCAATGATGCAAAAGGCTTTAGAAATGTAGCTGTGCATTAGCTCATATAGTTATTTTTGATTTTGAAACTAAATTGCTTAGATTCAAATTTGCAGTTCTTCTGCCTCAGCCTCCCAAAATGCTGGGTTTATAGAACTCTACAACCAGGAACCAGGTTCAACTTGACATGCGGTTTTGTTTTCCTTTTTTTTTTTTTTTAAATAGTTTCTCTGTAGTTCAAGCTCATCCTAATCTTAGTATGTAGCCCAAGTGTTGGAATTACAGACATGTGCTACCATGCCTGGCTAATGTTTATGTGGTGCTGGGGAACTGAACCCAGGGTTTTGTACTTGCTGGGTTAGCACTTGAACTGCTGAGCCTGTGCCCTGAGCCCCACATTTAGATTTTTTAAATGTGCTATTTACTTAACTGTAATGGAATAATGGTAAAATGCTGAAATAATTTTGAGTTTATGTGTATTGTGAACAACAATCCTTATTTTGCAACTTCATTTATGTACAGCTTTAACTTTTTTCTAGAAACTAAGCATCCTACCCTCTCACCAAATTATTTATTTTTGAGATAGAGTCTCACTGTTTAATGTAAGCTGGTCCTGAGCTCAGTATGTAGTCCAGGCTCACCTTGAACACAACGGTCTTTCTGCCTCAGCTTCCCATGCCTTGGCTGATGTTTATGTGATGCTTGGGAATCGAACCCAAGGCCTTACACTTGCTAGGTGAGCAGTTTTAACTGCTCAACTATGTATACCCGACCCCCCCACCAAATAATTTAAGAGCCCTAGTTTATGATTACATAAAAATGTTATGTTTACGGTGTTTCTTGAGATGAACTTTCTAGGTTGATCCTTTTTTAGTGTACGTTCATGCTACAAGATTCTTCAATAAAATTATATTCTTCCTTAATAGTAAAATTGGAGAAGAACAATCTGCAGAGGATGCAGAAGATGGGCCTCCAGAACTCCTGGTATGTGTTAGCTCTTCTTAGGCAAGATGAAATTTCATGTAGATTAGATTTGTCATTGTTCCACTTGTCTCAAGAATGAGTCAGAATGTTCTAGTTGTTGGACATCCAGAGGTAATTGTCATTGGGCTTTGACATTATTGAAAGTAGTTAAGGAAGTCCAGTAGGTTAACAACATGGAAAAAAAAATTAGTGACCTAATTTTTAAGGTTAAGCCACTTAGTTCTATGAAGCTTTTGCCAAACTTAGCAATGGTTCTTTGCTCTGAATTCAACATTTGCCTTCACCAGTCATTTGATTATATCACTCATCACACTGTAGCATGGTTATTTTTTCTGGCTCTTATGCAAGTACTAGCTTTTGGTACACTTGTGCTTCATCCACAAGTTAAAAAGGTAAAGAATGCTTTTGAGAGTAAACTCTACATGCAGAAGACCTAAGTTGCGCTTTCTGTGAGCACGGTAGCTAGCCCCTTTGACTTCTGTACTGCCAGCTGGTTTCTGTGCCTTGTAGCTCTAGACAGAAATTGGCAAAGGAGCAGAATGGGTTAACAGACCAGCTGCTTAAAGAGGATATATCAATAAAATGCTCTCCTAGTCAGATGGCAGCATCTAAAAATACTTTAATTCTATATTGGATGATTTACTGTGAAAAGTGTTATCTGAAGCAGTTTTATATATTTTCTAGAAAAAACATTGTTCTCTGCACTTTTTTGAGATAGGGTTTTGCTCTGTGCCCCATGCTGGCCCTGGACTCAGGATAATCCACTGCCTCAGCCTCCCAAGTGCTGGGATTACAGGCTTGTCCCACCACACCCAGCTTTATGTGGTGCTAGGGAATCAACTCAGGGCTTTGTGCTTGCAAGGCAAATACTTTAACCACTGTGCCATTCCTCCAGCCCCTATCGCTATTTTTGTCCAGCAGTTTTTACTTATTTTGATAACCGCTTGAGACATAATTTTCTACAAAATCTCTTTAGCCGTTACCTCCCTCTCTCTTTCCCCAGCCCTTGTCAACCACTGATCTGTTTTCTTTTTCTTTGTGGTTTGGATTACTACATGTGAATGCACGTGTGCAGTGGTGTTATTAACTTCATTTCTGTAACACGTATGAGTATTTTAAAAAGCTGTTCACTCCGTGTTGCTATATTTTTTTGACAGTATGGGGAATTGGACACAGGGTGCTCTACCACTTAGCTACATCCCCTAGCCCTTTCATTTTAAAAGACAGAATCTTACTAAGTTGTTTGGACTGGTTTCAAACTTGATGATTGTCCTGCCTCAGCCTCCCAGCCTGCTGTGGTTTAGGCATTTTGCCAACACTGTGGCTCCATTTAACATTTTAAACAGAATGATTAGGTAAAATCCCAGTGCTTAGGAGGCTGAGGCAAAGCCAGCCTGGTCTACATAGCAAGATCTGTCTCAAAGAAAGGAAAATATGATTAGGTAAAAGTAATATTACATATAACCAAATTGGTGGACAAAGACATTGCTGACAAATTAGATTTTGTCAGAAAGTGTGATCCAGTTCAAAACAATGTACTGATATTTTTGTCCTTGGAAAGAATTGATTAATTTGAACTTTAATTTGAAGAGGGTAGTACCTTTCCAATAGGTTCCTCCCCTGCAGAAATTAACTGTCCCCTTCCACATTTCTTTGCAAAGCTTTCTGCTTGAGCCTTGTAAGGGATTCCCTGGGGCAATAGGTGCCCCCGGGGTTGGGCACCCTACAGT
Source organism: Ctenodactylus gundi (assembly GCA_004027205.1). NCBI lineage: Eukaryota > Metazoa > Chordata > Mammalia > Rodentia > Ctenodactylidae > Ctenodactylus > Ctenodactylus gundi. The sequence goes on from PVKB01001404.1 coordinate 332,188, forward strand.
GCAGTGTATATTGGGATAATTGAGGGTAACAGCTGTACCTTGCTTTTAGTCAAAGGAGAGAAGAGGCACTGTGAGATGGGGTGGGAGGAAAAACCACGATACTGCACAAGTAGGCCTCTTACAGCAAAGTATATGTGACCTGGTCCAATGGAGTAGTCTTTATTACCTTAAACAATTCCACCTAACTATATGAGCCTGTAACAACTGGACTAATGTTCATAGTATTTAGTATGGATATAGCATTGTGGTTTATATAGGAAAATGCTCTTAGTCTTTGGGGATATGGGACAAAGAAAGTAGAAGTGATGTGTCCTAGCTGTAGCTTTAGGGACCATTTCAGCATATAGATACATGTGGATGGGAAATACATGCTTTGGCCACGTCTTAGTATTTAGTGAATCTAGGTGAAGTATTCGTCATACTATTCCCATTGACAAAAGTTTGAAAGTTTGCAGAAAGTGTGGAGAATTAGCTGTAATTCCAGTTACTTAGGCACTGAAGCAGGAGGATCTTAAGTTCGAGGCCAGTCTGTGCTACTTTGTGAGACCCTCTCAAAATTTAAAAAGGGCTAGGGACATAGTTCAGTGGGTACAGTGGCCCCAGAGTTGATAGTTCAGCTCTCTATATACTATGGGACAGACTTCCCCCACCCTCGTTGAAGACTAATATTCTGAAAGATATTTTTAAATATTTTAAGTATATACGATCAAAACTAAGACTTTTGTTCTTGTTAACAGTTTATTCATGGAGGACACACTGCCAAGATTTCGGACTTTAGTTGGAACCCCAATGAGCCTTGGGTTATTTGTTCAGTGTCTGAAGATAACATCATGCAGATATGGCAGATGGTGAGCTGAAGTGTTTTTTCCTGAATGATGTTATAAAGCAGAGATTTACTAGTAATATGATAGAAATATTTAGGTGCATGTTATACCAAACATCTATAGAAAAGAAGTTTAAAGGAAAACTTCCATTTTAACTTTGAACACCGTTTCGCCTAATAGGTCAGAAGTCTGTGTGTATCTGTATAAACAGATGCAGACATAGATCTCCAATTTTGTTTTTAAACTCAAGTATTAGTATTGCTATATCATAAGCATGGTATTGCTATATCTAACACGATACTTAAATGACACTAGTTCTCTGATGAGATATACTGAATACTTGACATTTGTAAGGTGCTAGCTGTTAAATAAGCCTTTCAGAAACTTGATGTTGGAAATGCTTTCAGAAAACAGCTTTTATGAACAGTGACTGTATATAGGAGGTAAGTATTTACAGTATGGAATTAGATGCTGACAAAAAAAAAATTCTAACAATTCTTGCCTGCCTTTTTCTTACTGGTCCTTAGTGGGAAAATGCAAAAAATGAAAATAGTTTACAAGTTACTGTAAAAGTATGTCAGGGACAGTGAATCCTAAAGTCTGGACTGGCAGATTAAATTTTTAGATGATTTTGTGAATACCTTGGGGAGTTTTACCTGTGAATTTATTTGGTTGTTATCTCCAGGCTGAAAATATTTACAATGATGAAGAGTCAGATGTCACAGCTTCGGAACTGGAGGGACAAGGATCTTAAACCCACAATATGAGAGGTGTTTCTGTTGAATGTAATGCTACATGAATGCTTGATTTATCAAGCGCCAAAAAGGCATTGTATAGTAGGAAATGTTAAGTGGGATGGCTTCTGGCATTCTTTACCCTCTGATTCTAGCACTTTCAAGTGAGCTGTTGCATACTGTATCATATTGTAGTTTTTAGGGAAGAAAAATGTTGCTTAAGAGAGAACATCACATTGTTTTAAAGTACAGATAGGGTACTGCCTTTTGATTCAACTGTTTAAGCCCTTGTTTTCTCTCAGACTTAAGTGTTTGCTCTTCCCAGATACGCAAGGTTAACTTTTACACTTTTTCCTTCCAACACTTCTTGATTGGCTTTGCAAAAATAAAAGTTTTAAAATAAATTTTGTTTTATTCTTTTAGAAGCTGGGGGAGAGGGATGGTGAATGTGTGTGCCAGCACAGGCCTAACCCTTTCTTAAGAAGAAAATAGGTAAAATTGTACCTTTAAACTTTCGGCCACATAGATAACAAAAGAATACACAGAAGCTGTTAAATTCATCATACATATTTACTTAATCTATACAGAATTGAGTAGATAAAATCAGATTCACATTAGTGAAAAATCTCTACAAAATGTCTTTGAAAAGCAAAACAAGACTGCCTCTTAACAATTCTTATCCTCATGAAAGACGTGGGCTGTAAAAATAAAGCAGTGTGTTTAGCACAAACTAGAAGATAATCTGCATCATTTTTTCACAGTTATTTCCATCTACAGTCTGAAAGAGGTAGATTTTTCTGCAACACCTGAGAATTGAATTGTGATAACCAGGTGTAATAAAGGCAGTTGCATACATAACTAAAAAATACTGGTCTTAAGACCAAGAAATTACTACTTTTAAGTCTGAGGATGAAATGGTCCTTTATCCAAGACCCAAGTTTTCGCTACACTTGGGTCTACAGCCACTATAAATAATATACATCAAGATGGTGCAACAAATGCATTTACATGACTTGACATTTAAACCTTTTCTGGGCCAGCATAGTTGCATTACAGTGTTCTAGAGTATGATAGATACAGGGCGTGCTACAAAGCCACGACACTGGGCTGGTGAGGTGATCACTTTAGGGGAGGGTGTCTTTTCTCACAGGGTCCCATTTTTTTTATTCACAGGGTCATGGGAGTAAAGATTCTGAATGTGCCCCAGACAGAATCTATATCCTTTAAACACCATGAAGCATCTAGCTAAAAATACATGTAAGCCAAAAGCAGCAGGCCAAGTACTGTTAATCACATTGCTTTATAAAAGCCCTTGGAAATATGCAACAGGTCCAAGATTTACAGTCTTCCACACATGGTAAGCACCACAAAGAACCGTGGTGAGCTACAAACATGGCTTAATAAAATGTTAAGAGCTATACATCCAGCAGAGTTCTTGTGAAATGTGATTGTTAGTACTAATTTTTAAGGTAGATTATGTTTCCGATATGCCTTCATTTCCCCTGGGGGAAGCGAGTCCAGCATTTCATTTAGTAGCTGAATGGGGTAGTTACAGTAGGCTATTGGAGGGTGTTTTGGCTTCCAGCTCATCTTGACAAAAATAATCAGATTACCTACTTATGGATTTCTTTTCCTCTACTGTCTGGCCTCTTTATTAACATGACTGGTGGTGGGATCTTAGATACAGTCCTCTACTGCAGGCACTGTTTCCGATGTAGTGGATAATTTTCAATTCTTTGAACCTAGTTTAGACCAGGAATGTGACAGGACTTTACAAATAAAAACTTTTAACAAAGAGAAAACCATTTTAACTGGACAAAATGGAGTTTATTCAGTCCAGTAAGCAGTTTAACAAGCATTGGTTTGATAGTTTTGCTTAGTGGAATGTGCTAACATCAGATTAGAACTTTATTTCATAAAGTACTTCAATGCATATTATACCAGTTTCTTCTGTGTAGCCTGATCATTCAACATTGGAAAAAAAGGAAAATTGAACTAAATCAAAAATTATGTGCTTAATTTGAAAACTTAATCTCATTCCAAGCATAAAGTCCTTGATAATACTGGTTTGGGGTTGGGGGAGGGAAGACAGTGAAGAAAGAAGTGGTAAAGACTGAAAAGCTACGTTACAGATCCTGACTATGGAGCACTCTGCCAAGTTTTCCCAAGGTAAAAATGTTGGTTCCAGTATATGTGTTCTGAAAATGACAATTTCTTAGTGCTGGTCCATAACTTAATTTCCTTTGACTTAAAAAAAAACTGGTAAAAAACCTTGAGTACTTTGATAGTTGGACTTTTACAGCCAACGTTCAAGTAGCCAAGAAAGTAGCAGAACTTCTTACCTGGTGAAAATTACCCATGAATTTGCTCTCATTGTTCTAAGACACAAGGAAGTGCCAAAATGAATGGTAGTTATCAAATAACCAGCTTACTATGGAAGGGGACAATTATGCACCCAAATCTCAAACTGGAATTGAATACAAACCACCTATGCTCTAGTGAGCCTCACGTGGTCCACATTCCACAAACAGGTTCCACCCTGAAATCAAAGCAGTATGACTTTTTACTCACATAATCGTTAAGCTTGTTTGTCCGATGGTTTGCCTTACGTACTACTTTGTTCACAAATGACGCCTTTATATTCTGCCGAGTCAAAGCTTGTCACCATCTCATTTTGTCAAGGAATACAAGTATCAAAAAGCTAATTTGAATTGCATATGCTATGGTTGTTGCTGACTCAACACTAGGGTTTTTTTTTTAACATGGCATTTAAATGGACTATTAGACAAAACTAATCAATCTTATGGGGAGGAACAGGTTTAAATGATACTGTTTTCAAATCAAGGAACCATATCAGGAGTTCCCTTGTAATGGTCAGCCTTGTCTTCAGTGGAATTAATTAGGAAAATGATATGGCCAAAAGGAACAGGATAGAGAAAGGACAAGGCAGTGAATACATGCATTCCAATGAAGGGGGAAAATGAGGCAGAAGTGCATCATAGCAGAAGAAAATTTATAGAATAAAACTTCAAAACTGCTAAGCAGCTTCCTGTACCACATAAATCCAGTAGTTCTAAGAAAATACAGATATGGTAGAAAAAGTAAGAAAATTTTCACCACAAAACCAATAGTTACTACTAACAGAGAAAGTTATACACAAAATATATCTCTCAATACAGTGGTCACACTTCACCTTAGTCAACTGATTCAATGCCTGGGCCAGAGCCCAGGGACAGGGGCTTCTGTGTGGCAGTGCTTCTCTCGCTCACTGCCTTGGCCTCTGCCTCCAGGTGCACTCCTGGGGCTCTTCTTAAGGAAGTGTTCTTCTGAGTATCCTGGGCAGTGTAGGACTGCATTGCAGGTGGCACCAAGTCTCCATCTGCCACTTTGACAGAGACCTGCTCTTTCAGGACTTCTACCTTCTCATTGAGCTCATTTCTTTCTGTCTGAAGAGCCCTGCAGAGCTTCTCTAACCGTTCCAGTTTTATCTGAAAGGCCTTGTATTCTTTATCACGGACAGTTTTCTAGGGAAAAAATTTGTCATCTTGTTAAAAATACAAATCACGTTACTGCATACACAAAGAATGGGTTGAGCAATACTAAAAAGACTGCACTTTTTGTGTATTCAAACCATTTATTTGACACAGAATGGTAGAAAATAGAGAACACATGCCAATGTTGGTTCTAGATGCTTCAAACGTATTAGCTCATTGAATATCCACAACGATCCTACAAGATGTCATCATTCCCATTCCAGTTTGGATGAGGAAATGGAGTCCCTGCATGGTCCTCTAGTCCACATATGCCCTACGTATGGCAGAACAGACTTGACTTGGGCAATGAAGCCCAGAGTTCTTGCTATTAATCACCTCGATACACTTTGTGTGTATCAGGGTTTTTGACTGTCCTTTATCTCGTTTAAATTTATTAAGGATTCCCATAATTCTTTCTATCTTATAGTTTGACCAGAAGCTAGTAAAGAGCCCATCTCTGAAAACAAAAATTTTAATGATACGTTGGTTACGATTGTGTACATTTCATTCTAGGGTGGGTGAGCCTCAAGGAACACACTTTAGCACTCTTGTGTGCCTCAGGATGTCATTCATCCTGGGATGTTCCCTTGGGTCTCAGAAGCTTCATTTAACTGCTCAGGAAGAATTTCCAGCCTCCCTTAGAAGCTCTCTTAGCTTGAAGAGTCATCACCCCTGAAACTCTCAGTAGATAGGTTTTAGTACTGTTCCAGTGTAACAAAATCAAATACATTCTGTAATGATTATTAAGGAAAGTGTATCTGTCAAAAAGAACAAATAGAAAAACTTGAGGGCTGGAGGAATGGCAGTGGTTAAAACACTTGCACCCTGAGTTCAGCACCACCTAAGCTGGGCGTGGTGGCGCACATCTGTAATCCCAGCACTTGGGAGGCTGAGGCAGGAGGATGGCTGCGAGGGCAAGGCCAGCCTGGGCTCCTTAGTTCAGAACCAGCCTGGGTTACAGAGCGAGACCCTGTCTCAAGAAAAAATTAAGGGCCTAATTTTTAAAAAAACGATGGGCTGAAGGAATGGCACAGTGGTTGAGCACTTACCAAGCGAGCCTAAGGCCGTGAGTTCGATTACCTACTACCATATCTAGACAGGTGTGGTACACGCCTATAATCCCGGCACTCAGGAGGCTGAGGCAGGAGGGTTGCTATGATTCCAAGGCCAGCCTGAGTTACAGAGCAAGACCTTGTCTCAAAAAAAAGGCTTTGAACTGTGAGATTTTGCTATTACAGGTTAACGCATGTCTCCTTTAAAAAAATTGGCGAAATGGGGCTGAAGGAACAGCACACCGGTTAAAGTGCTTGCCTTACAAGTGCAAGGCCCTGAGTTCAATTCTCTGGCATTACATAAAGCTGGGCATAGAGGCGCATGCCTGTAATCCCAGCACTCGGGAGGCTGAGACAGACAGATTGTCCTGAGTTCTTGGACAGCCTGAGCTACAGGGTGAGATCCTGTCTCCAAAAAAAGGGGAAAAAATTGGCAAAAAAATACTTTCTTGGTCTTTTCAAAAGAGTCTATCAAGATAGAAAGGTTGGGAAGTCTGATCCTCCCAAGAGGTAGGCCTGGGCCAGGGACTTGCCACATCAACACTGCCCAAATGCTCATACAAAATCAGGTGCCCTGATCAGCTCCTGGCACAGTCAGAGCCTTTCGTGGAAGCCTAGCGATCGTGACGTCACAGTGGGAGTTTGGTGTAAGCTCACATTTGAGAAACCGCTGCTATAGATGATTTCCAGCTGTATCCAGCACAAGTCTAAGCATGTTCAGTGGGAGCGAAGCTCAGCTCCTCATTTCAGGCCTCTACCTACCCTTATCGGTCTACTCAGCAGCTATCATATCAGTGTCCTAAAACATGTTCCCTGCTCTGGGAAATACCTAATTTAATGAGTCCCATGACTAAGAATGCATTTGAGCCACTGGAAACCATCTCACCTCTTCAGCCATTTGCAGAAGTGCTTTATTATTGTTTTCCCACTTGGTTCGCCATATTATTGTTTCTTTTTCCAGTTTTTTAATTTTCTTTGTCATCTGTGAATCAAGACAATTGCAAATTTAAAATTCTAAATACTATTTCTTACCTTTATTCCTTATCCCACTACCAAAAAAGTTTCATTGTGGCTTCATCCCCCATCACTGCACCTGCCTTACCCAACTGACAGCTGTATGTGCCTGACTGTTGGTAGCAGAGCTTATCTCAGAAACTCCTACGGTGGAACCAAAGTCAAGGTTTTATATGTATGAGAAAAATTTAATCTCAATTTCAAAGAAAGCTGTTGGGCACCAGGCTCTCTGAACTTTAAGGCTACTGGAGTGTAGCTTTCATTTCACCAGGGTTAGTGAGAGACAAAAATTATGTCACCACGTTGTATGGAAAAAAATACCCATGTTTGTGGGTTTCCTGCCCATTAGTCCAGTTCTTCATGCTCTTGAACATAAAAGATTAAGAATCTGTGCTTCACCCCAACCTCTGACACCTCAGCTCAGGACTGATGGCAGCATAATTTAGGTAAGACTATAGTAAAAGAAAAAAAAAAGAAAAGAAAAAAGGTCATCGTTACATGGTTTCAGTCATCCTCACAACTCCCAAGACTCGTTTACCTCAGATTGTGATAAAGTAGGTCCAGTAATCAACCATTTTCCTCAACATTCTGATTTGCCAGAGCTCATTTTTTAGAAGTTTGTATGAGATTGAACTGTGTCTATCACATTTTCAGTATTTCTTCACCTACTGCTGACTGTACACCAGAACTTAGCCAGGTGCCATTAAGGGACAGAAGAATAAGACGGCCAAGGTCCCATGTGTTAGCAATTACAAGATTCAAGCAGAGACAAACTAGGACAAAGGCTGTGGGGAGAGTTTGTGGGAGATTTGGTTGAGTCTACTCTGTAGCCACTGACAGAAAGGAATGTGCTCCTGTCCCAAGGGTTTGCTAGCAGGATAACAGATTTAGGGAGTCCTTGTCTTAATCTTTGCTCCACCTCTGCACTGAACATGTGCTGGAGTCCAGCTATCATTTTCCCATCCGTAACAGTTCCCCTTAATTGGAGGGTCAACTGAAAGAACTGGCAGACGGAACTAATCTGCTGCCCTTGGAATTCTCCAGATTACTAGACCTAAAAATACCTCAAGATGGTAATTTGAGCACTGTTCAGCTCATGGAGTTGAGGACATGTTAATGTTCCAGATAATGTCTGAAGTATTTTATGAGGGATAGGTCTTTACCATTTTCTAAAGTGTAAAAACACGTGAAGAAAGATTTAAAAATCTGTCTAAACTCACACATTGGGCTGGGGGCAGAGCACAGCCATTACTGTTTGCCTAGCAGGCCCAGGGCCCTAAGTTTGGTTCTCCAGCACCACACATCAGATAAGGTGTACTGCAACGCCTGTAAACCCAGCACTGAGGATGCTGAGTGTTCGAGGCCAGCCTAGGCTATGCAGTGAGTTTAGGAACAACGTGGACTATAGAGCAAGACCCTCTCTCAGAAATAAAGTCACACATTATATGATGCAACTTGGACATTAACCTAGAAAGTGCATTCTTAGCCAAATATATAAGACTGAATAAGTCATGAATTACTAACTTCTATGGAATGTTTACAGAGTGCCAGGCATTACTGTACTCTTTTTCTTGAGACAGGGGCTCACTCTGTAGTCCAGGCTGATCCTGAACTCACTATTAGTCCGGGCTGGCCTCGAACTCACAGCAGTCTTTCTGCCTCAGTCTCCTGAGTGCTGGAATCACAAGCAAACACCACCACACCCATGGTAATGTGCTGCTTGGGAATCAAACGCAGTGCTCTGCAATCACAGGCAAGGGCTTTAACCACTGAGCTATGCCCCCAGCCCATTTTTAAATTTGAACATTTGTCCCTTGTATTTTTTTTTTTTTTTTTTTAGAGGCAGGGTCTCACGATATAGTCCAGGCTATTCCTGAACTCACTATGTAGTCCAGGATTGCTTCACACACAGGTATCCTCCTGCCTCAGCCTCCTGAGTGCGTGAGTGCTAGGATTACAGGTGTACATGACCCTACCTGGCTTATGTGGTGCTGGGGAATAGAACTCAGGGCCTTGAAGCCTGCTAGGCAAGCGCTTCAACCACTGAGCTGTTCCTCCCACCCTTGTCACTTGTGTTTTGGTCCACACCTTGTGATTAAAGATACCTCTTTGCTTAATATTGGCAGGAAAATGCAACAGAAGGTAAAGAATTGGTTTGGCTACAGATGAATCAGTGAGTGTGACCTTAATGACAAGCTTTTAAAAAGGCATTAACAGTGATGTGTATGTATGTATGTGTCACACAAGTCAACCAGAATGTATACTCTGCTAGGCGCAGAGTAATCTCCAAGGGGAAAGGTTTTGTTTTGTTTTGTTTTGTTTTTTGAGACAGGGTCTTGCTCTATAACCCAGGCTGGTCCTGAACTCACTATGGGCTATGGAGCCCAGGCTTGCCTTGGACTCATGGCATTCCTCCTTCCTCAGCCTCCCAAGTACTGGGATTACTGGCGTGCACCACCGCACCCGGCTTTATGCTGGGGAATCGAACTCAGGGCCTTGCATTTGCAAGGCAAGTGCTTCAACCGTTGTGCCATTCCTCTAGCCCCAAAGACAATATCATTCAAATGAAAACCTCTACCAGGGTATTCCTAACAACAAATTAATAAGACAAATTCAGTGTAACAAAAAACTGTAGGAGTGTAGAGATCATTAGCAACTTGGGGTAAACTGAAAAGCATAATGACCATGTATGCCACAGGAGAATCGGAAAAGATACAATGAAGAGAGTAGTAACAACTTAAACTCTTATCAGAAGAGTAATTATGCTTAAGAGTATATATAAAGTCCTTTTTATTTAAATGTCCATTAAAATATATAAATACCTTTTCCATTTCCTGCCTGAAGGTTGTAAACAGTTCATTGCTTTTTGCCATAGTAGTCTGGAATTCTTCAAACTTATCCATATAAAGAGAAAGCTACAGAAAAAATATGGAAGAGTTTGAGTTGCATGTAAACAATTCAGATTCTGAAATGTTCCAAAGAATATAACTAAGCATGAGTTACTTGTTACAAGGAGAAATAACACATATACGTAGCCAGTTCTTAGATACAGAAATATAGAAGGCATTAAAACTTGGGAAAAACTTCTATCTGAAATGTAGAAACATTACCTCCATCTCATCAACAATAATAAAACCAAAAGGATGCATATAACTGTAAATCTTATTTGCTTGTAATGCTGATGAGCCACCCCTTACATGAGGAAATTATTCTTGTGAAAAGCTGTTCTTTTAGTACACCACCTACGTAGCTGTCAGCTTGGTATCAAGGATCTCTTTCCTGAATGCAGGCAGGAAAAAGCAGGAGAAGCCAAAGAACTGGTTTGGTTGGAAAGAAAGCACTGAGTGGAAGTACAATTAGGAGAAAACCCAAGGTAGAAACACCAGTTTTTATTTTAACCTCTGTCTTCAAGGAATTCATATTCAAGCTGAGAAAAACCTAACAAAGCAAGCAGAATATAAAATGCAACCACCCCCCACCCCAGAACAGAAGTGCAAGAAAGTGCAGCAAGGATCCAAAGAAAGGGAAAGTTTTATGTCTCAGAGGCCATCAGGATGGAGAAGCACATCCAGAACAAAGTATTTCGAACAATATCACAAAACACCATAAGAGAAGAACACAAGTTAATCCGAGGCTGAGAAATCACATAAGCAGCACTGTGTTGGGGACGTGAACCACCACCATATATAACAGGATGGGTTCGTATCCAATGAACCCTAGCTGAGTACTAGGCAGGCAGTGTGGGCCAGAGGAAAGCACCTAGAAGCTGCTGTACGTGGGAGGCCACAGCACACTGACAGCTTGGTGCGGAAAGGGGAGGGCATGGGCTAGAGAACACAGAAGACTTGGCAGCAGATGGCAGAGGATATGCACAGTGACAAAGCCTCTAGGCTGCTGTCTTAGAGCTGGCAATAATGGTGCTGCCCAGGTCACACAAAGAACAGTTCCAGCAGTTGGAGAGATCAGAAGCTGGAGCAGTTTTGGCATGGCACATTCTTACTGAAAAATATCCGAGTGAAATGCTGTCCCACCTGACACTTCAATGCTGGCCCACGACGGGGAGCAAACTCAGAGGCAGCTACCCGTACACCTGGGCTTACATGGTAGCTTACAAATGTGTAGGCCATAGCATCACAGTAAGACTGACTCCTGTCAGCAAGTGGCTGCAAAGTGACTGGTAAAAGCAGAAGACGAGACAAACTCCCAGGAACCATGAACACATTTTGGTAGCAGGAAATAGTCCACATTGATTCTCATCTATCCATTTCAGGCACGATCACAACTTCAAGTGAAAAGTTCCGGTGATTTCTGGTATCTGATACTCTTGAGATTTTCTCTTTTTCTTTCTTTCTTTTTCTTTTTCTTTTCTTTCTTTTTCTTTTTTTTTTTTTTTTTTTTTTTTTTTTTTTTTTTTTTTTTTTTTTTTTTTTTTTTTTTTTTTTTTTTTTTTTTTTTTTTTTTTTTTTTTTTTTTTTGAGACAGGGTCTCACTCTGTAGTCCAGGCTTGTCCTGGTCCTGAACTCACTGGTGTAGCCCGAGCTGGCCTCAGACTCAGGACAATCCACCTGCCTCAGCCTCCAGAGTGCTGCTGGAATGCTGGAATTACAGGTTGTGCCACCATGCCCAGCTTTATGTGGTGCTGGGGAACTGAACTCAGTGACTTGTACTTGCAAGGTGAGCACTTCTAACCTCTGTGCCAGTCCTCCAGCCCTCAATGAGACCGTTACTCCAAGTTAGGCTAGCTTTATAAGAAGTTGATACCACCACAATTATAAAATGTTCCCAAAGACATACCTACAGGATCTGGATTGAAATGAGGGGAGGGCCACAATTAAAAAATACAGTGAACTACCTAAGAGCAGAAGAACTGCGTGGTCATAAGTGGTTTTTAAAACAGCTTACACACAGCACAAAATTCTAAAGTCACTAGGTTAAACTATGTGAAATTACTATTTTTTTAGGTTGAAGTATCATGTTGAACAATTTCATGATTCAAGTCAATACCAAAAATGTAAAATCTGGAGATTTACAAATTTCCCTAAAGTGGGTAATTATGTGAAAAACTGGAACTGAGAAACAAGTATCTAGTATGATGGAAATAGGACAGTTAAAGATATGGCGACCAGCTGTCCCAGTCTATCTGAGCAAGAGAGCTGGGAGGCTCCTGAGACACACGACTGAATACCAAAACCAGGAAAATCCTTAGAAGATTAGGAGGAACTGGTCGTCTGAAATGAGGAAGAAACTCTCAAAAGGTACATATCTTTTCCTTACTTTTGGTCAACTCTAGCTAGGAACTAGTAAAATCACATGACAGGACAGTAAAGGTATGTATTAAATGAACTGTATAGATTTTCTAACAAATTCAATTCCGTGTTGTCACATTACCTGCTGTTTTAGTTGGACTTCTTGCTGTTTCATTTGTTCATATTTGTGCCTTGATTCTGTTGCTTCTTTTAATAACTAGAAAACAGAAACATTCTGGCAAAATACTAATAGTAATTGCAAATATAAATGTCACATGAAATGACTATATATTTAGGCTTCACGTTTCCACTCACTATTTTAGCAAGAACTCCCTGTCTGTAAATGGACTATTTTGCTCAACATTTACCAATACCTTTGATCAGTTCCACTTGTTCCACTTAGGATATAGGAATATCTTTCACTACTTAATTGAAAATGGATCCTGCAAGCCTAAAAATTTATGAAGCTTAGGATTAAATTACTAGGTGAAAATAACTACATGCTTACATTAGCAGGAAACATAACTAGGAATCTTAGAATTATTGATATGACTGAAAAAAGAACCCTCTACTCACTGAGAGGGGAGATGAGACAAGGTCAAAGGGTGTGGAGCACAGCAGTGAAATCTGAGATCTGATTTCTCACCATTCTTTTAAAAAGCAGAGGAAGGATGAATAGGAGCATTCATTTATTTCGTTGTATTTTTGTGTAATTCATTTATTTATTTTGAGGCAGGGTCTCACTCAGGAAATTTATATAGTGCACAATAGACAGCTATGAAATTTGGTCCAGAATATCACAATTATCATAAGCCTTGAAAATTCTTACTTAGCCAACCAGAAAGTACACACCTATAATGTGTGTGTGTAAATTTGTACACCAACTTTGAAAATATTTTCTTCCACTGAGAACGTCTCCTGTTTTATTCTTGAAGTGTTATTACCATTTCCTGCAGAAGGACCAACTATATGCAAAGTGTGTCCTTTCTACATTCTAGACTCACAGAATACCATGTCAATGTCCAGAGAACCACTAAGGAAATGAGTCTTCACACCCACCTCAGGGCCTCAGCTACTGGATACAATAGTTTGTATTACTAAAAACACTTCTCATGTTTGTTACTTTTTAGATAAATCCATGCAGTTGAATTCGCATTAGTTGAATACACAGTAAGATGCCACTGTATTTATAATTACTAACAGGCAGTATAATTTGAGCATTAATACCCTAAGAACAATGCTGGGTGATTGGGGCATATAAAGAATTTTGTTTAAATTTTAACCAAATAATCATACAAGAGCAGTAAGCAAATAGTTTATTGAGTTTGAAGTCATTTGTTTAAAAACAAAATCGGAGCTATATATGGGAGACTCATGTTTGGAAAGTTTCAGACACTTGAATTGTGAAATTAATGTGACAAAATACTAGCACAATTTTTTACAATTGACACAGGCGCAGTCGTGCAGGCAGGTCTGTTGTATGCTGGGGAATTAAACCAAGGGCCCCACACTAGGCAGGCAAGTGCTCTTAACCGCTAGATGCGCCTGCAGCTGCCCCCTTTTTATAAATACTAGCACAATTTTAAAACATGGTAAGAAGTGAGACATTCTAAGCACAGAAAAATCAAATAAGTGCAGGTTTTATAATGTAGTCAAATGGCTTTAGTGATCATTTTTGGTAATAATATCCTTTTTTAAGAAATAGAACTTACAAACTCTCGCTCTCTCTGATGTTTTTCATCAGCTTCTTTAATCAGCTGTGTCGTTTGCTGAAGTTTGGCATCCACGAGCTGCTGCTGCAGTTCCTTATGTTTGAACACTTTATCAATATGCTAAGGAAAAAGTAAAATTCCATCATTTCACAAGGAAAAGAACACAATGGGGAGGAAACAACACAGTTACAACACCCTGCTTGCTCTGATTTCCAGGCAACAGCGAAGAACACTGCTGTGTTTGTGTTCCTTCCCTTGCACAAGTGCTACTGAACACCACCTTGCAGGAGTACTGCCCTGTGATGGGCTGACAGTGCTGTCCCCCATCATCAGGTTTAGGAAATAAGGCTCAAGCTGCATCAAGACAAGGACTGTAACTCAGTACATCATGAACTTTTTTTTTTCTATCCATAAAGTTTCTCCATATTTCTCAACTGGATGTACCATAATATGATAGCAATAATAGGGTTCCAAGCCTGGCAGCAGTTTTGCATAGCCGATTTCTTCAAATTCCTGCCCCAGTGAATCTGAACCACCCACACTTGAGCAGGATGATGATACCTGTTCCAAGAGCTGTGACAGTAAATGCAATGGTACAATCATGTAAGAGGTTTGTTGCCTAATAATTTGCATTAGACATATGATAAAAGCTTTACTATTTCCAAGTGAAATTATTAAGTCGTTACTTAGGTATAGTAAAGTCATCAGAATATGCCTTCCCAGAGAAGCTACAGAAATAGGACTTTTTCTGTTCTAATACACTATGATGGAGAACAAATGCCAACTGATAATAGGTACCTAAATACCAAGGAAAGTGCAGGAAATGACTTATATTCACCTTCAAAGAATTTCCTCACTATTAATTTTACCCCAAGCTAGGTAGGCCCAGTGGTGCAGGCCGATACTCTCAGCACTTTGGGAGGTTGAAACAGGAGGACGGCAAGTTCAAGGCCACCATGAGCAACTTAACGAGACCTTGTCTCAAATTCTCAAATAATAAAAACAGGCTGGGGATGTGGCTCAGAGTGAAAGCCCTGGGTTCAAACTCTAGTACCAAAAAAAAAAAAAAAAAAAAAAAAAAAAATTGTTCCTGACTGAAGAACATCTCATTTAAAATAAATAAGATGATATGATTTAAACATAGCGATTTTAGGCTGGAGGAACAGCACAGATGTTACAGCACTTGCCCAGCAAGCCAGGACCCTAAGTTCAATTACCCAGTACTACATTAAGCTGGGAGTGGTGGCTGGCATACACCTGTAATCAGCACTGAAGTGACTGAAGGAGAACTACTGTCAATTTAAGGCTAGCCTAGGCTACATAGCAAGTTCAGTACCAATCTAGATGGCAGAGTAAGACAATGTCTCAAAAAAAAAAAAAAACCCGTAGGATTTTCAAAGTTGGTTCATCTGTAGAATGCCATACTGAATAACACAACTGAAAGAATTGTTTTAGGGAAATTATGCCTTTAATCAACTAAACAAAAGAAAATTTGACCTCTTAGACAAAACACTTCAATAACACACTTCAAGAATAAAAAAGGAGAAAACTTATTTTAGAAACATGAGACCCATAAATCAGTGAAATAGGTGGACATTATTTAGTTATTGATCCAGATATATTTTTTAAAAAGAGAAGAGCGGGGCTAAAGGAATGGCTCAGCAGTTAAAGTGCTTGCAATCGCTAAGTCAAGTCCTAAGTACCTAAATTCGACTCCACAGCACCACATAAGCCAATCCTGGTGGCGCATGCCTGTAATGCCAGCACTCAGGAGGCTGAGGCAGGAGGATTGCTGTGAGCACAAGGCGAGCCTGGGCTCCATAGTGAGTTCAGAACCAGCCTGGGCTACAGAACGAGACCCTGTCTTAAAAAAAAAAATGCTGGGCATGATGGCTCAAGTTCAGGACCAGGCTGGACTATGGAGCAAGACCCTAGCTCATCAAGAAAAGAAAAAGAAAAAAATGTTAACAGTGGGTAGGTACTTTATTTATTATTAGTTCTCTAAGCTAAGCACTCAATTGTCTATAAATACAGTAATGACACCTTGGATTTGCTTCATATCAATGCAGGAAGCCAGGCTCGGTGGCACAGTCCTATATCCTAACACTCTTGGAGGCTGAGGGAAGATCATGAGCTTGAGCCAGCCTGGGCAATTTACGAAGACAGCATCTTAAAATCAAAACTAGGGGCTGGAGGAATGGCACAGTGGTTAAAGTACTTGCCTAAAAAGAGCAAGGCCCTGAGTTTGATGACGCAGCACCACATAAAGCTGGGCGTGGTGGCATGTGCCTGTAATTCCAGTACTAGGGAGGTGGAGGCAGGAGGACTGCTGTGAGTCCAAGGCTATTCTGGATTCCATAGTGAGTTCGGGATCAGCCTGAACTACAATGAAACTCTACTTTATATCAAAATTAATATAAAAATGGGTTGAGAATATAGCTCAATGTGAAGACCCTGGGCTGCTCAATCCTCAACAAACAGCCCCCAAGAAAAATAAAAGTGAGGAGGGAGGAGTACTGGGAACACAGCTCCATATGGTTTAATCCCCAATCTGAAAGCTCAGTAGTAAGGTATATAGCTGGCATGTACAAAGCTCTCCATCCTCTCCAAGCATCAAAAATTAATAATTTTAAGAACAGGATTCAGGGTTTAGCTCACTGGTAAAGGAACAGCAATGCACACTTACAGTCCTAACTACACAGAAGGCTGAGGCAGGAGGATTAGTTAAGCCTATTAATTTGTGACCAGTCTGGGCTGCGTAGCAAGCCCTATATGTATATTATATATATATATATGTATGTATGTATATATATATATATATGTATATATATATATATATATATATATATATATATATATATATAAAAGTGAAAGTAAGTGTAATGCAAAGGTCACTAACACTGTCGAGATTATCATACGTGTTTGGGTGTCCTGTCGCTAAATATTTACTCAGCCTACATAAGGATAAGAATCTGTTTACAAAATTTGCTGTCCTCAAGCATCACATTGAAGATAAGCAGCACTTACCAAGTCCCCTAGAAATGACTTCATCTACCTAAATCCACAGGCTCCTGGGCCATGGGTCCCAGTTAATCCTCCCGTGGGTTGCGTGCTGCCTGATCCTTTTCTAATTAATAACCTGCTTCCTCTATGCCTATGTGGAAGTTCTGAAACAAACCCGAGACGACAGTTTCACTGAACATGAAGTGTAAACTTCACGCCCCAGGGAGTAAGTTACCTCTTCTCTCAGAGCGTACTGCTCAATGAGCTTCTTCAGCTTTTCTCCCAGTTCAATGTTCTCCTGTCGAAGTTTGGTGTTATGTACATCGTGCTGTTCCAGCTGGGCTTGGATTTCATTTAAAGTAATCTGGAAATGTGCTGTTGCTTCTTTGCGTCGTTCTTCTTCCTCCCGTGCCTGCTGCATATTTTCCTCCTTAGTAACCAAAATAATTTCTATTAATATCACAGACCTCTAGGTAAGATGGTCACAGGAAGAAGCTGCTATGATGCGTATAATTATTGCTGCCCTGAAATGCTGTTCCTCAACGACAGGAATCCTCCTTACTACTCATGATCAGAGGTTCTCATGAAAAAACAAGCTGCTTTTCCCAAGTAGACACAATAATCACAGCCACAAACTGTTCTGCTCTAATCCAAGTGTGACATGACCATCTAAACCACCCTGTGTTAAAAATACAAGAATGGGCCTCGGCACTCTGACTCGGCTCATCTCTTGGGGACGTGCGGAGGTTCGAGTTTCTGGGGCTTCCGGTCAAGATGGCAGCTGAGCAACGCACTGCACGATGTCTCCTCCTCACCTCACTTAAAAAGTCAAGAAGAAAGTTAGAAAAAGCATGCTTGGTGTAGCTAGAAAAGAGAGGCGCATCCCCCAAAACTGAAAGGCGACCAGCGGGAGGCCAGAAACTCCGAAGGATCATCGAAACCCAAGGGGAAAAAAATCCCCGTGGGCCGGGAAGCCACCGCAGCGGGCTCCAAATGGCAGGCAGCTGCGGACAAAGAAAAGCGCGTGGGGACCTGAACATCTGACGGAGCGGAGCTGGGAGAGGACGGAGCTGGGAGAGAATGGAGCACACAACAACGGGAGAGGAGGCTGCGGGCGGGTCTGAAACCCTGAAGCCACATCTGATGAGGAGGAAAGAAGCAACCGAATCCGTACGGCCCCCTGCTGCCAGCGTCCACAGATCACAAGCAAGGTTCCCAGGCCAGAACCTCAGCCCGAGGTAAGAGCAGACCCGGATAAGTAGAAATTATTGGCAGCGGGCGGCCCCAGCCTCAGAAGCACCAACCCGCAGGTGTGTGTAATACAAAGGCAGTGTGGGCTCCCCCTAGAAAAGGCCCCGGGATCCCAGATCAGAAACGGGGCTCAACAGCCATCGCAGGCAGTAGTGTCAGCAGGAGCCATTTTCTTCCCTGCGCACCAGAGACAGAGGTAGCAGAACCATGGGGAAATGTGGTAACAAATCTTACACAAAAAGATCTGACTCCCCAGCGGATGGTACAAGGGGTGCTGAAATTGCAGAACTCAAAAAACAGATGGGCAAGAATGATGATGACTTCTGGGCCCAGATAGCCAGTGAATTAAAGCGGGAATTAAAGCAGGAAGCAAAACAAGAAGCAAACCAGGAAATAAAACAGACAGAGCAATAGCTACAAGAACACTTAGCTAAGCAAAAAGCAAGCCTTGAAAAGAAATTAGAGGAGACCAAAGAAGAATTGGGGAAGCACAGTCACAAATCTCCTACAAAAAGACTTGAAACCCCAGGAGATGATATCAGGGTAAATAAAGATGAATATGGCAAAAATGATGGTGACTTCTGGACCCAGAAATTCAAAGAATTAAAGCAGGAAATAAAACAGACAGCAGAAGAGCTACACCAATAGATAGATAAGCAAAAAGCAAACCTTGAAAAGCAACTAGAGACCAGAGAAGAAATATACCAGAAGATAATGAAGATAAAAGAAGAAAATAGAGAAGAACACAACAGAGATATAGAAAAATTAAATGTAGATATTCAGGAAATGAAAAACACACAGGTAATAATAAGCAACCACTTTAAACAACTTCAGATTAGAATGTCAGACCTAGAAAATAAAGTGACTAAGCCGCAACATACAGGCCGTGAAGAACACAAAGCAAATAAAGAAAGCGAATCATTGCAATGGCTGATAGATGATTCAAGGAGAAACAACCTCAGAATTATGGGAAGCGAGGAGAAGACTGAGGACAAAACAAAAGGCTTAAAGGACATGTTTAATGAAATAATGGAAGAAAATTTCCCAAATCTAAGAAAAGAAATGAACATGGAACTATTGCAGGCATATAGAACACCAAACAACTTGGATCAGAAGAGATCCTCCTCACAACACATCATAATTAAAATTCTAGAAACCCAGCACAAAGAGAAAATACTAAAAGCAGTAAGAGAAAAACAGAAGGTGACCTACAAAGATAAGCCCATCAGGATAATAGCAAATTTTTCAATCCAAACTCTAAAAGCAAGATCTTGGAGCAATGTCATCCAAGCACTAAAAGAACATAAATGCCAACCAAGACTGCTATATCCAGCAAAATTATCTTTTAATTTAAAGGTAGAACTTAAAACTTTCCATGACAGGCACAGCTTAAAGGAATTTGCAGCCACTGAACCAGTACTGCAGAAAATACTTAAAGGAAACCTGGAAAGTGAAAGGGAGACCAGAGACACCAATGACCCCAGAGAAGAAGTGACAATAGCTATAGGAGAAGGAGCTGAGAAAAAAGTATGTTGGTAATTAGTGAAATATGAGTAAATAAGATATGAAAGTTCAGGAATTCTGAAATAACTAAATTTGCCTTCATGTCTGTCACTTTAAGTATATTTCTGTGGTATAGATTTGACTTCATTTAATGTAGCAATGTGATATAGTTTTAACTTTGTATTGTTGTAGAAATTCGCTTATCAGGTCACTAATGAAAGTTTATCCTAAGGAAACTGATTGATGTAAAGATAACCTTGTGAATGTACAAATATGCACCTTCCAGTATTCAGCTAAGGCAATTGAAATTTTTTTTCTCTTTCCCAAATTAACTAGTCTTTTGAACTACATGCTTATAGTTATTTTCTAATGTGAACTGGAGGGTAAGGCCAGGTGTAATAATAACAACAAAGATATAGGAAAATATGAAAAAAAACTTTTGGTGAATATCCCAATAAAGGGATTGGTTGGATTTAGAGAAGAGATATCAAGATCTAACTATTGTGAACCCATTAGAGGAATAGGAAGCTGAGGTAGAGTAGTGACTTAAGTGAAATGACTTAGGTGCAGAAGATTAATATGTTAAACACTGTATGGTTTCTCTGAGTTGGAAAATGCAGAACACAGACATTTTTTGGAACCATACAAAGCCAGACCCGGGGGAAGGGACAGGGAGGGGGTGAGGAGGTAGTAAATGGGAAGGGATTGTCAAGTCGATATGATACATAGATGTATGAAACACCCAAATTCATTGTAAATACTACATATTACATCTGTATATTAATAAAAATAGTGGGAAACAATACAAGAATGGGGCTGGAGGAATGAATGACATAGTGATTAAAGTGCTAAGTGCAAGGCCCTGAGTTCAATTACCCAGAACCACATAAAGCTGGGTACAGTGGTGCATGCCTATAATCCCAGCACTAAGGAGGCTGAGACTGGTGGGTTGTCCTGATGAATCCAAGGCCAGATTGGGCTACACCAGTGAGTTCAGGACCAGCCTTCGCTACAGAGCGAGACCCTGTCTCAAAAAAAAAAAAAAGAATATGCAAGAACTGAGCTTTTTCTCCACTAAGCCATGTCCTGCCTCACTGCTAGCACAGGGCATCATCTTACATCAGCCTCAGGATACAGCTCCTCTTCCAGCTTATTTTCTGGGTCACTCCTTAAAGGATAACAAACCAATGGTATACTTACTTTAAAAAGCTGACTTTTAAATCCTACTAGGACACAAATGTCAAAACATGTCTAAATAGTTATCAGTCCATTCAAAATGACTTGCTACAAAGCAAAAAATGCCACCTACTTTAATTAAGATTTAAATCCAAGGGTCCAAATGCAAAGAAAATGACAGCTGTGACATCTGGTGATCATCCCTTTCTTTCTTTTTTCCCTTCTCTCTTTCTTTCTTTTTTGAGACAGGGTCTCGCTCTGCAGTCCAGGCTGGCCTTAAACTCACAGCAATTCTCCTGTCTCAGCCAACTGAGAGCTGGGATTACAGGCATGTGCCACCATGCTCAGCTTTGAAGATAGATATCATGACCATGCGTACTCATATATGTAGATCCTAGGTGGTCTGTTGGGGAAAAAGGTGTTCAAAGCCCTACTGTGTCCAAGGACAGGCTTTTTCTTTAGAAGAGTCAGATTCTTTCTCATGGCTCTGGTCTTTGCCCTCTTAAACTGGATGCCACTTCATCTATGAGTAGCTGCTGGCCCTTTCTTTGTAACACTCAGCTAAGATGTAAGTACTACTCTACAAGTACTCAGCGACCAATAGCTGTTGGTGGGAAGGCCAGCGGACTCAGGCAATGTAGCCTTGATATTCTCCCAAGAGCTCTGTTCTCTGACTCACTGACTAGAGTCTCTTAGTAGTTTCTCATTTCCCACCAGCTGTGCATGCAGCATGATCAGCTCCATAAGCACTCGGCAGAAAACTGGCAGCTTTGAGCTTCTTACTCCACAGCTTTAAGAGAGCTGTGGGTATAAACATCAATCCATGTAGCCTCCCTGGGACCAAGTGTAAAGAAACTAAGGTGTGCTTCTTGGAATAGGAATAAAATAAATAGAGATTATTGGTCTTCGGTCGTACCTTAGACACTCAGCCCAAATAGTATCCATTTCGAAACACTAACACTTATTTTATTTCAAATAGGTACAAGGTGGTTAGAAACCAGCTGAGTAAGTCCCTCCTGGAAAAAAAAGTGAACCAACTAACCTTTAAAGTCTTATTGTGACGTTGAAGTTCCCTGCAAAGAGACTCCAGTTTGCTTCTTGCCAAAATAGCTTTGCTGTGTTCACTCTGCAAGTGAACTTTCTCTTTCACGATCTGGGCTTGCTTTTTCTGCAGAATCTTCATTTGCTTCTGAACATTCCTGCTCTCTTCCAACTAAAAGTAACAAGTACGTTATATTTAGAAAGTATAGCAAAATGTCAGTTGTGTATTAAAGAATTACAGTAAAAGCTATGTACTCTTCAAGAAGCTGAACACTGGGGGCCAGGAGCTGGGAGCATAGCTCAGTGGCAGAGTACTTGCCTAGCATACATGAGAGCCTGGGTTCAGTCCTCAGGAACCAGCCTGCAAAAGGCCAGACACATAAGTGTGGTATTTTATTTAAATTGTTCCATGCCTTGCAATACTGACAATCTTCTGTGTTTTCCAGTTATTTTTTCTTCTTTTTCCTACTATTTTATTAATATACATATGTAATACATAGTATTTACAATGAATTTGGGTATTTTGTGCACATATGCATCATATCAACTTTACAATCCCTTCCCATTTTTGACACTCCCACCCCCTCCCTATCCCTTCCCCCAATGCCGGCTATCACTTCACGTGGTTTTATAGAATGTCTGTGTTCTGGGTTTTTCGAGTCAGAGAGACTATGCAGTACTTAACATATTAATCTTCCATATCTAAATCATTTCACTTAAGTCACCACGCTAGCTCAGCTTCCTATTCCTCAAATGGGTTGCAGTAGTCAAATCTTGATGTCTGTTCTCTAAATCCAACCAATCCCTTTATTAGGATATTTACCAAAAGTTTTTTTTCTATATTTTGCTATGTTTGTTGCTATTCTTAAACCTGGCCTTACCAACCAGTTCACATTAGAAAATAACTACAAGCCATGTAGTCCAAAAGACTAGTAAATTTGGGAAAGAAGAAAAAAAAGTTAAATTTCAAATGCCTTAGCTGAATACTGGAAGGTACATATTTGTACATTTATAGAGTTATCTTTACATCACTCAGTTTTCTTAGGATAAATTTTCATCAGTGACCTAATAAGTGAATTGCTACAATAAAACAAAGTTAAAACTATATCACATTGCTACATTCAATGAACTTAAATCTATACCATGTAAATATACTTAAAGTAACGGATTTAGTTATTTCAGAATTTTTTAACTTTCATAACTTATTTACTCTTATTTCACTGATTACTATTATACTTTTTTCTCAGCTCTTTCTCCTCTAGCTGTTGTCGCTTTTTCTCTGGGGTCATTGGTGTCGCTGGCCTCCCTGTCACTTTCTAAGTCTCCTTTAAGTATTCTCTGTAATACTGGCTTAGTGGCTGCAAATTCTTTAAGCTTACTGTATCATGGAAAGTTTTAAGTTCTCCATTTAAATTACAAGATAATTTTGCTGGATATAGCAGTCTTGGTTGACATTTATGTTCTTTTAGTGCTTGGATGACATTGCTCCATGATCTCCTGGTTTTTAGAGTCTGGATTGAGAAGTCTGCAGTTATCCTGATGGGCTTATCTTTGTAGGTCACCTTCTGTTTTTCTCTTACCGCTTTTAGTATTTTCTCTTTGTGCTGGGTTTCTAGTATTTGGATTATGATGTGTTGTGAGGAGGATCTCTTCTGATCCAAGTTGTTTGGTGTTCTATATGCCTGCAATAGTTCCATGTTCATTTCTTTTCTTAGATTTGGGAAATTTTCTTCTATAATTTCATTAAACATGTCTTTTATGCCTTTTGTTTTGTCCTCAGTCTTCTGGACTCCCACAATTCTGAGGTTGTTTCTCCCTGAGTCATCTATCAGCCATTGTAATGATTCACTCTCTTTCCTATTTACTTCGTGTTCTTCATGGCCTGTATGTTGCAGCTCAGTCACTTTCAAGGCTTGTTTTTAGCTTAGCTATGTGTTGGTGTAGCTTTTCCGTTGTCTGTTGTATTTCCTGCTTTAATTCACTGAATATCTGGGCCCAGAAGTTACGATCCTTTTTGCCATTTTCATTTTTGGATTCTGCAATTTCAGTGTCCCTGGTACCATCTTCTGGGGTGTCAGGTCTTATTGTAGGAGACTTGTTACGTTTCCCCATGGTTCTGCTACCTCTGGCTGTCTCTTCTGCCCAGGAAAGAAGGGTTTGGTGAAGGTCCAATCTTAGATGCCCAGTCCTCTGACCCAAGGGACAAACAGGGTGATGGAATTCCCGGTCCTAGATGCCTCTGGAAGCCTCTGGGGCTCAAGATTGACAGGGTGATGGAATTCCCTGGAAGCCTCTGGAAGCCTCTGGCTCATGGGATGGACGGGTGATGGACTTCCTGGTCCTAGAAGCCTCTGGCGTGCAGGGGAGCGGTGAACCGGTAGCCTCTGGCACGTGCCGGAGGAACAGGGCAATGATCCCCCTTTTGAGGTATCTTGGTCCCCTGGTCCACTCAGCAAAGCTCTCCATCTGTCCTGGCTTCCCTCCCCCAGCACGGGGCTCTCCGCCCTTAGAGCAGAGGAGCCCCTGAGCCGTTCAGGACATCAGCAGCCTTTTTCCCCTCTTTTTTCCTCTCTGCCGCTTGTGCCAGTTTCTTCCTAGGCACTGTTTACGGGTGACCCCTTAAGCCCTGATGTGCTCTTCTGAGCTTTCTTTTATTCTAAAGGGTTCAGTCTTGGGTTTTATTTTTCTTTTAAAATGGCTCCTGCTTACGTCACTGCCCGTGAAGGCTGCTGAGCCCTGTTTCTGATTTAGGATCCCAGGGCCTTTTCTAGGGGGAAAGCATGCTTCATTTGTAGTACACACACCCGCAGGTTGGTGTTTCGGAGGCTGGGGCCGCCAGCTGCCAATAATTCCCACTTCTCCGGATCCATGCTTACCTCAGGCTGAGGTTCTGGCTCCGGACCTTCGTCCGTCTGGTCTGTGGATGCCGGCAGCTCGGGGCCACGACAAGTTGGCTGCTTTTTTCCTCCTCTTCCGATGTGACTTCAGGATTTCTGACCCTCCCGCAGCCTCCTGTCTGCCCGTTGTTGTGTGCTCCGTCCTCTCCCAGCTCTGTCATATGTCCCGGGCCCACACGAGCTTTCCTCCATCTGCAGCTGCCTGCAGCTCCAGCCATTTGCAGCTGGCCTGCCACGGCTTCCTGGGCTGCTGGGATTTATTTTTTTTTCTCTGCTTTAGATGATCCTTTGCAATTTCTGACCTTCCCCTGGCCTCCTTTCAGTTGCTAGGGATGCTCCGCTCTTTCCTAGCTACACTGAACACACTTTTTCTAACTAAATTCTCGACTTTTTAAGTGGATCGATGAGGAGACATTGTGCAGCGCTGTTACTCAGTCGCCATCTTGACCGGAAGACCCTGTGTTTTCCAGTTATAAGAGGAAAGTAAGCCAATTAGGATAGGAAGGGCAAATTATGAATTTTTTTCTGCCCTTTCCAACTTTAGCTTTGTTATCAAAGCTTTTTAATAGAAGAAATATATCAGCCCAGAGACATTAATAAGTTACCCAGGATTCCTAATTACAGAGTGAGACAGATATCTGAACCTTACAGGCTGCATCTCTAGCTGACCTGGCTTCCCCACTGAGCTGGGTTCCTTGATTTTGTCACCTTGCCTTATTCTATATGCTAATCTGAGCTGTTCTTCCTTCTTTGCACTCAGTGACTCACAGGTAATGTGGACTCCTCAATGTCCAGTTAAAATTCTGTGACCTGCTGCCTCAGAAGTTTCC
Source organism: Ctenodactylus gundi (assembly GCA_004027205.1). Taxonomy (NCBI): domain Eukaryota; kingdom Metazoa; phylum Chordata; class Mammalia; order Rodentia; family Ctenodactylidae; genus Ctenodactylus; species Ctenodactylus gundi. The sequence continues at coordinate 358,004 of PVKB01001404.1, forward strand.
TGAGGCCCACTGGTGACAAAGAGTTCTGAGCTTAACCCTTGGAAAATGAACTAATCCTTGTTCTGGTTGAATCCTCTCCAATGCTAGAGGCCAGGACTAACTCAGTTCCAAGGCCAGGTGTGTCCTAAATTGCTGTTTATGGGTGTCTCCCTAGACTGTTTTCCTACCTGTTGAAAGACGTGCTGAAATCCACTGAAGAAGTCATAAGAACTTACAACTCAGTACGCAGAAATCAGAGTTCTTTGTGAGAACAGTGGCTACAGTGTGAAGCAAATGACTCTACTTTAAGGTTTTATCAACATTAACAGATAAGATGGCAGCCTTACTGATTGTTCTATACAGCTTTTACTGAAGAAAATGGTGCTGTCATAATTTCCAATGCAATAGTGCCATCTTGTGGCCCTTTAAAACAAATGCAGCATTCTTACAGGAAATGTGCTTATAGATATTAAAAAACACCTTGGCTGAAATTCCTGCAGGAGATATCCTTGCCCTTGTACACAATTGTCAGTTCATCTTACTGTGGCCTGGGGGTGGCAGCTCAGCATCCAACACTCACTGCACTTACCCCAGGTGTAAAATCTTGTCTCTCACCCAGAGTTACTACAATCCCTGAATACTGTGTTCATCATCATTTACTTCCCTTTTTACATTATTTCATTTTCCTCTGTGTATAGTGCTAAAAAGAAAAAAAATCCTTTTGGCTTTAGTTGTTTTGACTTTATTGTGTCTTATGCAACTAAAGAATTGAACGTTTTTCTTTATATTAAACAAGTGGCCATAAGCAGCCAATGACAACTTTCTTAGCACAACTCTAGATTGTTAGGATTCATCTATCTTAGTGGCAATAGCTTCAGATAGGGGTTAGCAGATTTTTCTTCTGTAAAAGGCCAACAACTAAATATTTTCAGTATATGGTCTCTGTCGTGCATTGTTTATTTTTAAACACTGCAAGTATAAAACCAGTATTACCTTGTTGGCAATGCAAAAACAGACTGTAACTAGATTTGGCACACACACTGCATAATATTTCACTTAAAAACATACCCCTCACACATGCACACAACGTACTTTACTGATCCTTTCTTTTGTACATGTGCATGTGGGCTGTTCGTATGTTTTGTTATTTTTCATACAGTGTGAACATTCTCGTATGTCTTTCCTATGTACATGTGAGAATTTCTCCTGGGTACAAACCTAGAAACACAGTTGCTGGGTAGTTGAATTTCACGTGACACTGCCGAACTGTTTTCCAAAGTAGCCAGCAAATTTATGTTCCCGACAGCACTGTGTAAAAGATCACACAGACCCACATATCCCCTCCCAAATCATAGTATGTTCACATTTATGTCACTACAGTGGACACAAAATAGCATCTGTCATCTGAATCTATAGTTCCCTGATCACTATATAAAACATCTCTTCATGTGTTTATGGAGATTTAGGTTATCACTGTTACCTTTTATTTCACTTCACTGAATTGCTTCTTTCATATCTTCTGCCTAGCTTTCCATTAGACATTGATGGCTGTCATTCTCATTTGTAGGTGTTCTTTTAGGTAGTCTTGGTAAGAAATTTTCCATTGGCTATATTTCTATATTTGTTGGAAGGAAATATGTTCCTCTCAGTTTATAATGTCTGTTCACCTTTGTGCTTTTCTGTTGTTTTTGTATTCTGAGATAGGTCTCAACAGTTGCTAAGACTGTACTCAAACCTGCAATCTTCCTGCCTGGGCCATCAAAGTGCTTGAGTTACAGGCATGTGCCACTATGCCTGGTTGCAAATTTCACTGTTTTTTCCATTAAACCTTTTTTTAGGTTCCACTAATATCATAAGGATGGCAATTCTCTCCTAAATGTGTCAATATATCCCAGAAAACACTCTTTAAAAATCCCCAAAAGAGGAAAGAGTAAAGCTGGGCATGGCGG